>JAEQBH010006530.1:0-227332 GCA_016808115.1 Tetrastigma voinierianum | reverse complement strand
TCTATTCCTTCTTAGATGACATCTCAATAACTGCATATAGAATAAATTGGGAGAAAGTGATCAATACAATGGTTTTGATGAAGTGTGAGGGGCCAATAAGTGACGGCAACTACATTCCTATCACTCCTTGCAATGTCTCTTCATCTTCATCTTCATATTCATCTTCCTCACAACCATATAATTATGTTTATGCACTAGTCGGAGGAGACTCCCTGTTTGTGAATGATCTTAAGTATTCATACAGCACCATCATCAGCAGGAATTTTATTACTCAATTCTTGAAGCCCGGAAAAGTACTTTCTATGTCAGATTTGCTAGAAGCGCTTCTTTTGGGGTTTGACCTTTCATTCCTTCGGTTCCGTTGCAAAAGCGAATGCAAGGTGAAACGGCGATACTGCGATGTGAATTATGGAGAATATACAATACAGTGCGGCAAACGTATGCTAATATTTATTTTTATTCATTCATGTATTTATTTATTTTAATTGCTTGCCAGCATGGCTCCCTTCAACATTTTATGACTAATAATTGGTTTGATCTTGCAGCCTTGAACCCTCTACAATGACTGCTAACTATAATCTGTGAGATTTTGGGAGTTTACCTTTAATCATGATGTTTCATGTTCAATGTTTAATATTTTTATCATCTTTATAATTTAAATTTAATTTAATTTATGTTGTTTTTTTGTTAACAGTATCAATGTTACGCGTGGACTTAAAAATTTATACTTGAGCCGAGCTACTCCTTGTTTTGCTCGGCGTTTGTCGTTAAGCTGGCTGAGACTTCGTTTATTAAGTTCGCGAGTCAAGCGGCTATCATTTGAGGCTCGTAAGTTAAACGGCGGCAGAAACACCCTCAAACTCGGCTCATCCCATTTCGTAAACAAACTTGTGAATAGGCTGCGTGGCTTGAGCTCGTTATGACTTCGTGAACGGCTCGTGAGCAGGCTTCGTGAACTATGGAAGACTTGATGCCTGACAAAATTTTTTCCTACAAATGAACATGATGAATATTTTAACTCTTGAACTTCAATCAAGTTAATTGAACTTTTATTGTTTTATCTTTTTAATTTAGTTATATGTTGGCTATTTTAGATGAACATTTTCTTTAAATAGGGCTGTAACCGAGCCGAGTTACTCGCGAGCTGCTCGGCGTTCGGTTCATTAGAAGCTCGCTCGAACTCGTTTATTTAGTTAAGCAGTAAAAACGGCTGTCGTTTAGGCTCGTAAAGTTAAATGAGGCGAGTCAAGCACCCTCAAACTCAAACTCTTATTTCATTAAAGCAATTTAAGTGAATAGGCTCAGAGCCTACTCGCTCTAAAAGCAAGAACGGCTAGAGCTTTGCCTAATCACTACCTTTCGCTTCGGCTGGGTTACGCCCTCGATAATTTGGTTACTCCGTGTAGGTTAATTTATTAGTTTCCATTAATTGTTGTAGAAGAAATAAAATGATTTTCAAGATGGTAACTATGGGCTGCTTAATTAATATCATCCTCTACTTGGCAGTCTCATAGACCAAAATGCAAAAGCTTCTTCTATTTTCACCTCTAACCATATTTAGAATTTAAACATGCAGACTTTTGGTATCTTCCATATGGAGGCACAACAGCTTTTGCCGGTAAGGCTTCGAAAAGTTTCTTTGTAGCATGATTTTAATTAGTTTTCATAAATTGGATTAATAATAATAATAATAATAATAATAATAATAGTAATAATAGTAATAATAAATAAATAAATAATTACGCATGTTGTTTCTTCGCTTTGCTGATATATGTAAGGTCCACACCGCCGTGACATAAAGTGCCCTTGATGGGAGCCACTCATGAGTCTTTGTTCCCGCGGTCCCAAGCGTGGCCTTTTCTTTTCGCCTCAGAGTGAGAACTCGAACCCATGCGCGAAAGGGACTCTTATAGCAATGGGAGCACTCTGCTTCTGTTGAACCAGGAGTTACTCCGCTCCAACGGATATAGAGGCTTGCCAGCATCGATTAAAATGTGGGCGAGCATTTGCAAAATCATTTATATCTTTAGAAAATAATGCGACCAGTGGTAAATTTTTTTTTTTCTTTTTTGAACACTTAGATTTTTCGGAAAAATCGACGAGGGTTTCCTGTTTTTCGGACTCCCAAATTTACAAATATAAGCATTTAAAAACACTTCTAATCTTCGATTTTCAACTTCGTTTTAGGACTCTCGTCCCGCAACTCAATCCCAGCACAATATATACCATATACATTTATTCATTTCAATCATCAAAACATTCAAAAATTCTTCAATTCCATGCACAATTTTATAAAAAGATTGGGCTTGAACCGGACTTAAGCCGACCGCCTAAGTAGTTCATTTTTAAAATATATCCATATATGTATATATACATGACAAACTATTTGACATATAAAATATGCAAACTATTTATACAATGCAGTTCACATGCGTCGTCTCTCGATGGCTCGACTCAGCACAACGCGGGGTACTCTCACAGGCGCCTTTGTCTTGAGTCACGAAAATGTTTTTGAAATATGGAAAGAATGAGCTAAAGGAGCCCAGTGAGTGTACATTTTCATTAAGATAACATTTTCGATTATATATCAGTATCTGTCTTTTATACGTTTAAAAAATCGTTTTGCCTTAAACTTTCTTTCTTTCTTTCTTTCTTTACGATGGAACCAGGGAATAAACACACGAGCAGTTTCAGAATGCCCGGCGGTGAGGGCGGTCACATTCAGTCATAACCACTACGTTGCGGAGAAACTCACGCTTTGCATGGGGTTCAGTCATAACACCTTATCACGTGTAAAGGATATTCTCTGCTTGCATTTCCCTCCACGGTTAGTAACGCATAACTTTACCCCCTAAATCCTTACAGCTTAAGATACCTTAGGCGATCATGAATTATGAATTAATATAAGTTTGGTGTATTGAACAAACATTTCTATTTCCAAATACATTTCTGTAAATCATTTAAAAACCTTTGCTTTTATATCATTTATATTTTTTCACTTCTTTACCCATTTTAACTTCCATAATGCCTTAACATATGCATATATATAATATTTACATTAAACTTTTCATTTTAACATTAAAATCATTCACTCATTTCTTCAAAATACATTTATATTCATTTAAATCCCTTTACTTTATCATTAAAACACATATATATGCAAATATACATATGCATTCTTTACATTTTAACTTCCATAATGCTTTAACATATGCATACATATATAAACATTTAATATAAATACATATATTTAGGCAAAGTAAACATTTATACATTTACTACATTCTTATGGATATCCATATATAAACATTTATATTAATCTTTTCCTTTTTCAAATCATTTACCTTTAAAACTAAATTTTCAAAATATTAGTTTTACACTCACAGTTCACCGCTCAATCCCGCTTGCTTCCCGTCGAATTCCCGTTTCCCGTCCGATAGTCCTTTTCACCTTTTTCAAGAAAACCACAACTACACATTAATCATAACTTCCATTTTAATCACCATACACATTCATTTAAGCCAAATGAAATTACCATTAAGCACTAAAGCCACTCATTTTGGCCAACCTTTTTCCAACAATACTCTATAAGACTTTATGACTCAAGAATTATTCAAGCGGTCTTCAAAATTTATGAAACTCTCCAGATCAGGCCCTTTATATATCTGACATCTCTTTAAATTTTCAATTTAAATTCCTTCTCTAAAGCCACCAATAGCATACTTATGATTCTGACATGTTTTTTGATGCGGCTTGGTTAACTCACGAATCACCTCTTTGTTATCCTTGAGTTATGAGATCTTAAATCCATCGTGGAAATGGTTTCTTCTCATTTGAATCTATGGTTCTAATGTTTCTTCTCCAATTAGAATCTTGATTTGGATCTTAAAACTCAAGTTATTGTATTTTACATCTAGATGACTCAATTTGTGAAACGGAGATTTTACATAGCTCCCACTTTACAAGTTTTATAAGGCGCTGGGATTACAATTTGCATGAACCCTTCAGTTAAAGTTTTCCCCCAGAAAGTCTATTTTAATAATTTTGAATCATTTCAGTTTGGATGAGTGAAACTCCGTATAGTAAAAACACTCTGACCGTACCGAAATAGAGAGCAAAATCAGTGAAGATTTACACGGCTCACCTTTCAGTCCATTTGGGGCCTTAGAGCTACAATTTGCTCTTGGTCCCTCCTGCTCACATTTGTATCACTATCTCTTTATGGTTCTTTCTGGATTAGAATCAATTCATTTACAGGATGATTCTAGCTTGTCTATATGCAAAACAAAACCGGGGTTTCTGAAATTTTAATGACATTCCTTTGCTATGATCTTAATGCCCTCAGATTCCAATGCCTTATACCTCAATTTCATAAATCCCTAACCAATTTCAACACTTATCATACAAAATTCAACATCAAGCCTAACCATTCACTCACTTGATTTTCAAACCTAACCTAAATAGAACTTCTTTCTCAATTTCTATCAAAATCATCATGATTCAACCTTAAATACCCCAATTCTAACATCCATACAAGAAAATCAAAGCATTAGGCATGAAAAACATTAAAATCCAACTTTCCCACCATTAGAAACTTACTTGTTTCTTGAGTTTTCCTTGGCTTTTCTCTCTTGCTACCACTTGGAGATCACTTGGAAAGCTTGAAGAAGGAGAAAAAATCACATCTCCCCTTGCTCCACCTTAGCCCTAAACGTTTTCTCCTCCTCTTTTCTTTCCTCTCTTTTCTCTCTTTTCTTCCCTCTTTCTCTCATATGGATGAGCTCTCCTCCTTTTTGAGCCAACTTAATCTCTTAAATTTAGATTTTGATTCACACTTGCCAAAATTGCCCTTTCACACTTGCCAAAATTGCCCTTTCACACTTGCCAAAATTACCCTTGAACCAAAGAAGCTCATTGGTCCATTCTAATGAATCACAAATCCATTAACCTATTATTTTATTCATGCTTAATCATTAGAAAGGTTTTGGTGGCTCTCACAAAAATATCTCCCCTTATAAGCGACTTTTATCTCGGTTTCGCGCCTCTTTAACTTATCTTGTTAAATGTCAAAAATATTCTGTAATTCGTCTAAACTTCACATTGACCATGAAATATTCTAATTAAATCCCTTCACATTGGATTCAGGCTCTGAAATCCCAATCAGATTTAAAATGTGTTGCATATCATTCTTATATTCATTAAAATCGAAAATCGGGACAATAAGCGTGTTAATGTCGAGATTACGTTCGGATCGCTGAAACTATCAAACGGACTCCGTTTCAGTTTCGTTAGACTCTATGATTTATTCCGGACATTTTTAAGTATTTTGTTGAATTTCGAAAAATATCGGCGCAGGCTCAATTTCGATCCGGAGAGCGTGATCACTTAAATCTCAATTCTCTTCTAAATATCGGTTCAAAGGGATCATAGGAGCTAGTGTAAAAATTCCTTTCTGAACCCACCATGGGATATAATAAGAAAATCAACATTCATGAGACTGTCGGTGAAAATTTTCGAAAAATTTCACTTTATGCCCCAAAAATGACATCAGAAGACATTTTAAGTGTCCTATATCGCTTTTATCATTGGACCTCCAATCAGTTCAAAAACTACTATTATAACATTAAATCAGGTTGGGGTTTTACAATATATGTCACTACAAGAAGTGGAGCCTATAGCCGCGGTCACCGACCCTAACTAAAGGTAGTAAATAATGCAATTATAGCATATAGTTGCAAATTAAATAAACCATGGAAAGACGCGGCCATAGGTACTGTGGACAAATAGGTACTGTGGACAAATGTTTTAGACACAGGAAAATCTAAATGTGCGTGTTTGAAGTGTTCAAAAGCTATAGTCATGGTCTCATAGTTACCCAAGCTGTAAGTTCTTTATAGACGCGGTTTGGTTATGACAACGACCACAAGGACACTATAGTCGCGGTTTAGTTTTGGCCCCGGCTATAGGTATACCTATAGCCGCGATTTAGTTTTGGCCCTGACTGTAGGTATACCTATAGTCGCGGTTTAATTTTGGGCACGGCTATAAGGCTGCTATAGGTACTACTAATGCCCATAAATGGTTTTTAACTTTGAAGGTGATATTTCAAATTAAATATTTCATTTGGATAAATCAAAGTTTCAGAATAAAATTAGTGGAAAGTGAGGGAGAGCTACTTGGGAAAATTTAAATCTCATAATCAACATAAGTTTATATGGAGTTAATGGGTACATGAATCTCTAAACTTTTAGATATGCCTAGTGGTTTCTCAATGACCTTGAGAACAGCTTAGCCCGGGGCTTTCTTTGCTCCAGCATGTATACATTTGTGCCACAGTCTTCTCCTTCTTCTTCCTCTTCTCCTTGCCACTTCAAAAGGGAGTCTTCCAACAGTTTGCCCCTGAGGAGTGGAAACCCCAAGATTCAATTCGAAAATTAAATCTCACTTCCAAGCTCTTTAAATTTCAATTTTGGACGCTTCCTTGTTTATAAAGATCCTCCTAGTGAAATCTCAGAACCTCTTTGAGTAGAGTTTTGGATCAATTTGCAAGGGATTTGTAGGCATGCTCTAGCTTCTTGCTTATATCATAGTCTTGTAAAATATCAATGATCCCAATATTAAGTACTACTTCATAGACTTCTCACTACGAGAAGGGGTAAAACTGCTACCTCCACCTGGGGTGTTTTGATTAAATCGGCTCCTTACAGTAGTAGTTACTTGCTCTTGCATGCATGTTTGCTCCGATCGATCAATGGTTTCACGATGAAAGAGAAAAGAAAGAAAGAAAGAAAGAAAATGTTAAAACCTTCATCGAATGGGAAATAACAAATGTTCCAAGCTCGAAAATAATAATGATGGGACTGGATACAATATACAAGGGTCATGGATACAGGCCATAAGCAAAGTGACATTACTAAATTATCAAAAAGGATAATGGGAGGCCTTCAGTTTTGTGAAAGAAAGAAACATGATCTTTCTTTGTTTAATCAAATCCACTTTGAAAAGATATCTCTTTGTAGGATCACAAATAGTGACCTCTTATTCTTTACCAACTACCTATTTCGATAAACGGTAAAATTAGCAAATAAATAAATAAGAATTTTGCGGATTGGATTTTGCATTGACGGAACCAATATAAAATCTCCTCTTGATGGGCAAAAGAAAGATTAAAACCTTGTTCTCTAACTCCCTTCCTTTAACTGGCATGCATCCAAAGATCTTGATATTGATATTTGAAGATAACCCACATGCAAAGCACAATTAGAACAACATAAAAGAGCTAGAAATTTATTCATACCATGACTTGCTTTTAAATGAACTCTTGGAATTTTTCTTTCCAGCACCATGAATGCTTCTTTATGCTATCTCTCGCTCATATCACTCTAGAACAGCTCTCGCATTTCTTCTGTCCTTGAGTAAGATTTTTTTGGGAAGGCCGTTCTGATATTTTATTAGCCTTTCTCACAATCTTGTGCCTTCTTCCTGACCTTTCTTTGCTTTGCCCGTTATAATACTATGTCTACAAGTGAGATTCGACCTTATCTTTTTATTTCCCCTGCTCCCACAATGAATGTATAAAGTATTGAATACTATGAATCACAAAGACCCAATGTACAAAACTTAGAGCTAGAAAATAAATAGAAATCCCTTGAGACCAATGACTATAGCAATGCATCCAATAGACAAGGCGAGGAGAAAGGCAGTGCGGGGCGTATAGACCAAGATGTCATATCTAAAATCTAAGGTAGAAGACCGACTTGCGGATCTAATCCCACCTTAAAAATCACAGGAAACTCTACATAAAAGGTAGACTACAATTTGAATATCACGGCAATCATAAACATCTACCTAGCGATTAAATGCAAATTGTGCAGAAATATCAGTAATTTTTATGAGTAAAAATTGCACAAATATCGATAATCAATATGCCACAAATGAAGCACTACATCTTTGCGATAGGTAGGATTACCCAACATAGCTAAAAATTAGCTCTATTAGTCCATGAAGGTCCAACCGAGAGCACTCAATATGCCACAATAAACCACATTCATATAAGATAATGTAAAACCCCGAAGAATTAAGAGGGATACTTTTTCTAAATTGTCATTTTGATTTTCATCTTCCAATCTCTCTTAAGCTGCTTCAAAGTTTCGGCCCTTCTTCGGTGGCGGGTATAATTCCCCATCAGAATTAAAATACTTCAATTAATCCACCTTCTTCTTTTTTTCCTCTCGATAATGTTATTATTCATACTAAACATACTAATATTGCCGTCCAAATAAATAAATAAATAAATCATTTTCACCAAAAGATAACTTGTGTCGTAGGAATTTGGTTTTGTTCAAATCCACACATCGTATACTGAATTACTAGCAGTAGGAAATGTTTAATTAGTTTACTGATTCATTACCTTTTTGTAGGACGTGCCTGTGACCATGAATTAAAAAAAAAAAAAAGAAACCCCACCCATCATTGCGAATTTACACTAATTTCATAAAAAGTATATGTCAATCCAATCTGTATAGAAGAATTTAAGTTGTGACTACGAGATTTTCGAGGAGTTTAAGAAAAAAAATTGATATAACACATACTTTTAGTACATTTAATTAATGCATTTAGTGAGATAGAATAAGATATCTACGCAAAAAAAAAAAACCATTAGGGTAGTTTAATTGGTCTTGATTTTGAGTTTGCTCTCCAATGACCCAGCAGTCAACCAAGATATAAAACTAAAAAGTTTTTTTTTATACTAGTGGGTGTTATGCATAAACCATCAGCAACTCACACTGTAATATCAATTGACACAGGGTTGAAGCCTTTCGTTGAACCAATTAGAGTTCTTATGCTGGTAAGGAATCGAGAAGAGATTCAACTGCTGTAGCTACTATGATCAAAGTCCCCACAAAAAAACAAGTAAATTAAGCCTTGACACTGCAGACAAGTAAACATGGGGAATTGAGGAAATAGTAAAAGGACAAGTGTTGGAAAAAATGGGTTTGAGCACAATAATTTAGCTATCTTTGAGCTAAAATTACATTGGGTCCCACAAAGTTTTTTGGTGGGTCCACATAGGAATGTGTTCTCCTCCATGAGGAGATGAAGATCATATATTGAGTTGCTCCACGAAACCATTAAGGAGTGAATTAGAAATTGCCTCCAGTATCACCCTTGAAAAAGGTAACTAAAGGTTTAAGCTTGTGGAAAAGCTTGTGTCCCACATCGGATAGAACAAGACTTTTAAATGGTATAAATACACCCACCTTGTAGTTGGGTTTGGGCCCCAAGGGGCACCCCATTTTTGTGGAAGGGGGAGGACCTAGCTCATGCTTGGTTCACCACACACCCGCGCGCGCCGCCGCCGCCGGGCCGGGTTCGGGGCTAGCTTAAACTCACCTTTTGGCATCAAAACGCTGTCGTTTTGGCATAGGTTACCGTTGGTGATAGTCTTCTCGGTGATGCGTAATGCATTCGCCATGAACAAAAAACCTGACTCTTCAAGCTTCATATTTGTCGAGCAGTCATGGCCAGTCTCTCAAGGCACACCTCGACTCATTTGATACAAATTTACATACATTCATTCATTTCATTTCATACGAGAGAGAGACTGAGTTCTGCACACAATTCGGGTTCGACAGCCAACACAGGAAGTGCTTTCTTCTGTTGGAAGATCATTTCATCCTGGGAGACAAATTGCAAAAAACTTCCGAGAAGCACCCGCTGCGAGGCGATAATTGTCTTAAGGAGATTGGTGTCAACACAATACTTGTCTGAAACAAGTTCACGATTATTTTTTACTTAAGCGTGTTGGTGTTCATCACGCTTTACTTGGTTTGTTCTATTTTACAGTACTGAAACATAACAATCTTAAGACAATTAGTATTTTTTTATCAGTAATCTGCATTGTTATTTTTTTTTATACTTTCAGTAAGACAAGTAGTGCTTTTATCGATGTCACGCTTTGTTATTTTTATACTTGATTTGCTTTGCACCAGTTTGCAAAACCAATAATCTGCTTTGTTTGAGACTGCATTGTGATTTTTTACATACATAACTGCTAAACCATTCTCTTTTGTTGTAATTTTTTTTGCAAGCGTTACATTTATGTTTTTTTTTTTTTTTATATTTCGATGCGTTTTTATATATAGAAAGCGATGCGTTTTTACGTAGTGTCGT
Source organism: Tetrastigma voinierianum (assembly GCA_016808115.1). NCBI lineage: Eukaryota > Viridiplantae > Streptophyta > Magnoliopsida > Vitales > Vitaceae > Tetrastigma > Tetrastigma voinierianum. The sequence continues at coordinate 217,159 of JAEQBH010006530.1, read as the reverse complement.
TACGGACCCACTTCCTTTGGTTTTGCAATTTTTTTTAGTTTGAACTAACAGGTTAAGGTCTGAAGCTATTTGTCTTGGAGCTGGATCACGGAATACGAGGAATTGTTACCTTTGAACTGGTTTATTTTCTAATATTGATATCGGTTATATATCGGTCACGGAATCATTTTATTGTAATTACGGAAAAAATCAATAATCTATTTGTTTTAATACTGGTTTATTCAAAATTTGAAAGCAAGTCATTTGTTAATACACTCTTTAAAATGAGAATTCGAGTTGATAGAATGACCTTATTGATTCTACCCCAGCGTAGTGCCTCCTCCAGCGCTGTTATGACTCCGATGATGTGAGTCATGGAGAGAAAGCGAAAAGTTCAATGGAACTGAATTCAAAGGTGGCAACAAAGATGTTGTTCTACGACCACCTTGAATTTGGCCGTTTCCTTGAGAGGATGCTCAGGTGAAGGAAAATGAAACTGACAGGCAAGTGGTTGCCGTTGTGGAAGCATGGAAGGATGCCAATTTCTTGTGTCGGAACTACCTCTTGAATGGCTTAGACAACCTGCTTGTATAATGTGTATTCGCACTTTTATCTGAAGGCCTTTGTGGGAATCCTTGAATGAAAAATCTGAGAGCTAGAGGATGCGAGAATTTCGAAGTTTGTAGTGGGAAATTCCTAGACTACAAGATGCTTGATTCCAAGGCAGGTGATCAGCCAGGGTCCAAGATGCACGCAAGTGATTCTTGCATGACATACATGCGAGAAGGGATGTCTCTCAGTGAATCCTTCAAAGTGGCTGCAATTATTGAAGGTACCGCTATGGAAAGAATTCAAGGCCACCCTAAAAGCATAAGCGGGGAAGGGAAATGAGACTTGAAGACTTGGCAGTGAGGAAATTTGAGAATAGGGAAGACAGGTGCATATGAAGAAGGCGAGACAAGGGCTTCATGGAATCCAAGGCCAATGTTGTGGAGCAATTGAGCTTCCACCGATCAGAAGCCTGATAGCAACGGTCCTAAGCAAGGTCCTACGAAAAAGAAGTTCCAAGGCAAGTGCTATGTGTGCAACAACAGGCACCATGCTGGAAATTTGTCGTAGTAGCAAAGAACAAGGAATCCAGAAGAAGAAATGCCATCAAGCCAATGTGGCTGATAGGCGATGTGCGAGACATGAACCTCTCGATTTATGGTGTCAGGGTGAACTTCATTGCTTAACAATACCAAGGAATGGTGGGTGGACACAGGGGCCACTCGTCATGTTTGCTCAAACAAGAAGATGTTCTCATCATATCAAGGCCATGAACCAATGAAACTTCAACTCTTTGTGGGCGAAACTCTTCTTAGCACCAGGATTGAGAGTAAGGGAAGGTGACATTGAGAGATGATGGAAGCTGAGACTTTATCTAAATGATGTGTTTGCGTGTGCAGAAGATGAAGAATCTGAGTATATGGATCATTGTTTAGTAAAGGGCTTCAGTTGTTGTTTAATCATAGTTTGACTATCTACTATAAAATGGACATATATGGGAAAGGGCACATGTTAATGATATTCAAAAAGTGAATATAATGACACATTGCCTCACATTGAATATCAATAAAAATAGCCGATCTTTATATGCTTGAATCTTCAAATGTGTGGCATGATAGACTAGGACATGTTAATTATGATACATTGCGCTGATTAATTAATATGGAATGTTTGCCTAATTTTAAAATAGATCCAAATCATAAATGTGAGATATGTGTGGAATCTAAACTTACAAGAACTGCTGATCAATTGAAAGAAGTAGTGAACCTCTAAATTAATACATTTAGATATACGTGATGTGTTTATTCAAACGCGAGGTGAAGCAGAAATATTTTCTTATTAATTGATGATTACTAGATATTGTTATGTTTACTTATTGAGAAGTAAACATGAGGCATTGAAAATGTTTCAACATTTCAAGAATAGAGGGTGGAGAACTAACTTGATAGAAAGATCAAGGTGATAAGAAGTGATAGAGGTGGTGAATATGAAGCACCTTTTGGTGATTTTTGTTCACAACATGGTATAATACACCAAACGACTGCACCCTATTCACCTCAGCAAAATGGGGTTGCTGAACGTAAGAACATAACTTTAAAAAATGATAGATGCATTACTAATAAGTTACGGACTACCTCAAAATTTGTGGGGGAAGCAATTCTTTCCGCAAAATTATATTCTCAACCAGAATACCTCACAAGAAAACAATAAATCCCCCTACCGAGGTTGTGGAAAGGTCAAAGATATTCTTACAAATACTTAAAGTGTGGGGTGTCAAGCTAAGTGGTAGTACCTATACCTAAAGGTTAAAAAATAGGACCCAACGGTTGATTGTGTTTTTCATTGGTTATCACACATAATAGTAGTGCATATCGTTTATGATTCATAAATCGAAATTATCGATATGCATACTTAATATTATTATTGAATCAAGGAATGCATCTTTCTTCTTGAAATGTATTTCCTTACAAATCCACTACAGGAGTCGAACTCAAATAAAAGGACTCATGATGTTGAAATAGAGAAGAGCGTAGTCAAGGCCCAGCCAAAGATGATGATGAACTAGAAGCGTGAAAGAAGCCCAGAACGTCGAAATCTTTGGTCAGGGTCCTCACGTGTCACGTTGAAGATGAGCCTCAAGGCTTTAAGGAAGCTATGTCGAGCCACACGAAGCTCCATATTGGAAAGAGGCTATAAGCAATGAAGTAGAATCCATCTTTGCAAATCACATACATGGGAACTAGTGGATCTTACTTGGGTTCAAAACCTCACAGGATATAAATGGATATTTCAAGAAGAAAATTAAACGAGATGGATCTATTGATAAATATAAAGCCAGACTGGTGATCAAAGGTTACAAGAAAAAAGAAGGCTTGGACTATTTTGATACCTATTCTCTAGTGATGAGAATATCATCCATTCGAATGTTAATAGCTATTGCAGCTATACACAATCTTGAGATACATCAAATGGATGTAAAGACAGCTTTCTTAAATGGTGACTTGGATGAAGAAATCTACATGGAACAACCGAAGGGTTTATTGTTCCAGGTCAAGAAAAGAAAGTTTGTAAACATTAAATCCCTTTATGGATTAAAGCAAGCACCAATGCGATGGCATGAGAAATTTAACGAGTGTAATGATGACAAATGGATTCAAAATCAGCGAGTGTGACAAATGTGTATATGTCAGAGAACTACGCGGCATTGGTTGTCATTTATTTGTCTTTATGTTGATGATATACTCATCATGGGTAGCAATAATGAAGTCATTAAAACTACCAAGGAATTGTTCAACAAGAAGTTTGACATGAAAGACTTAGGTGTTGCTGATGTTATACTTGGGATAAAGATCTCCAAAACATCATATGGACTAATATTATCTCAATCACATTACATTGAGAAAATTCTCAAGAAATTCAAACAAAATGATAGCAGTCCAATGAGAACACCTGTAGATGTAAATCTACATCTATCCAAAAATAATGGCAAAGCCTTTCACAACAAGAATATGCATAAGCAATTGGCAGCCTGATGTATGTCATGAGATTGTGCGAATCCGGTTGCAGCTTATTTGTCGGTAAATTGAGTAGATACCTGAGTAATCAGGTCGGACCATTGGAAGGCAATAGTTAGAGTTTTGGGGTATTTGAAATACACCCAAAACTATGGATTGCACTATTCAAAATATCCAGCAGTACTTGAAGGATACTGTGACACGAATTGGATATCTGACACCAAAGACTTGAAGTCCACAAGTGGCTATCTATTTTACTTGGTGGTGGAGCAATGTCTTGGAAATCTTCTAAACAAGCGTGTATTTACTGATCAGATCAGAATCTGGGTTTATATCACTATAAGAAAAATCCTGATTTGCAACGAAAATTTTGCAACGGACAAATCTATTGCAAAGCATTAGCAGTTTACTGTGAGAATGCTAATGAAAGTATAGGTAAGTAAGTACAGCTAGTTGCAACTAACTTTGCGGACGCCGCGGAATGCGCAGCGGATTCATTTTTGTTGCAAAACATGGCGGGAAACTTTGGCGCCATCCTTGGAGACGAAATTGCAACAGATTTGGCCGTTGCAAGTTTACAACATAATGATTTCGTTGCAAACTTGCAACGGATTGACAACAAAATTACAGTTGTTGCAATTTCGCGCTTTCAAATTTACAACGATTTTAATAGATTTATAAATTTCAAGGAATTTTATCAAAGATAACTTAAATTTTATTTATAATTCAGATAAACAATAAGTATCAACATTTATATAGAGGGGCCACTACAATAGAATTCACAATTCTGGAAGTAAAGTTTCTGAAGCGAATTAAATTCCCGTTGGTACTTATATTATGTTTAATGATGCTTTTAAGTTGATCCTTTTAGAAACATCATGGTAGGTAATTGATAGAAAACTAATATAAGTAAAATTAATTTATTTTATTTTCTTATCATGATTAATTTTTATTTTAGTATCACATTAAATAATCATTAAAACTAATTACTTTTTAAATATTAAAAAACTAAATTTTGTTTTTGTAGAGAAATAAAAATACATACTTATTACAACTTTTTGTAGAAGCTTCTACAAAAGTGTCTTGCTGTAAACAACAGGTCTTTGTCCGACACTATGGATGCGGCACTCCATCGGTCGAACAATCTCTAGAATATACAGCCAGCAGAATCTCTCCAATGTGAAGGTCATCCATACGGCTAGAAAATGTGCCGACTTCGTGAACCAGTCCACTATCACCCATACCGCATCATGTCCTTGCGGTGTCCGTGGCAAGTGGGTCACAAAATCCATCGTGACGTGCTCCCACTTCCACTCAGCCACCTCGATGGTTGAAATATTTTTCTTCCGGTTAGTATTGACACTTAACTTATGTGGGAAGATAAATTCAAATAAACTGTAAATAAGCTTTCTCATATGCACCCTTAATCCTTATGAATCAAATTAAAATATCTATTTATAAATTATTATATTGAATATGCTATCATCATTTACAATAATAAAGAATTAGAGTAAATAATGACATAATCATTAATAAAAATGTAAGATAGTACATTCATATTTTCTAAATCAATAACCATTTAAATTTTTCATTAAAATTTGAATCAACAAATATGAATAATACATATAGCATATTTAATATAAGGAAATAAAATTTTTACCCATGAGAGGTATAGCAATGAATATACAATATCTCTAATTTATTTGGGAAAGGAAAAAGAGAGCCTTTGATGGAATTAGATATTAGAAACTCTACATTGAGAGAGAAGAAAATAAAAGAAAGAGAAAAAAATAAAGAAATAAAAAAGAAAAATAAAAAATAGATAATTTGGGGGTTGGTTGTAAATAAAAGGAAAAATTCTTGCTATATCCCTATGACCTCCCATTCCCATCCCATCCCATCGATAATTTTGGGGGTCGGTTGTAACCTAAAAACAGAGCAGCTTTCCTTGATGTGTTCATACTAGAGCTACTGGCCCTTTCTAACCCGAAAAGTGGAAACTCGAAATCTACCACCATCCTTTCTTGACCTTGAAATAGAGAAGCTTATATGTAAGTGTAAAACCCCAACCTGATTGAATGTTATAATAGTAGTTTTTGAACTGATTTGAGGTCTAATGATAGAAACGAGGGTAGCTTAGAATTTAGAAACGCTCGGGCGTCATTTGGACATGATGTGGAATTTTCGAAAATTGTAACCCGAATGCCTAAGAAATGATACTTCTTATTATATCGGATGGAGGGGTTTGCAAAAGAATTTTAAAGAAATTTCGAGTTCTATGACTTTGAGCGTATTTAGAAGAATAGGAGATTTAAGTGAATAGTGATTTGATTTGGAGTCGGGCCTGCGCTGAAATTTTTCGGAAATTGGGCGGAAAATACGAAAATGTCCAGAATATATCATAAAGACTAACGAAACTGAAATAAAGTGAAACGGAGTCCGTTTGGATGGTTTCCGGGATCGAGCGTGGTCGGGTATGTCACGCTATTTAATGGGATTACCGATTTTAATGATTTTAAATCCGATTTCGGTGATTTCAGAGCCTGAAATTCACTGTGAAGAATTTAGTTAGAATATTTTATGTTGAATTTAAATATAGACGACCATGAATATTTTGACATATAATCGATATAAAAAAGCTTCATTAAAGCGAAAGCGAAGATAAAATCTGCTATAATTGAGATATTTAATTGTACTATGATAAAATATTTCTTAATGGCTAAGTTATGATTTAAATAATGGGTAAATGACTTGGTCTCATAAAAATGGACCTATGAGAGGCTTGGATTAAGGGGTAATTCACTTTACAATAACCAATTGAATTCTTTGACTTAAGGTAATTTTGGAAAGTTGGAAATTAAGAAAGCAAAATTAGGGTTTAAGTCTCCAAATGAGGAGATCACGTATGAGAAGGAAAGGAGAAAAGAGAGAGAAAAGAAAGGGGAGGAGAAAGAGGAAGAGAAAGGAGAAATCCAAGTTTGGGAGGTGAGTTTTCTTTTTTTTTCAAGCTTTCAAGTGATCTTCAAGTGGTAATCAAGGAGAGGAGCCAAAGAAACTCAAGAAACAAGTAAGTTTTCATGGTGGGAAAGTTAGGGTTTGATGTTTTCCATGTTTAATGTCTTAAATTCTGGTATGGATGTTAAATTTGATGGTCTTTAAGGTTTAATGGTGCTGAAGATTTAATATCAATTGAACCATGGTTTAGGTTAGGGTTTGACAAAATCAAGTGAGTAAGGGTTAGGGATAATTGAATTGTGTGTGTTATGTTGAAATGGGTATAATGCATCAGATTTAAGTGTTTAGAGTGAAAGAAAAATGGAAGAGAAACACATTTTGGTAATTAATTTTGGGCAGCAGTCTCGGTACAAATGTCATGTTTTCTGTTTGACCAGTTTTGGTATTTTGGCCATAACTTGCTCAATTTTGATTCGATTTGAGTGATTTAAGTGGCTACATAAAATAGACTTGAAGGAGAACAAAACTTAAGAAGAGGTATCATAAATTCTGATCCGTGGCTAAAATTTACTCAAGTAGGACCATGTGCAAGCCAAATTCTGGTTCAGTTTTTGAACATAGATTAGCCCGGTTATTTGGACGTATTAAGAGTGAGTTTCGGTGCTCCAGGTGGGTGATTCAATTGGAATAGAACCCTTAGCATAGCTTTAAATGAGTATAAGGACATAGTGTCAAAATATGATCAGAACCTCGGAAAAATGAGTAGCCACAAACTGTCACTAGAAAAATCGGTAAATGACTAGTTGGCATGAAAATGCCATAACTTGGATTAGGATGATCCGATTGGATTGATTCCAATTCCTAAGTAAAATAGATTCCTAGAGGAATAAGAATATAGGAATGAGTGTTTATGTGGTGGATTAAATGGAAATTGGTTAATGTGTAATTGTGATTTTCTTGGGAAAGGTGAAAAGGACTATCGGACGGGAACGGGAACTCCAGCAAGGGAAGCAAAGCGGGATTGAGGCGGTGAAGCTGCGAGTGTAAAAATGATGTTTTGCAAGGCTGAGTTTTAAAGTGAATTATTTTGATGTTAAAATGAAAAGTTTAATGTAATTGTTTATGTTGCCTAAATGAAAAGTTTTGATGTAAATGAAAAATTTAATGTACATGTTTATCTTGCATCAATATATATATTTATATTGAATTATATATGTATGCATATGTTAAGGCATTATGAAAGTTTAAAAACGTGTAAAGAATGCATATGTATATTTGCATATATATATATGAGTTTTTCATGATAAAGTAAAGGATTTAAATGGATTTATAAATGTATTTGATAAATGTTTCTTGATGGTTACCACTAACCCATATGGCTTGTTATAAGCGATATCGGCCGAGGTACCTTAAGGCGTGTAAGGATTTGGGGTAAGTTATGGGTTACTAGCGAGGGGAGAATTAGTGTCTAGGTAATATCTTTGCGTGATAAAGGTCGCATGGTGGAACCACATGCAAGCGTGAGTTTCTCATGGCATATATAGTGGTTATATTTGGAATGTAGTCCCTCACCGTCGGTACCGGAGCTTGTTCGGTGTGTTTATTTCCACAGGTTCCATCGAAGGAAGGAAAGAAAGAAAGAAAGAAAGTTTAAGGCATAAATGGATTTAATTGTATAAGTATGTATTAGAAGGAAAGAAATAAAGTTTAAGGTATAAATGTTTCAAGCATAAACTAGTTTAAATGTATAAGTATTTATTGAAAAGGAAGTTTTAAGCATAAATGTTTCAAAGCATAAATTGATTTTAATGGTATAAGTATTTATTGAAAGAAAGTTTAAGGCATAAATGTTTAAGGTATAAATGGTTTTAGTTGGATAAGTATGTATTATTTTGGTATATGCGAAATATTTATTTTAATGAAAATGTACACTCACTATTAGGCTCCTTTAGCTCATTCTTTTCCATGTGTTTTCTGAAACATTTTCGAGGACCTGAGGCAGTGTCAGATAGAGGACCTACTGTGCGATGAGTCGAGCCGGTGATGAGGCGACAAGCTGTGATTTCATTGTATATATAATTTTGCATATTTTTTTATGTTAGATATTTTGTTATGTATATATGTATATGTATAAAGTTGAAAGAACTTCGTGGGCTTGATCCTCGGTGGATGAGGTACGTAGGCGAGTCGGCTTAAAAGTCGGCTCAAGCCCAAAATGCTTTGATAAAAATAATGTGGAATTTAAGAGGGTTTGAATGTTTGATGATTTGAAGTAAACAAATGTATATGTATGTATATTGTGTTGATTGGGTGGTGGGCCCGAAGTCCTAATATGGAAAGTATAAAATTGAAGTTTATAAGTGTTTTAAATGCTTTTATCGGGTTTTGTAAATTTGGGAAAGTCAGAAAAGCAGGAGAAACTACGGCAATTTTTACGAAAAATCAAGTGTTTGAAAAAACAAAAGAAAAAAAAAAAAATTTATCCTTCGCTTCACTATTGCAAAGTATGTTGAGATTGTAGGGACCGCTCCATGGATTTTATTTGGCAGTTTAAGGAAAGTTTCTATATCCATTGGAGTCTTAGGGGTCCTCGGGTTCATGAGGTTAATCGGGTGGGGATCCCTTCAACGTGGTATCAGGCCACGGTTTGAAAATGTTATAAAGATTTGAAAATTTTATTTTCATATGATTGTTTAATGTTTATCTTAAAATTGCATAAATTATTTATGTGATTTAAAATCATATATGCATTACATGACATATTGAATTTGCAAATTCACAGAAAATCTTTGTCGTGGGGCGACCATACAGAGAGCTCTGAGGCATTAGTACCACCACCTGAAATACCGAGGTTTCATTTATAGGAAATAATACTAGATCTTTTGAGTTGGAATGTCTAGACAAAAAGGAGTCTTGGACTTTAATTTCAAGGTACATCTGGAGGATAGGAGAATGAATTAGTAGTGAAAAGATCATAAAAGTTGGAGGAAGAAATTGTAGACACATGTGTGAAGAGTCCACTCATCATCACACCACCTTAGGAGGAATATTAATGTAATGTAGTAGACTTTGTCAGATGGGAGTGATCCGAGATGAAAATGCAGTACCCTACTTGACCGCTGGAAATGATAATGTTCTACGGGTTCAAACAGGGATGAGCAATTAGAGGACATGGGAGATCGATATTTCGAGGAATCAGTGTCAAGATGATTGTTGAAAAAAAAAAAAAACTCAAAAGGTCCATATCATGGCTTGAAGAGGTTTGCTATAGGTCTTAGTCCATCGATTAGGACCACAATAGCGTCGACAGTCCACACACGGTGCGACCCGGGTGGTAGGGCGCAGTGGGGATGGGAGGGAGCATGGGTTTGAAATCCCGAGGGCTCACCTTGAGTCAAGGACAGAAACAGGTGGGTCAATGTGGGTTAGGAGGGTTCTGAGTAAGCAATTGGGATTTTTATGGATTAACTAAAAACGCTGGTGGGGTTGTTAGGGCTTTTAAACTATTCAGGTGATCATAATTCTGATTGATTTTTGGAGAAATTGAAAGAAGAATGATATTATGAGTTGCATCGAATTTAGGTAAACTTTGGGATGTTGTGAAAGTGGTAATTTGTTTGATTGAGACTTTGAATTGATTTAATGACGTACTTGAAATGCTTGAAAGAAATTAATGGAATTAAAAGTTGAATAGAAAATGAGATGAGAGGGTTAAGGCTGAGAAAGGGGTTTAATTGGAAATGCATTGGTTTGATTTAAGTTTAAGTAAATCAATGACATGGGGATAATTATCAAATATAATTTGTTGAAAGAAAATGGAAGAAATTGAAGAAATAATTATGAATGTGTGACATGTAGGATTTGACCACATTAAGAAGTATGGAAAAGTTGAGTTTCATTGATTTTAATCAAATGGAAATGATTAATGTCTAATGGAATCTTGTTAAAAATTTAATGTTTTAAGAAGAAGAATTGATTAAGGTATAAATGTAATTTTGCTAAGGTAAAGGGGCATTATGGGTTTTCACTTTAAGGATATAATAGAAGCGATTTAGGCTTACCAAAAAGATGTTGTCATGAGCCTTGATTTAGTGGAAGTGAAATGGACTAGGCGAGACTTTATGATGAGGATGTTTAGTTCCAAGACGGCATCCGGAACGCAGTGCGGACATCTTCGAGTTTCTAGTCAGGCCATTTTAGGACTAAAATGCCCAGGCTTTTACATGGATCTCATGAGCGAGGATTTTTAGGCCTTACTTAGATCGGTTTGTTATCGTATTTATAGAGCGATATATTGATCCCTATTCGGGCGTCAGAGAAAGAACATACGAGCATTTGAGGATGATTACTATGAAACATTCTGGGATTTGTCGGTTATATGCCCAAAACTTAGTAAATTGCCGAGTTTGGCTCGCTTGGTGTCCTGCTTTTGGGACTTTTATAGTTTACAGCAGGAGGATCTCGAGTGGATCCACCAGGAAGGTCGGCTTCATGGGTGGAAACCTCCTACGAGTGTTACGAGAGATAAGGGAGTTTTAAGGTTGTGTATTAATGCGAGAATGACAAGGTGATTGCATATGCTTCTATGCAATTGAAGAAATGAGCAAATTATCCTACTACGACCTTGAGCTAACGATCGTGGTATTTGCGCTGCGGATATGGAGGCATTATATGGAGTGCCGCCCGGATTTTGGGATAGCAAAGGCTTTTTTGTGCTCTATTTCTGCGAGAAGGAACTGAACATGAGGCAGAGGAGATGGATTGAACTGATCAAGGATTATGAATGTACCATTGAATATCATCTGGAAAATGACGTAGTACTTGAATGCTCTTAGTAGGAGACCCATGAGTTCCCTATCGCACTTGAGGGCGTCGCTTCACCGACTCATAGAATTGAGGTCCTTGGTGTAAGGGCTGGAGGCGTGATTCAAGAGCAACTGTAGCCACACATTTCATATACGTCTTGTATTGATAGACGGGATTGAGAGCTTCCGGTTAGGGATCCACAGATAATAAAGTTGAGAGGTGAAGTAGAATTACGGAGCAACGAGGGGATTTGTCGCATTGAGAGAGGATGATACCGTGGTAATGGGACGGAGGTTGGAGTGTCTGGGATGTAGGTGATGTGAGGAGAGATCAGCCCATGGAGCCCATTCCTCAGCTTATCGCATGCATCGGGAAGTACAAAGATATGTATCATACCTTAAAGGAACACTACGGATGGAGTTTGCATACAATAACAGTTATCAGGCCAGTATTAGTATGGCCCTTATGAGGCTCTTTATGGACGGAAATGTCAAACTCCAGTCTGTTGGGACGAGGTAGGTGAAAGGAAATTAGTAGGTCCGGAAATTGTTCAAGTGACTTGTGATAAGATCAAAGTTATAAGGGATAGACTGAAAATTGCACAAGATCGACAAAAAAGTTATGCACACAATCGTCGTAGGGACCTAGATTTTGAGGTAGGGGATATGGTATTTTTGAGGATTTCCCCATAGAAGGGCGTACTAAGATTTGGGAAACGTGGAAAGCTGAGTCCATGATATATTGGGCGTCTCTGAGTTGTTGAAGGAGAGTTAGGGAGGTGGCATATTGATTGGAATTGTCCTTGATCTTGATCGCATTCATGTGATGTTTTCCATATTTCTATGCCATGAGAGTACATACAGACCCTTCACATGTATTGTGAGCAACCCCGGTGGAAATCTGGGGAGGAATTTGACCTCTGAAGAGGAACCAGTCTTGAGATCCCACTCCGGCCAGGTCGAGGGAGCAAGTTCTGTATGTGAAAGGCTATTCTGGCCCCAGTGAAGGTATTGTGGAGGAGTCCTCGGTAGAGCTACATGGGAGCATGGGAAGGCGGATGAAGAGGCATTATTCCATCTCTTTGATGCGAGTGCCGAATGTTTAATTTCGAGGACCCGAAATTTTTATAAGGAGGGGGTTGATTGTAAAACCCCGACTGATTAGAATGTTATAATAGTAGTTTTTGGCCCGATTTGAGGTCTAATGATAGAAACGAGGGTAGCTTAAATTTCGACGCTCCGGACGTCATTTGGACATGATGTGGAATTACCGAAATTATGTAAGATGCCTAGAAATAGTGATTTTTCTTATTATATCGGATGGAGGGTTTGCAAAAGGAATTTTAAAGGAAATTTAGTTCTATGACTTTGAGCGATATTTAGAAGAAGGAAATAGGAGATTTAAGTGAATAGTGATTTCGAGATTTGGAGTCGAGCACAACGCTGAAAATTTTTAATTGGGCGAAAATATGAAAATGTCGAGAATATATCATAAAGACTACTTGGCGAAATAAAGTGAAGCGAATCGTTTGGATAGTTTCCGGGGGATCGAGCGTAGTCGGGTAATAATACGCTGTGTCGGATTACCGATTTTAATGATTTTTAAATGCGATTTCGGTGTTTTGAGCACGAGAATTCAACATGAAGAATTTAGTTAAGAATATTTTATGTTCAAATTTAAATATAGACGACCATAGAATATTTTTGACATATAATCGATATAAAAGCAGTAAAAGGCGAAACTGAGATAAAATCTGCTATAATGGAGATATTTAATTGTACTAGCCAATCAAAATATTTCTTAATGGCTAAGTTATGATTTAAATAATGGGTAAATGACTTGGTCTCATAAAATGGACCTATAGAGGCTTGGATTAAAGGGTAATTCACTTTACAATATTAACCAATTAATTCTTTGACTTAAGGGTAATTTTGGAAAGTTGGAAATTAAAAAGCAAAATTAGGGATTTAAGTCTCCAAATAGAGGAGATCACGTATGAGAAGGAGAGAAAGGAGAAAAGAGAAAAGGGGAGAAAGGAGAAAGAGAGGAGAGGAGAAATCCAAGTTTGGGAGGTGAGTTTTCTTTTGTTTTTCAAGCTTTCAAGTGATCTTCAGTGGTAATCAGGAGAGGAGCCAAAGAAACTCAAAACAGTAAGTTTCATGGTGGGAAAGTTAGGGTTCGATGTTTTCCGTGTTTAATGTCTTAAATTCTGGTATGGATGTTAAATTGATGGTATTTAAGGTTTAATGGTGCTGAATTTAATATCAATTGAGAAAGCCATGGTTTAGGTTAGGGTTTTGACAAAATCAAGTGAGAGTGGGGTTAGGGTTTGATGGTGAATTGTGTGTGTTATGTTGAAATGGGTATAATGCATCAGATTTAAGTGTTTGAGAGTGAAAGAAAAAATGGAAGAAACACATTTTGAGTCGATTTTGGGCAGCCGTGGTACGAGGAAATGTCATGTTTTTCTGTTTTGACCAGTTTAGTATTTGGCCATAGCTTGCTCAATTTTGATTCGATTTAGGTGATTTAAGTGGCTACGTAAAATAGACTTGAAAGGAGAACAAAACTTAAGAAGAAGGTATCGCCAAATTCTGATCTAAGTGGCCTAAAAATTTACTCAAAGTAGGACCATGTTAAGCCAAATTCTGAGATTTCGGATTTTGAACATAGATTAGCCTTCGGTTATTTGGAGCGTAAAGTGGGTTTTGATTGCTCAGGTAGGTGATTCAATTGGAATAGAACCCTTAGCACACCTTAGCTTTTAAATGAGTATAAGGACATAGTGTCAAAATATGAAGTCAAGACCTCGGAAAAAAAATGAGTAATACAAACTGTCACTAGAAAAATCGGTAAAATGACTAGTTGGCATGAAAATGCCATAGCTTTGAATTAGGATGATCCGGTGGATTGATTCCAATTCCTAAGTAAATAGATTCTAGAGGAATAAGAATATAGGAATGAGTGTTTATAGTGGATTAAATGGAAATTATAGTTAATATGTAAAATTATGTTTTTCTTGGAAAAGGTGAAAAGGACTGCTCCCGGACGGGAGCAGGAACTGTGGGAAGCAAGCGAGTTGAAGCGGTGAGCGTAGTGTAAAAATGATGTTTTGCAAATTGGAGTTTTAAAGTGGTATTTTTGATGTTAAAATGAAAAGTTTAATGTAATTGTTTATGTTGCCTAAATGAAAAGTTTTGATGTAAATGAAAAATTTAATGTACATGTTTATCTTGCACATCCAATATATATATTTATATTGAATTATATATGTATATGCATGTTAAGAGCATTATGAAAGTTTAAGCGTGTAAAGAATGCATATGTATATTTGCATATATATATGAGTTTTCATGATAAAGTAAATGATTTAAATGGATTTATAAACCATATTTTGATAAATGTTTCTTGATGATGGTTACCCAACCCCATATGGTTGTTATAAGCGATATCGGTAGAAATTGCCTTAGCGTGTAAAGTTTAGGGGTAAAGTTATGGGTTACTAAGCGGGGAGGAATTAGGTGTCTAGAGTAATATCCTTACACGTGATAGGTGCTTCTGTTGGAACCATTTGCAAGCGTGAGTTTCTCCCGCGGCATATATAGTGGTTATGGCGGAATGTGGCGTCCTCTCATAGTCGGTACCGAAGCGTTCGGTGTTTATTTCCACAGGTTCCATCGAAGGAAGGAAAGAAAGAAAGAAAGAAAGTTTAAAGGCATAAATGGATTTTAATTGTATAAGTATGTATTAGAAGGAAAGAAATAAAGTTTAAAGGTATAAATGTTTCAAAACTTGTAAATGGATTTAAATGTATAAGTATTTATTGAAAGGAAGTTTAAGGCATAAATGTTTCCAAAGCATAAAATTGATTTTAATGGTATAAGTATTTATTGAAGAAAGTTTAAGGCATAAATGTTTAAGGTATAAATGGATTTAGTTGGATAAGTATGTATTATTTACTGGTATATACGAAAATGTTATTTTAATGAAAATGTACACTCCAGGCTCCTTTGGCTCATTCTTTTCCATGTGTTTTCAAAACATTTTCGGAGGACCGAGGCAGGGTGTCTTAGATGATAGAGGACCCTCGTGCGGTGAGTGAGCCGGTGATGAGACGACAAGCGTGATTTCATTGTATATATAATTTTACTGTTGTTTATATTGAATATTTTGTTATGTATATATGTATATGTATAAAGTTGAAAAGGAACTCGTGGGCTTTGATCCTCGGTGGATGAGGTACGTAGGCGTCAAGCAGAAGATCGGCTCAGAAGCCCGAAAATGCTTTGATAAAAATGTGCATGGAATTTAAGAGAGGGTTTGAATGTTTTGATGATTTGAAGTAAACAAATGTATATGTATGTATATTGTGTTGATTGGGTGGTGGGCCAGAAGTCCTAATATGGAAGTATAAAATTGAAGTTTATAAGTGTTTTTAAATGCTTTTATCGGGTTTTGTAAATTTGGGAAAGTCCAGAAAAGCAGAGGGAAGCTACAGCGCATTTGAGAAAAGATAAGTGTTTGAAAAAACAAAAGAAAAAAAAAAATTTATCGCTTAGCTTCCGCATTATTTTCTAAAGATATGTTAAAGATTGTAAGGGTTCGCTCATGGATTTTATTTGCGAGTTTAAGAAGGAAAGTTTTACATATCCATTGGAGTGCCGGGAGGTCCCCTCGGGTTCATGAGGTTAATCCGGGTCGGGATCCTTCAGTAAGTCTCTAATCCACTCTCGTATTGAGGATAGTTTACTCTTAAAACAAGAGTGTTTTAAAAAAATAGAAAAACAATATGTATAGTAGACACTAGATAGTTATACAAGAGAGTGTTGAAAACTTTTTTTGAAGGACAGGGGCAGTGTAGTGTGTAGGGGTGATTTTGACGTAAGGAGGAGACACCGGAGGGACAAAGTGGTAACTCAGAGATGCATTTATTTGCTTA
The DNA here is from genome assembly GCA_016808115.1 of Tetrastigma voinierianum. Lineage (NCBI taxonomy): Eukaryota > Viridiplantae > Streptophyta > Magnoliopsida > Vitales > Vitaceae > Tetrastigma > Tetrastigma voinierianum. The sequence goes on along the minus strand of JAEQBH010006530.1, from coordinate 200,917 downwards.
GAATAAGAGGACCATAGGCGCCATTTGATTCATTTTAGAAAGCTTATTAGGAGCAGGTTTTTAAAAATGTTATTTTATATTTTTTGAAAATTATTGTTATTCTCTTAATTTAATATTTTATGTGTTTTTTATATTTTTCATAAAATAAATAAATAATAACCAAACAGGTCCTAATAATCATATGTTCAAAGGGAGAATTATGTAAACATATTATGAATGACCTAAAAAGGGTAAATAAAAAAGTCAATTTTTTGAAACCATTAGGACACGTAATGACTTTACCAAATAAATAGTAACTCTATTTATTAAGATAAAAAAGTCTTCAACTTACCTGCTTACGGTAATAATGTAACATGCTCAGTTACATTAGCAAAAAATCAGTTATATTAAGCAAAAATCTTTTACTTAATATAACACTTGTTGAAATTTTTATACCTACGGGTATTTTTAAGGTAGTTTAAATTTAAGAAAAAGAAAATAAAACTATGGGAAGTTTGAAAAACGTTTTCTAATTTTATTTACAATTTATTTTACATGAAAAACAAAAATCATAAGAAAAGTAGTTCGAGAAATTTATAGAAATTTAAGGTAAAAAAAAATTGGGAAGAAATATTTATAGAAATTTAGATTAAAAAAAACAAATTGTAATGTTAAACTGATAAATTATCATAGGAAGACAATAAATCAAAATGAGTAACAAAATCTATTTTTCCAACGGCTCATATCACTCTTAAATATTCAACGGTTCATGATACACCATACCTGGCTTCTTTCTTATATTTGACACGGCCCTTTCAATTATTATTAAAAAATTTCTATTTTTATATTTTCTCTGAAATAATAATGAGAGATTTATATTTTTTTCTCGGCAATCCGATCGTTCGCTGTTGCACCCGAACCCTAAACCTAACCTCACTGGAATGAAGCAAAGGTTGGACGTTTAGCCATTTTGAAAAGTTGAATCTTCGACAAGAAGGTCCACGTTTGGTTTTCTCACGATCGGTTCTTTTTTGTAGATGTTATTATACTCTGCAGAAGAAGAGTTTCAGAGTCTAATCCGAGGAGTTGAAGCCAAATTGAAGAACATCAGAGGTCAGATTTCAACCTTTATGATCGTTTCTTTCAATATTTCTGGTTTTGATCATCAAAATATGAGAGATAATGAAAGAACATTACTGTTTGGATGGCGAGAATGTTATGGTTGTGAATAATGAGATTTTGCAGATTTGATTTTCTATTCGAAAAAATAGATCTTAAAATATCCATCCATGTACCTTGTGCCTTGCATTTAAAAAAAGTTTCAAAGTTAGAGAAAGAAAAAAGATAACGAGTTTCATAGAAATAAATAGCGTTGTTTGGATTGAAGATGCGTGAGTCTCATTGCGACATTGCTACTATTAATTTTTGTTAAGGAGTTTAAACGATTGTGTTTCCAAGACCTTTCTTATTTGTTTGAAAATGAAAATTCTGGCAATGTTTTTGATGAGTTTAAACAACAGTCTTTTCTTCTTCCATTGGGTTTTGTTTCTCTCTTATCATTAGAACATTTGTGGTAGTCATAGATGATGTAGATACCTTCAGTTCGTTGGTTACATTGCCCAGGTATTGAGACTTTTTTTATGTCTTCCAATTTTTTGGAAAAAATATTTAGTACAAATATAGCCTCTGTTTTGGTTTTCAAGCAATTTTTATTCAATAAAAAAATAAAGATAAACTTCTTTGATTCGTTAATCATTTGATGCAGGGTGAAGACAGAAAAATTGTTAAAAGTAGTTTGTAATATTTATTTAATTAAGATAAGCTTTGCTATTGAAAAGGTTAACAAAAATCAAAACTGATTACTAACATTAAAATGATATGAGAAGGCACAAACTTCTAAATTAGTATCACTTTATTCAAAGTACTGATTTTTTTCTGGTTGAAAATGTGTACCCTTTCTAATGTTACATATGTTAATTTCTTTTGTTAGGGTTGATTTTGGATGTTAGTATGTTTCTAATTTTGAAATATAGCTCTTATTTAATCTTTGAGGGTTGATTTTAAATCTATATTGTGGGGCTTGGTTGGTAGAGATTTTGACTTCATTTGATTTATGGTCTTTAATCTTGGCTATTGTTTCTAATATTAGAGATAAACTCTGGATGAGCTTCAAAAAGATGAAAAATTTTCTGTTCATATCATTATCTAAGAATTCCAAGCGTGATGCAAATTTTCTCATTCTAGGCATTTTAATGAAGGATATGATGAAATTTAGCCTTCTTTCAATTTTATGGATCTAGGATTAAAATCTTGTCTTTGCAATTTGCATATTGCTCCATGCTTTTCCTAAATTGGTTGTAAGTCTAGGAGTTTGTTGAAGATTTCATGCCTCCTTAAGGTATATATTCTTGAGGTTTCTATAGGTTTTATTTGGATATTAGTTTAGTTTTTTCTTTTTAAATTTGTTTTTCTATGTGGTTTTTGTTTTGAAACCACAGCTTTTATATGATGTTAGATACATGAATTATAGTTGTTAAGATATAATAACATCTTGAAAGCCATATTGATAAGCCTATATAAGAATTTTAGTGGCCTTTTGTATTTTTATGAACATCTTGGTCATACTTTGAACATTTGCGGGTAGCTAGATTATTTCGTCCCTAGATTTGCCAATTATTCTTGAGGCTGGCGATAGGCAGAATTAACAACACCAATTTGGTCTTTAATACAACATTTTCGGCTTTGATTTTTGTGTACTAGGAATGCTAATTTTTGGTGGTTGGCATTTTGTGTCTTTAAGGCTATGTTTGGAACCCGGAACCCGGAACCTGGAAAAGGTGAGGGAAAGAAAATAGGGAAGAAAGAAAAAGCTAGGGCGGGGAAAATAAATTTTTTTCTTTGTTTGGTTATTCATGGAAAACTCAAGGGAAAAAAGATAAGGAATCCTATTTTCCCTTTTGATTATCTATGACCTTAAAGAGAGATGATCAATACTTTCCTGAATTTCATTGCTAATAAATCAACTACTAATTTATGTTACATATCAGGGCATGTAAAATGAGTTCCAATAGAGAATGGATGTATTTAAGGCTAACAAATGGATTGCCTAACCAATCATTTATATCGGGAGTCGAAGAATTTGTTCAATTTGCACTTAGTCGACCAGAAGGCAGTGACGGTAATCACATTAGATGTCCATGTAATAAGAAGAAGTGCCAGAATAAGAATTTTGTTGAGGTTAACGAGGCAAGGTTCCATCTTTATAAATACGGTTTTGTCCCTAATTATCGTGTGTGGTACTTGCATGGTGAGACCGAATCATCTATATGGGGAGGCGTATATAATGTGAATGCCACTAACCATGTGCAATAACAAATAATGTTGGATCATCGACAACATTTGTTTAGATGGTTTATGATAATTTGGTCCACAATTTTAATGCTAATATTGTTGATCTCCAAACCCAGCACTAAAAATTTTTATGACATTCTTAATCTTTGCAAACCAGAAGTATGGCACACAATTGTCAAGCGCACTCACGATTATCGGCCATTGCTCGAATGCTTCACATCCAGTCAAAGCATCGGTGTCTAAGCGATATGATGCTTTTGTGTCGGTTATGAAGGTTGTTTGCCGGATGATAATGTTATGACCGATGGTTTCTATGAGACCAAGAAGCTTATCAAGGGAATTGGGTTGCCAGTCTATAAAATTCATACTTGCACGAAGATAGTTTGTATGATTTGTGGGGTGATGACTGCGGAATTAACTCAAGTAAATTTTGTGACCATGCTCGATACTCGACCACAAGTATTAAACAAAAGCTTGTGCCATATATAAGAAATGTATTACTTTCCACTAACACGAAGACTTCAACGGTTATATGCTTGAAGCCCTTCTTAAGAGTATGAGATAGCTTGCCGATGATCATTTTATAGAAGATGAGGTGAGATACGTCATTGATTACGATTCTCACGCATGAAACTTGTTTTAATGCTATCCATCCCTCATTCTGTTGGCGTGTATGATTAGGCCTATGTCTTTGGTGGATTTCAACCATTCGAACAATAGATTGTTCTTCATGGCTGTTATTCTCGCTCCATATAATGCACTTGAGAAATGTGTATGAAGGAACAATACATGTTTCTACTTGGTTATTGTCGAACCTAAATCGAAGGACAAGTTAGATATTATTTACAACCTTTGATCTCTGAGTTACAAGCATTATGGGAAATTGGAGTTGAAACTTATGACATTTCTAGAAAGCAAAATTTCATGCTACGGGCAACTCTCTTATGGACAATCAGTGACTTTCGGCACTTAATGTTGTCCAGGTTGTAGTATCAGCGGAACTAGCATGTCATTGTATGGATGAATCGGTCTTTTACCCTACTGAGAATGGAAGGAAACAAACTTGGTTTTTGATAATCATCGTAGAAGTTCCTTCCACTAGATCATCCATTTAGAAGAAATAAATATGCTTTTAAGAAAGAATCAACGATAACCGAGATCCACCTCAAGTCGCTACGGTGTTGAGTTTCTTTAAGAAATTGATGCAGTAGGCTTAAAAAGTTATTGAGATTGAGGCAAATGATGCTAATGTTCTGTTTAGTAAATTAACCGGATGGAAAAAAGTCAATTTTTTAAAAGTTGCCATATTTGGAGCACAAATCTCATAAGACTATAATTAGATGTGATGCATATAGAAAAATGTGTTGAAAATATCTTTAACACAGTTATGAATGTTGTGGAAGCAAAAGACAATGCAAGAGTACAAATTTAGACTTAATGGAAATATGTCGTCGACCAGGGTACCATGTTGTTGATGGCAAGCTTCCAAAAACTTGCTGTACATTAGACAAAAATGGTGAAATGAGTTGTGTATTTGGTTGAATCTAAGATTTCAGATGGATATGCTTCAAATATAGCCAGGTGTGTAGACATGAGAAACAAACTTTTTGGAATGAAAAGTCCACTGATTGTCATGTCTTTATGCAAGGTTGATACCAATTGCATTCGAAATGCTTCCATCAGCCGATATGGCAACATTACTTGAACTTAGTTTGTTCTTTAAGGAGCTTACATCAACTGTGCTTAAAACAGAAGCTATGTTGAGATTAGAGTCAGAAATACCAATTATTATTTGCAAACTAGAGCGGATATTTCCTCCTAGTTTTTTAGACTCAATGGAGCATTTTCCAACACACTTGGCATATGAAGCAAGGGTAGCAGGACCAGTCCAATACCGATGGATGTATCCATTTGAAAGGTATGCAAAATTAATGTTATACAACTACATTTACTATCAACGAATCATTATATGATATTGGTATTTATAAACTTATTGATTGGATTGCTAGGTATTTGCGGAAGTTAAAACACAATGTAAGGAATAAGGCCAAAGTGGAAGGATATGCAACGCATATTTAGTTGAAGCTTCAGCTTTTTGTGAGCATTATTTCAATCCAACACTCCATACAAGGCATCGAAGGATGCCTCGTAATGTTGAGTCCCATATTGGAGAAGGAAATGATTTCGATGGGAACTTGTCAATATTCACCCATCTCGGTTGACCTTTTGGAAGACATACAACACGAATGCTAAGTAAACCAGAATAATCATCACACATCAGTTTGTCTTCTTACGAGCTGCATTGAAGTTAAACCACATATTAATTGTAAAATGTTGCTTTCGGCTATTGCACTAATGATGCAACTTTCTAATTTGACTAATTAGTGTTCTATTAACGAATATTCATTGCGAGATTACGACAAAATAGGCCATACATTAATGATGCAGCTGTTGATGCTGGGCTTCGATGAATTTTTCCTAACTTTGCATGGTTAGACATAACAAGTTCTTTTATTGTTTTAGTTAGTTTATGGTAAAATGTCTTTTAACACACTCTTATTAAGCGAGCGCGTGACAGCGATTGAAAACATATATCTTAAAGCTCTAGCGAGATGAATAAGCTTCAAACAATTAGCATTATAATGGATATAATGTGAATGGTTTCCGTTTCCACACACTTCAGGGTACTACAGATTTTCAAACAATAGTGGTGTGTCAGGTGTAGAAATGCTATTACATGATTGATGAAGCTACTACGGTCGATTGCGAAGTGTGGAATTAGAGTACCAGATGACCCATTAAAGGGATTGTTTTATTTAAGTGTGAATGGTTTTGACATTACGCAATGTCGGGACGAGGATCCACAAGCAATACAAATTAGTGGATGTAAATCATACAGAAGATATGCACAAGATGAACCATTTGTTTTAGCAATGCAAGCACAACAAGTGTATTGTACACATATCTAAGCTTAAAACGTGATACTAGATCTTGGTGTTTGTTTGTGAAATCAAAGGCTAGAGGATGATTGAGATGCCTGCAGACCGAGAAATTACCCATAGATCCATTTCAGAGGAAACAAATGATGTGGATGAATTTAGTTTCTGGAATTGGAAAATATTATTTTGTAATGATCAGGCCAGGTGAAATGTTGGGCTCTTCGATGGCTGAAACACTTCCTCATGATAATGAAAAAGAAGAATATGATGAAGATGAAGAAGAAGAATGGAATGATTTAAGCAGTGATGAAGATTAGGTTGGTAATTTGATTATTGTATAACCATTTAATTACCAATTAATATATATTATCATTATAATTCTTATTCTCATCAGGATATGGGTGAGGTAGGACGAGGATGCAGGATAAGGGGTAGAGGATGTGGTAGGAATGTGAGGTTTCCTAGTGCCCCTAGTAGATTACGAGATCATTAGAGGGATCACTACCACACATACATGCACCAGATGCCATCATCCATGATACTACTAGCCACACCTTACTTGACACCGGTGATCGTGCATCGTCATCTGCACCACCCACGTAGAGATTGACACCACTGGTAGCATCTCTGAGTTCGGCATTTCCACTACCCGTGGATTACGTCTCTGTCCTACCATTACGCGATGGAAATACGTTTTCCTTTTAAGCTATATCATTTGAATTTTTATGTTGACCACATGAGTTAAATAGGCGCATTGATTAACTTTGTATGTTTACTTGTAGGATACACATTACAAAGAATATATCTAGGATTATCACTAATATCTTCAAAGAGCGTTTGCATGTGATGGGTTATAATTGGAAGATGGTGCCTCATGATATCAAAGATTTCTACTGGCAAGAGTTTTAAGTATGAATTGGGTCTAAGATACATTTTATTTTATTTTTCTATATGATCAATAACAAATGTTGTTTCACTTTGGTCTTGCTTCTTTTTTTAAATGTTTTTTTTTATAATGTGGATAAGGTGGAATTGGAATGTGAATAAATTCAAGAAAAGCGACAACATTAAAAAGTTTCCCCTTATCATATCTGATAAGACTATTTTTTTCTTTCACATATTATTTTCATTTTTGGCGTTATTTCAATTGCGAAACATTATCGGTGGGATCCTTCACTAGATGCACTAGTTAAGGTTGCATGGCATAAAAGGCTTCACGAAGTTGCCCAATGATGTTGGTCGATGGAAAGATCATAGCGAACGACGAGGTTTCATCTCGGAGGTATTTGGGAGCTTAGCGACATTATTGGCGGTCACCCGAGAATTTCAAAAAAGTATGCCCAAGGATCTATGAATAGGATGGTGAGGCGGAGGTGAGGCGCCGAGGACAGCCGTGTCCATACTGGTGGTTCCTTATCTCATAGGGAACATGCTAAACGTTTGAAAATGCGTATGATAAATATTTGGATTTTATTTTTATTTTTTAACTACTTGTTTTAATATATGATACTTTTTTAATTTTAGGCGGCCAAGTTAAAGCTTCCGCCTCTTCCACATGAGCTCCTAGAACAAACTCATAGGAGGAAGGTAGATAATCAATTTGTTGATCGGAAGTCTCAGGAGATCTATGTAAGTGCAAACTTTTTAGTCAATTTGTTTGTAATTTTTGTTTATAGAAAAATATATTACTAATGTTTATATATTTCAGGATCGTGTAGTTGCAAGGTATGAGGTTGAGACCGCAGCTGTAAGAGATGATGCATCTTCATCTCAATCAGTTGATACAACTCAAATCTATCTAGATGAGGTTAGGGGAGTCAAGAAGAAACGAGTATATGGCCTTGGATCGATGGGATCTCTATGCCTACGATCTCAAGCATCATCCAGTTCTATCAATATGCCTTCAACTAGTCAACCACTTCAAGAATCTTAGACACAGGCACAAGAAGATAGTCGAATCCAGGCTTTGGAAAAGGAGATGAGTGTGATGCGTGAGCAAATGATGCGATGTGAGGAGGGCATTCTGAGGCCAGTGCAAGAGTCTCACTACGACTTTTCATGCAGTTTCAAAGCTTATTAGAGTCTTGCCTATTCCACCAACCATTGCTTTCGAGAGTCGAGATGTACCTTCTACTAAAAGTCAACGATTGTTAGACATTTTAATTGTTAAAAATTTATTGCACAGGGAACTATAAGCTTAAATTGTGGTTGAATATGGTACATATGAAACTATTAACACAATAGTTATCAAAAAATTTATGTTGCATTTTTATTATGGTGCGAGGAAATTTTGAAATTAGTCACGAGAAATTTGAATATCTGAGGAAATTTTGAAATTTACAAATTGTGAAATTAATGAAAATTGGAAAAAATAATTGCAGCAGTTTTGCGATGGATATTCTGTTGCAACTAAGTAAAGGTTTAGAAAGAAAATGTTGTTCGCCGATCTTTGTTGCAAATTACCTTAATTGCATGCAGGTACAACTAACATATTTGCAGCGACTCATAGTGAAGTTTGCAAATGCGATACAAGTTATAGCAGGTGCAGAAGTACCAATGGTTAGTAATGAAGCGGTTCGCGTCATTGCGAATTTACAAGCGAATTGCAATAAATTACAACAACATATTTTGCAACGACTCATAGTGGTTGCAAATCTGTTGCAAAGTTGCAACGGAATGGCTAACAGAAATTGTAATGGTTAGTAATAAAACGGTTGCTGATATGTTGCAAATTTGCAACGGAATGACAACAACTTTATCTTATTCATTGTTTTTTATTTTTGGGATTTAACAGAAGTGTTGAATTGCTTACTTGAATGTAGGGTCATTGCAATATAACTTCTGAGGAATAATTAGATTTACCATCTGATGATTTGCGCTAGAATGTCAAAAGTGTGCAAAATTGCAACAAAGGTTTTACCTTGAACATACATTTGCAAATCCATTGCTAATAAGATTTGCAGCAGTTTTTATGGGTTTCTGAAGAGGAAAATCTAGTTTACCAAAGCTATGTTTTCTTGTAATATTATTGCAGCAGATTAAGCATTTGGTGAAGAAAGCGAGTGGCTTAAAGTCATTTCCTAGAAGATATTCAATATGGCCACAACTTTTCCAGTGCCTGCTATGCGCAGCCTTCATTGCGATAGTGATCAGCAATTGGAAGAACACGGAGTCATATATATAATGGTAAGAGATCTTGACATATTAAGTGAAGACATAATCACAAATAAGAAACTGACTTCTCTCTAATGGTATTATGACCATTAAATACATAAGGTCAAAAGAGAACATTGCGAATCTTGTTGGCTTAAGGTTTGACAGAGAGCAAGTAAGTAAATCATCGAGGAATGGGTTTAAAGCCTATGCAAGAGTCGCGGAATGGCAATGACCTAGGCGTGGAATCCCGAGATCTAGTTTCAAGTGACAACCAAATTTTGTGTGACTCATTGAAGATCACTACGGAGAACAAATCTCTAACTCTTTCTATAATCGGAATAGTGATGCTGCCCCGTGTTGAAGGCAAGTGGCTACGCTTAATGATTCTTATATCTTGTTAAGAAAGTGGGGTATGCGAGAATACCTTCCATAAGGGAAGTCACCTATGTGGTGAGAGCGGGCGGTTCTATGAGAATGATAGGCTACATTCTCTAGGAGCACTCATGAAACCAGGAATTGTTCAGGGCCAAAATGAACACAACCGTGAGAACCAACTGTGTCAGGAAAGATTCTACGTGAATGTTATTGTCTTGGTTTGCAATGATTGGAAACGATTAAAGACATCATGTTCGCGATCAATTAGTAACCTAGATGGCATTTCTGAGGAAGGTTCAAGGCCACAAGCTACCTTCCTTTATACAGAAAAATTTCAAGGTGAACTCTCTCTCTTAGTGTCGACATGTCGTGCGGTAATCTCGGTCGATTTCATTCATGTGGGGGATTGTTGGAAAAAATGGGTTTGAGCACAATAATTTAGTTATCTTTGAGCTAAAATTACATTGGTTCCCACAAAGCTTTTTTGGTGGGTCCACATGGGAATGTGTTCTCCTCCATGAGGAGATGAAGATCATATATTGAGTTGCTCAAACCATTAAGGGTGAATTAAGAAATTGCCTCCAAACATCACCCCTTGAAAATAGTAACTAAAGGTTTAAGCTTGTGGAAAAGCTTGTGTCCCACATCGGATGGGAACAAGACTTTTAAAGGGTATAAATACACCCACCTTGTAGTTGGGTTTGGGCCCCAAGGGGCACCCCAGTTTTGTGGAAGGAGGACCTAAGCTCATCTTGGTTCACCGCGCTGCCGCCGCCGCCATGCTGCCGGCAGGAGCACGGCCGGGTTCGGGGGCTAGCTTAAACTCACCTTTTGGCATCAAAACGCTGTCATTTTGGCATAGGTTACCGTTGGACTGATGCGTCTTCTCCAGCAGACACGACTGTGTTTGTTCGCCATGAACAGACACGACTCTTCCAAGCTTCATGACTGTTCACCGAACATACATGACCCTCCTAAGCTTCATGACTGTACCAAACAGTCATGAGAAAGTCTATATAAAGGCCACACCTTGGCTCATTTGATACAAATTTACATACATTCATTCATTTAATTTCATACGAGAGAAAGACTGAGTTCTGCACACAATTCGGGTTCGACAGCCAACACAGGAAGTGCTTTCTTACATTTGCAGATCATTTTCATCTGGAGACAAATTCTGAAAAGCTTCCGAAGCACCAGCGCGAGGCGATAATTGTCTTAAAGATTGTATCCAACACAAGACTTGATGCGCAAACGAGGTTACGATTATTTTTGCATAAGCGTGTTAATTCTAATACGCTGCTTGGTTGTTCCTGTTTACAATCTTTGAAACATAACAATAAGTACATAATTCTAAAATATATGGAATTTTCTCACCATGTTTAAGGACTTTCTATCATGTGTTCTCATGACATGCGATATGATCCTTTGTTGCACTTCATAAAGTGTGCGGTTGCCCACTTATCGAGAGTTTTGCACTTGGTCTTGCTGAGATCAACTAAGATACGAAAAGCAATAGTGAGAAGAGAGCCACCATACTGACATCAAGAATTCCTCCTCCCATGATGGATCGCTCCATCGGGAAATCTTGCCAAACCGGATGGCTTAAATTCATGAAATTAGAATCACAAAAAATTTGAGTGATAAACTTTGATATTTCTATACTTAATTTTCTTTTGTTGAAAAGAGTCTATCAAATTGTTGCTTACAGTGACTAAAAAAGGCAAGCATCATTTGAATTGGAAAGACAAAAAAAGGGAGAAATATTTGGTCTTTATTAAAACAAATCAATCAATTATGATCTTTTGAAATGAATGTACCTCATTTCAAGCAAATGAAATTGTGGGTACCTTGGGCCTAGGCCCGGCTTACCCGGCCCGGCCGGCGGGCGGGTCTCAACGGTTAGACGGGCACTGGCCGCCCGGATCTTGGCCGGCCGGGCCAGTATCCGACCCGGAAATGCTAAATAATCTCGCGGGCCATTTCGGGAATCCCATAGCCGGGCGCCTTGTTTCAAGCAATAATTTTCCCGGTCGACGACTCACCCGAGGCGAGGTTGTATGGGCTCTCCGGCTACCAGCATGAGTCCACTCTTGAACTTACCCCGCCGCCTCCGACAGAATAGGAATGTCCTTTCAGTAGCAGTTCTATCGGGAAGGTGGTTACGTAGAGGGAAGAATAAGTCACCATTCTAAATATGTATTTTTCCCACCTGGCACAAATATGGGAATAAATGCGTCATTTATCCAAGAAGAAGCGGATCCTCTTTCTCCCTCCATAAAAGAGGAAATGAGTCTGCAAGAGAAAGGTATGAGATTCTAGATCGAGATTACTATTGCTCCAAACTCTAAGTCTTCCCTAAAAAGGCTAACTTTGCCATCGGAGGGACGGAACACCACCGTCTTCTTCTTTTGTTTTGCGGGGTTGCGTAGCCGGTAGATGCCACACCGGTCTGAGTGACTCTACCGAGAGTCGGGAGATACGATTGGCGTCGTGTGGGAACACGAGGAAGCGGAACACGAGAGGCGTATGCAAGAGCTTAGGTACATCCACTCCCGGGTGACCCCCCAATCTGTAAAGCCTTGGCTATTCCCAAACATCCCCTAGGACCGTCGGAATTCAACACCATGACTAGCAATCCAGCAAACCTAGCCCCTGAAGATTAGTTCCTCCTCTGGCGCCAAGAGTTGGAAGCAAGATAAGAGGAGCAGGCCAGGCAGGTGGCCGAACTACGTGAACAGGCGAATCGATTGCGGCAGAAAAGCAGAACACACACCTGTGAACCGGTTGGACTCCGTTCGGCCGTGATCACGAGCATCTCACGTTTCCATGTTTCGGATCGAAAAAGGCAAGAGGTCGTGCTGGCGATATTGATCTGACGATGATGAGTTATCCTCGGCGACTCCGGCTCTTGCGGCGATCACCATCTCAAACGAAGTGGAAGCCCATTCTAGAAAAAGGCGCCTGGCTCGATCTAGCCCGATCCGGTGTCCTTGGCGTCGGGCCTGAAGTGAACCCATCGAGACCCAGCAACCGCCCATACCGGCTCACGATATGTACGGCCGGCGAGGCCTCCCTCGGTCACTACCAACCATGTACCCGCCTTTCAGGGCTGCCCCCGCGCCACAAACAGTTGTTGCCTCCGCCGTTTGGGGACCACAGGACATGCTTTCCACTCCCCTTGGTCAGCATATCCTAGACTACGATCCCCCTCGCGGCTTTTCCATACCACCCTTCGCCATGTACGACGGTTCATCCGATCCATATGATCATATGTTACATTATAATCAGGCAATGATCCTCAGCGCCGGGGATGATCGGCTACTTTGTAAGGTATTCCCAGCCAGCCTCAAGGGCCCTGCCTTAGCTTGGTTCCACAAGCTCCCCAGAGGGTCAATAAACACATTCGGCAAACTATGGGCCGCCTTCGTCTCCCAGTATTTATGCTCTATCAGGCAAAAAGGGAACATCAGCTCCCTCCAGTCCATCCTCAAACGAGAAGACGAGTCCATCCGGGACAAGCTTCGGACCGACCACCCCATTCTTCCAATCTCTGTCCCTAGACCCTCCAGTAACTATGGAAGAACTGTATCGTCGGGCGGATAAATTCTCTACGCTGGAAGATAACATCCGGGCCGCGTCACAGACCATTATGATAACCGCCTAGAATAACAAATTCGGCGTAGGGGCCATCGAGCGAGAGAAAAGCAGCGAAAGCAAGAGCCAAAGCACCACTGTGAGACGTCCCGAGAAAAAAGAAATACCCCCAGGTTCCTTGCTCGGCATCGCTATGGCCGACTCACGCCTTATCAAGGGACCTCCCAGGGCTTCAAATGGCGATGAGCGAGTCCGGACCAGCGCAACAATAGATCCTTCACGATCGTTATCACGGGGAGCATGGCCATAGAGACCAATCAGCGCGCGAGAGCCTTAGAAGTTCACGATGAAAAGCTAATTCGGGCGGCCGCCTCGAGGCGGTACTTAAGGGGCGGCCTTGTGAGATAACGACGCCCCCACAGCGATAGAGGCGTAGGAGAAAGTGAACACGCTCGAGCCTCGACCCACCATCTTCATACTAGAGTTTGTAGGCAAGCAATGCAATCAACGACGGAGAAGTCTCGGGCGGCCTCGATTAGAGTTAGAGTGAACACCATCAGCAATCAAGGAGATGCCCCAGCCCAGCGGTTACGGCAGATTGGGCGATACAATATCCTTTCCACCTATTAACGAACCGCGGGTCATCACCACACTATGACGCACTTGTACAGCAGTAACTGTATGCATTACTTGGCTTGATGTGCCTGGGGTCTCGTCGATCAGAGCGGTGCGGCGATCTGCTCCATCTCCCAGCTTTTAAGCAAATGAAAGTCCCAATTGATCATCTCCATTCCGCTAGCAGGGTTTTGTCAGGCTTCAACGGAGCTACCACACTGTCGATCGGGGACATCACCTTCTCTGTCAAGGCAGGTCCGGTAACCCAGCAAGTATTGTTTTCCGTGGTAGAAGACTTGGGGCCATGATACTATCTTGGGCGAGCAGGCGCATACAATGGCATTACCTTCACATATCACCAGCAATAGGATTATCGGCCAGAAATTTGGATTAAGTTGACCTCGGGAAGCCAATTAGTAGCGGCGGTCTTGATCAAATCACTACGAGAGGGCGGGCAGCGGCTTCTCGATAAACCGCGAGGCCCGACCCTGCTTGATAGCAACCACGGGCATTGATCAGGCAGCCTCGGAGGAAAGGGAACCGTTGGCCATGGATTCCTTAGAGTCCATGCCCCTTGACGGGTTGGACAGATGCATCTATATTAGCACCCTCCTCTCCAAGGAGGAAAAGGCCCAACTGCACCACGTTATACAGTCCAATGCTGATGTGTTTGCCTGGACTCATGCTAATATGTCCGCGATCAACCCCATTCAGGCCTCGCACAAGCTGAACATTGCCACCTACACTTGGCCGTCAGACAAAGTGAAGCGCTTTCACGAGACCGCCACACAGTCATCAAGACCACGAGGTTAATAACATACATAATGGATTTATCGGAGCGGTAAAATACCAGAATGGTTGGCAGCGTAGTGGTGGTTCCAAGAAGGGGAGACAAATGGAGGAGTGTGTGTAGACTACCGGACCCTCAACGATGTATTAAAGATAGCTTCCCCCTTTGCCCATAGATCGGTGTGGATGCTTCGACGGGGCACGGTATGCTATCCTTCACGGAGCCGCTTTCTCGAGGATATCCTGAGATCTATGCACCCCGGGACGAAAAGACATCTTTCATCATGCCCCATAAGAACGTACTTTTATAATCGTATTGCCGCGGATTAAAATGATGGGGCCACCTATCGAGGAGGTTGGTGACAAAATATTTACCGACCTTGCTCGCGGCACTACGGAAGTTTATATTGAAAGATGTAGTGAAATCCTAAACGGTGCGGATCATGCCACTCGTCTCAATGACTTTCGATCTCCTCAGGAAATATGGTATGTTGAACCCCTAAAATGTGCATTCGAGGTCGGCAGAGCAGAAGTCTTGGCTTCATGGTAACACAAGGGAATAGAGGCAAATCCCGCAGCTTAAAGCCATATTGTAATCGGCCCCGGCTCGAGAAAGAGATCCGGCTGGCTGACGGTCGGTTCGGCGCCCCTTGAAGCGTTTATTTCTGCTTCATTGACCGGCGAAACCCTTTCACTACGAGGGGGTGCGTGAGGACCCGAGTGGGACGAAAGTGCGACAGGGCGTTCGTGGAAATCAAGCAATATGACGAGCCCCAGATCCTCCTGGCTTGGAGGCGGGACACATTTATCTTTACTGGCAACCTCGGATATAGCGTCGGCCTTTTGTTTTAAAGTGTGGAAAGCAGGAAGTTGAATAAGGTGTTCTTTGTCGGCAAGTAGTTGGCGTCGCGGCGAGTACCCACCTCGAGGCAGCGCCGCCCTGACGGCCGAGCGAAGCCGCTGCGCCGCTGGGCTGTCTGGTTGTGTTGGATGGTCTTCCACTCAGAGCGCGCGTTGCGCGAAACGTCGTAGGGAGGATGGCCCGTTGGGCAATGGAACTAAGCAAATATGGCATCGAATATAAGCCGAGACTTGCAAAAAAGGGGCAAGTCTTGGCGACTCACGCCTGAAATCACGGCCGGCGCTTGCGGGCGGTGGCCCAGTGGACCCTTTGTGTCGATGGGGCCTCGGACAATCGAGAGCGGGATTGATGCCTCAGTGCCTCCCGCGGAGAAGGATTGAGCAGGCGGTCGTTTGAAGCCGAGCGCCTCGATAACGGTTAAAATACGAAGCCATGATGGCGGACTGAACTTCCGGGCTCGTCGTGGGGTGCTGCCGGCACCTGATTCAGGCGACTCTGGTGGTCGATGGGACCGTCGCGAGAATTCGAGTCAAGGAATCTGAATGGAAAAATAAAACTTCCTAGTTGGCAAAAATTGAGCACCCTCGCGCCACGGGCTTCGAGCATATCCAGGAGCGGTAATGAGCCGGGCGATACCTTAGCGTATGTAGCATCTTTCTAGATACTTGAAACTATATACCTTCCTATCTATTATCAACCAGGCTCCTCCATATCGCCTGCTCAAGTAAGCCAAGTTGAGAAGTCTCCCCCATCCTGGATGGACCCTATACGGCTCTACATAGCTACAGGGGAGTTACCTGATGATAGAAGCAGAGCTCATAAAGTTCAGATTCAATTGGCTAGGTTCTCCCTAATAGACGGGCAGCTCTATAAACAGTCCCTGGGCGAACCATACCTGAAATGTTTGACTCCCGAACAAGGCCAGTATGTGTTGGCTGAATTACAAGAAGGTATATCACGAGATCACTCGAAGAACACTGGCCCACTGAAGGGTATTCTTGTGGCGACTATGAAATTCGAGATGTTCTTGGAAACCCGTCAGGAAATGTGACCCTTGCCGTAGATAACCATAACTATCTCGAGATCTCGATTACGAATTTGATTCCATCTCAGCCCCAGCCGGTGGGCAAAATAGTGAGGATCAAATCTCGTAGGCCCGTTCCCCACCACTTCCAGCAAGAAACTGCCCCGATCCATACGGATTACTTGATAAATGGACGGTGAGGCCTTTGCGACGATTAAGATAGAGATATCACCAGGTTCATCGAAAAAATATTGTCTAGGTTCGGCATTACGAGATCAATCATATCGAGATAATGGGCCACGGTTTGTGGCCAAGGTCTATCGGGACTTTCTGGCACAATCTAGAACTTTATGCTTTGCAGGTATCTAGAAATGATGGCCAGTGGGCTTAATAAGAACACTGCTAGCGCCCTTAAAAGCAGTACGGATTCCACTAAAGGAAAATGGGTGGAGGAACTACCCAGAGTGCTCTGGGCCTCTGGGGACCACGGCAGAAAGCCACGGCGTATCCCACTTTCGCACTCACCTGCGGGATGGAAATTTGTTATCCGGCGAAATCGATCACACACTATCACGGACAACAACACCGGGAATCGGAGAATGGGGATGTGATCAAAGAGTTTAGACACGGTGAGCGGAGTTGCGGGAGGCGGGTGGATTCGAGTAACGTCCTAGTAGCGAAGCAGCGAAGTTTTATAACAAGCGGGTAAGGCCTCGGGTGTTCGTAGGGTGTCTCGATCTGCTTGAAGTGTTTTTGAGGAACACGGACCTACGGCGAGGAAAGTTCCAACCCAAGCGGGAGGGGACCGTGTGTAGTCACCGCGACCCGGGGGAATCCGGGATCCCTGTCTGGAACAAAGCAGCGAGACCACAACTAGAAAGTGGAATGCCACGCACTTGAAAAGATATTATCAATAAAAGAATGTCGTTGCTATTTATTACTGGCATATCCTTGCATATCGGTACGTATTCAATCCTAAAGTCCGGGCGGCGCGGTTCGACTGCGGCCCAATAGATCACATCTAGTTGAGGTGATTACAAAGCCGGCGGTATGATAGCTGCTCGGCGGCCTCAGATCTTCTAGTGGTGATCCTAAAGTCGAGGCGGCGCGGTTCTTGACTGCCGGCCCAGCCTCGATAACTTCTAGGCGGTCAATCCTAAAGTCCGAGATTAGCCGCAGTTCATTGACACCTTTCGTGACATAGATAACTGCGAATTGATCTAAAGTTCGGGCGGCGCGAGTTCGACTGCCGGCCCGGCCGTCCACGTCTAATTTTGGTCGGTCTAAAACACGTCGGCCTGACTCAGCGACACGCGGCCCGGCCTTAAGGTTACATCGGCTAGTATAATTCCATAATATTAGGCGGCGCGGTATTTAAACTTGCGATGACATGTTTCCAGGTTAAAATCTAGAGTCCCAGCTCTCATAGGCCAAATCCTCGATTTTGTATATACTCCAAAATAAACATTAAGCGGCGGGTAGAAATCGGATGGGGGAATGCAAAACACCCAAGTAATAAAAACAAGAAAAGAAAAGCAAATTGTTTGGTGCGTGATACTAAATAAAGCAAGCCTCGTCTCATGAAACTTAGCTCACACTTTCAGTAGGAATTCGTCGGAAGAGCTGCCTCACTCGTCCGTCGGAAGATTACTCTCTGAATCCATTGGAAGAGCGCCTCCTCTCAGGCGTAATTTGGACTATTCTCCGAAGCCCCCTGGCTAACATCATAGGATCCGTGACGGCGTGACGCTTGAGGCGGTGAGTTGAAACTATCACGATGGTGGGCGAAGGATTTGGCATTATTACGGGATTTGAGCTTGCTCCCATATGTTGTGCACGGCGCGGCCCGTGGCTGTTGGCGTGTTGCCGCTCGGTCGGCGAGTCGGCCTCCGGTGCGCCCCTTATCAGTGGCGACCTTCTCTCAGGAAGCGACGAGTCATCCTTGGCTTAGAGCACCAGTGACAAAGCGAGTTTTCATCTTGCCAATGGTCATTCTCTTCTTCTGCTTTCTTACAAGCCTCTCCTGCTGCGGCCGACGCTTCCTAAGCGGCTCCACACTCGAGCTCTGCCCTCCGTGAGCTCTTGCGAAACGAGCCTGGCCCGAGCCGCCTTGGCTCAGATTCTATTTGCGCACCGGGTATTAGCGGCTCTCGGTGCCCGGCTTGGCCGTGCGCCTCATGGCATGCCATATCTCTCGGCCTCGGCGGCGGCTCTCCGGCAAATTCGAGCCTTCGGCTCGAGGCGGCGATGCGTGGCTCGGCTTTGCCCGGTGAGGTGCTATGCCTCTCCCGTTCTCTACCACCACCCACCATGCCGTGTCGAAGCCTTTCGGCGTCCCTTAGTCGGAGCTCACATTCATGATGCTGCAGCGCCATGTTACGAAGAGCAACTATGGCCTACAAAGAAACTAATTAGCGACTAAAAAGATAAGTAATAGCGCTAAATCCACCCAGCGGAACCACGTATCTTACTGGCAGTCAGGCGAGACAGGATTACGATTCG
Organism: Tetrastigma voinierianum; assembly: GCA_016808115.1. Taxonomy (NCBI): domain Eukaryota; kingdom Viridiplantae; phylum Streptophyta; class Magnoliopsida; order Vitales; family Vitaceae; genus Tetrastigma; species Tetrastigma voinierianum. The sequence goes on along the minus strand of JAEQBH010006530.1, from coordinate 181,728 downwards.
GACTGTATCGAGTCGTGTGATCGCAAAAATCCTCCTTCGAGGTAGGATTGGGACGAGGCCTTGAGTATAATCTTCATGGCCTATACCCACGGCGGCCACGGTGCCGATGCATGGCCAGGTGCAGGCTATTTAACCTATTGTCGTCGACTCCCAGTGGTGAAGAAAGGGCTCCAGTGGTATTTCTTTCCTCTTCTCCCTGAGGCCGATATCTCTCAACTCACAGAGGGGATCGGCCGAGGAGGAGAAGGTGGTGTGGTAATCCGCCCGGGGTCTACCGTCGCGTGAACTGATGCAGCGGTGGCACCTCGTCGGTCACGAAGGCGGGATAACCTGGAGTGCTCGCGGAGCCGGGTCACCTTAGTTTGATTCTGATCGGCTGGCCCCGTCTTGCAGTCCACTGTGTTGGCCCCCGATTGTCGGGAGTCGAGGATGGTAATCGCCGGGTCCCCGGAGCCAGTCGGGGCGAGCCATCGTCGGTAGCGTTGTTTCGATTCGCAGATGTCGAGCGAGGCGGCATCACATTCGCCCGCGGGCACCCACCGCTTTCTTTTACGGTGACGCAAGCGATCAAAGCGACCCGCGCGTTCTCTCCATCGGTTCTTCTTCCTCGAGTCCTTGGGGCCCATGCAGCCATACTGTTCGGCTGACCCGAGTGGCAAATCACGCGGACCCGGCTGGCGTTAAACCATGGCGCCTTTCCGTTTGACCTTCACCGCTCGAGCGCTCGGCTACTGCGCAGAGGAGGATCTGCAAACGCAGCGTCCCTCTAGCTCCCGACCGGGAAGCGAGAAGATGAACGAGAACCACAGCGAAGCGGACGACCACGATTCACTTAGGCCCCACACTTTTTGCCCCAGGCTTCGGCGCTAAACTGCCGGATCTGGAGGGAGCTAGCTATGAAAACTCACAGCACCACACACATCTACAAGCACCGAGTGCTCCCACTTCCTACATTATTCGAAGGCGTGACCGGGAATAACTAGAAGGGTATAAGGAGCCGGATTGTGTCTCATGGCAGATATGTTCTCTCGGGTGTGGGGGCACAGTGGCGCTCCCAGCTGGGAATCTCAAAGTCGGCGGATCTTCTCAATGCTCGAACTATCCGCCCATTTTCACCAACCTTCCTCGAGGCCTTTCCTCTGAAGTAAACCAACGGTGGTACTTCATAACACTAGCATAAATCTTTGACGGACCCGGCAGCGTATGAGACCTGGAAGGGTGAGACCGGTTAACATTGTAGCGGCGGCACAGGGGGCTGGGGTCTCTGTCGAAGGACCCCCTCGCGGCAGCGCGCCCTTTAAGCGCCGTCTTGGCGGAGTCGGGGCGCCCGTTCACAATGCGACCGCGAACTTAAGCGAACATGGACATCCAGGCCACGACTAGCGTTCGGAAGTAAATAATAAAGCTCCACCAGCGTGAGGTCAGGCGATATCTACAGTGGTTTAGCACACAAGCGCCGATTAGGATGCGGATCATTAGGGTGGATAAAGTGGGCGCCCGGGTAAAATGTAAAGTGTTTGACTATGGCGGTACGGGAAGCGCCTGATCCGAGGCACGCTAAGTGCTCACGGGTAAAAAACACACTATTGTTGTAACACCCCAAAATATACCCTAGTCGTTTTCGACATGTTTAGGGTATTTTGTAGCACTCAATTTATTGTTTCATGAGTTAAATGCAGCTTAGGAAACGAGAGACCCGGAAAGTTACAAAACTTAAGGACAATTTTGTAATTGGTCCAAAGAGGGGTTTAAAAGTCCTAATGTGAAAAGACTATGGGCCAAAGAAGAAATAATAGGAATTGTTGTGTAATTCCTAGAAGATGAGAGGCCAAAATAGAATAAAAGGAAATTGAAATACAAATGGCCAGTAGAGAGCTAAATGCAATTGGGGAAACTAACCCAATGGGTTTTGATGGCCAAACAAGGCCTTAGAAAATAGGGATTATAAAGACCAAAATTGGTCTCAAATGGGGAAAAAACGGTGAGAAGAAGAAGAAGAAGAAAGAGAAAGAGGGAGAAGGTTGATCGAAGCAAGCTAAGGTATGGAACTACTACCTTGAGTGATGGAGCTTGGATTTTGGTATGAATCCTTGGTTTGTTTGGTTAATGGTTATTTGTTGTACCCAAACCTAGGGTTTGTTAGGATTTCATCCTAACCAAAGATGTATTGAAATTAGGGTTAGCAAAACTCTAAATGGCACAAAAAAAAAAGGGAATCCTTCCTTTGAGAAGGGATTCATGGTTGAATTGTAAGTAAATGAGTTAGGGTTTAGAACAAACCCTAACTAACCTTTATGATTGGGTTGTGTATGGATCATAAACCGTATTGGAGTGGGTTTGAGAGTAATTCATGAAGGATTTTGAAATAAAGGGAAATTGAAGAAGAATCAAGCAAAATTGAGGTTATAAGATGGATATGGAATGGTTTTGATGTGTGGTTGAAGTATAGATTTGGTTTGGGATGGAAAAGTGCATGAAAAAGGGGAGAAAATACACATTCTGGGCACTTTTCGGACTTTATCTTAGGTACAATTTGAACTTGTACTGGTACAGCGTGTTACGGTCGTTTTTGGCCAAGTTGTGGAGTCTGAGTTGGGCTTGTACCGGTACAGCACTGTTACAGTTTTCTGTTTCGACCGGTTTCGCGTATTTTGGTCATAACTTGCTCATTTCTTATCGGGTTGGTGGGTCAAGTGGATACGTAAATAGACTAAGGAGAACCAAACTTAAAGAGAAGGCATCATAAATTCTGATCTAGTGGCCCAAAAATTTCACTCAAAGGAGTGAAGTATGTGTGCAGAAAAATTCGATTCGACTTTGAACATAGAGTAGTCGGGTTGTTTTGGACGTGGCAATTCGGTACTCCGGGTGGGTGATTCAGTTGGAATAGAACCCTTAGCACCTTAGATTTAAAGGATTATAAGGACATAGTGTCAAAATATGAAGTTAAGACGGAAAAATGAGTAGCCTGCAGTCTGAGTGTAAAATCGGTAAACCGACTAGTTGGCATGAAAATGCCATAACTTGAGTTTAGATGATCCGATTGGAGTGATTCCAATTTCTAAGTAAAGTTGATTCATAGAGGGATAAGAATATTTAAATGATGTGTGGATAGGCATCACATCGTACTAGTATCTGAAATGCCATATGGAATAGGCATGAAACTTGAATACTATATTGAACTCATATAATTGTAAAATTTCCTAAGACCAGTTATTGAATGACATGGCACTCTCTGACCGTGCTTCGGCACATTAGTACTTCGGTACTCTCTGATTAGTCTGTGACACTCTGATTGTCTTGACACATTTGTACTTGGTACTCTCGATTGAATGCGACGGCACTCTCTAATCGTCTTGACACATTAGTACCAGGTACTATCGGTGGTGCCGATACTCTACGATTAGTGCGATGGCACTCTCTGTCGGTGCTAGCACTCCTGCACATTAACTCTGACACCTCGATCTGCCTCTTTATCTTGTACCTTCGGGTATTTATTGTCTTGTGTCCTCTCATTCATGCGGTCTAGGCAATCCAACAATTATATGATAAGACTACGAATAGAACAAAGAATTGAATATATTAGATCCCAGATGTACCTCACGGGTACCTACGTATTTGTTACGTAGTACCCTACGAGTACTCTTGTATACGATTAAGTTACATGGTACCTGGGGTACCCTGTATTTGATTAAAGCTCTGTGGCTCCCTACAGTCCCGAATGAATATAAATGCATTATAAGTATAAGTTTTACATAAGAAGAAACTTCTGCTGTAACTCCTACGGGAGGTCGAATAAGTATAAGTCCGGTAGTACCTAAGGGTACTCGTATCGATAAAATAAAGTATAAGCGGTAGTACCCTACGGGTACTCACCATTATCGGTAAAAAATAAGTACAAGTTAAATGTAAAATAGTATAAGTCCAGTCGTACCTACGGGTACTTCCGTATAATGAATCTGTGATCTGTTCCTACGAAAGACTCTTGTCGATATGCGCTGTAGTGATCCGACTGGTATGTGATATGATCCTGATGCATTTGCGAGCTTAGCATTACCTACGGGTACCTTCGCACAAGAATAAGATCCGTAAGACAATAATAAGTTATGTAAAACAAGTATAAGATATATAAGACAAGAATAAAGTCCACATTATCGATAAATCACAGCTATACGATACTCACGTATTATCACGATAAGTCTACGATACTCTGTATCGATAAGTCTAATATCGATAAAAAATCTGTATCGTGTACGTATCTGATAAGTCACGTATCGATAAATCCCAGTATACGATACTCCTGTCGATAAGTCTATTATCGATAAATCATGTCGATACTCATATCGATAAGTCCTGCGATACTCCTGTATCACGATAAGTCACAATATCGATAAAATCCACGTATCTGATACTTATTATCGATAAATCACATGTCGATAAATCTGTATACGATACTCCTGTCGATAAGTCACGTATCACGATAAATCCTGTATCCCGATATTCACAGTATCGATAAGTCCTCACGATACACTCACATGTCACGATAAGTCTAATATCGATAAGTCACGTATCTTATACTCTGTATCACGATAAGTCACACGTATCGTCGTCACGTATCTGATAAGTCACGTATCATTACTTTATATACGTCAAGTTACCATTAGTACCTCACGGTACTCGTCTCCCGATTTGGTTGCAGCTAGTACCTACGGTACTCTTGTATTTGATTAAGTTCGAGTGGTACCTCACGGGTACTCAGTATCGATAAAGTAAGTATAAGTCGATGGTACTAAGAGGGTATTCTTGCCTTCAGTAAATAAGTACAAGTTACGTAGTACCTCACGAGTACTCCGTATTATCAAATAAGACAGAAGTATAAGCTCCTTAAGATAGAATAAGTCTGTATACAAATATAAGTTCGGTAAAGACCCGGTATAAGTTAAGTAAGACCGATTATAAGATCCAGTAAGACCGGTATAAGTTACGTAAGACTTGATTATAAGTTTCGTAAGGAACGATTATAAGTTCCGTGAAATAAGTTACGTAACTCCCTACGGGTCCGTATGAACATAAGCTGTGATAAGCATAAGTACTTATATAAGTCCACTTGACATGAATGTATGAAATTTACGATTTACGCGTTATGGTTATACACTTATTATAATTGTGTATATGCATGTGTTTCTGTATAAGAAATGTTTCCCACTAAACGTAAAGCTTAGCATAGGTTTTTAATCCTTGTAGGTATAGTAGCAAATATCATTAAACATCGCATCTGGTGAGCTGACACACTTGTAAGGGTTCACTTGCATGTAGGTTAGTGCTCGAGATTGTAAATGTAAATGTAAAAGTAAAGTTTTGTCTTTGTAAATGGGACTCAGTTATATGTATATAATATTTTGAATTGTTATAAGATGTGGGCCATACCCACAGGTACCAGTTCGGTAAAAAAAAAAAAAAAAAAAAAATCAGGTAAGAAGTCCCAGTATTTGGTCTTGCGTCCCGGAAAACAGGGCGTGACAATTGTGTTCCCCACCCAGCATAGAATCGTCCGCCCTCTCCATCAACCGAAGGTCAATGTTATCAGGCACCTTGCAATACACCTTTAACTCCTCCATCGTCAGAGACGCGATGACATTGCTTGTAGAAGGTTTCGCTCGAGGCCGCCCTCCGGGACGACCACTCGTGGAAGTTTCCTCCCGACCCCTCACCATTATGCAAGTAGACCAAAAGGAGAAGAAAAGGTGAATATTAGACCCTAGGCATATACCAAATGGGTGTAAAAGTATTCCCTTGGCCCGGGCAACAGCTGCCCAGGCGGAGTAAGTATTAGGACTCTTCCCTTCCTTCGGGCTTTTAGAGCGGGGGCAGAGTCACTCAGAGAACCAACACTAAAAGGCCTGACAATAGCTACTGTGGGTCGAATGGAGAAACGCACATAGCAATGACTACAAGCGAGGCAAGATGAGGCAGGCCCAATTCACAGTGGTTGGGCGCCAAGGGGAGAAAAGATAAACCAAAACAACACGGAAGGAAAAGAGGCATGACGTGATGATGCCTATCTATATAAATCACCGCCTAGGGCATGCAGTCACATTTAATGCGGCGTTCAACCGCCATGACGGTTCGCTCCCTAGGGCATACTAAATTAAGGTGGCCCAAGCCCAAGGGCCTTCCTCCCGGGCAGTTAAACTAGCCCATTAAGCAACTTTATAATAGCCCAATTACCACAATTAGACAGAATTATAGAATATTCACGCATAATCACAATAAGGCACGAAAGTGATAGAAAACTACAATTTCATTAATATCACCAAAAAGGTGTTCGACATTACATAAACAATGCTTGTAGCCAGCGATGTGTGGCGCCCCCGATCACCAGGGTCAGTTGACTGCCGTCAACGTGGAAACACTCGTGAGTGTCGAGGTGACGTGACATTTCTCACAAAAATCGAGCAGAGTCCCCTTTGTACGAAATTGAGCTAATATCTGCATATCCCCATCCCAAAGCAGTGCAATATAATCAACATATCCATCACATGAGTAATACGGCCACTTGGGCCCATACACAATACTCAATATACATACAACTATGAATCCAGCTATATACTCCAATAGTTACAGAGTTAATATGTTTTTACTCTTATCTGACATATATCAAACTTTATAGGTTCTAATACATGTGTAAATCAAGAACGAAAGCCCTGACTAAACTTTCTTCACAATCCTTAGTCTAGGACGAGTAAATTACTCTTTCTGTACTTTGTAAATAATATCTCTCGACGAGGTGGCTAATTCTCAGTAGTGGAATCGCCCTAACGTGGGCTACTCTCCCACCTAAGTGCGGTGCAATGTTCCAAAATAAACATACATTCAAGCAAATCATTATCCTGCTTGAATGTCTACATGACCAGCTTCCGGTTAAGATTCCTCTCATGACTCCATCACACTTTCGCCTAAACCTCATTATGAAAATTATTATTTTGTTAGTGGACAACCCTCAGATGTATATATATATCAATTGAGTAGCTCAGACGATTGATATATTATTTGTTTGTTTGTGGAATGACACTTCAGTGTGTATATATCGGTGGGCGCTCCGATGATTGATATATTATTTGTTTAATGGACTAGCCTCAGGTGAATATCAATTGGGCACTCAGAAACTGATGATGTTTAAATTTGGACTACCTCAGATGGTGTATTTTTAGACGATCCTCGGACGAATTTCTATACAGACTCATCTCATGCTCACTCCTATAGTCTGGGTGTTCGATTGCATATGGAATGCATGTATGCCAATTCCATCTACAGTCTAATTCACGGGTAAATATATAAACATGCATATATTTACAAAAATTTAATTCACACAATCATGCCATGTAAATTAATTAATTCATACATCAAAATTAGCTGGCAAATTTAATGATCAAACGAGCAATTTAATTTAAAATCACTTTCGACCAAACACATATTTTCACAAAAATATATTTTTGAGAACAACATTTTTAGGGAATAGTGAAGCCCTGCAGTACTATTCGAAAAATCTGTCATCGGTTCACCTTGAACGCATTTCCGACCATTTTTAGGCCCTCATTCGATCAATACATGATTTATCATGGAAAACACAATTGCTACCCAAACCGGCCATGGTCGATCCACGCATTTGTCACAATGAGATTTCAAATTCATATTAATTCGGTCCCGAGGTTTGGGATGATCCAAGCAACTAAACGGCCTCATTCGGCTCAAACATTGTAAAGTACTTAAAGCGGGGGCCAAGCCCCGAGTGAGAGAGCCCCTACCTCACCGGGTTTGAGAGCTCGCCATCCAGGGCGTCTTGCAGCGCGAAGCCCTCTCTCCGCGTAGAAGCGGGTTCTCGCTTCTTGTCGAAGGCAATGAAGCGGTCAGGATGGCCAGGTATTTTTAGAAGAAGGAGCTCTCTCGCTAAATTTCTCCGTGTTTGGCCTTATCCACCACTCAATTCCGTTTTTTTCTTTGGCTTAATGAAGGAGAAGACACTATTGACAATTTTGTCATTTAGTGACTTAAATCAATTCCTATAATGTCAATTTTGTCCCTCTTTTCCCAGTTTTGACATTCGGCACTATCTCGACCGTCCATTTCCATCATTTCTCTACTCATTTCACTTATGGCACATGAGTACTTGTTATATGTGACTTCAGTGTAGCATCGAAAATGGATTTTCTGACACGGCAGCGATGCGCCTCGAAAAACGTGTCAACTCAAGGCCCATCCTCGAATTCAACGAAATTTTACGTACTAGTTAGATTTTGCGAGACAATTCCAACGGTACAATCCATTTCGTCATCCGAGATCTAGAGAATAAATTTCGGATTTTTAACCGAAATTACAATTTCATAACCAAAATTACGATTTTGTCATTTTTCCAAAAATTGGAATTTCTGGTCTTATTCTCCCCTTCGCCAAAAGGAATTTAGTCTCGAAATTCAGAAACGATCATGTTTCACATGCATATTCAGCGTTACATCTACATGCATGTAAACAGTCATTTAAATCTTAACGACTAAACCACGTGCCTTCATCCTAGCGAAGGGATAGGTGGCTCGCATCGTCCTCAGCGCTCTGCGGTGCGCTCTCATCCCATAGTGCCTCCATAGTACCTTCACTAGCCTCCACGGTCTTGAGTCGCCAAACACGATCCGCGGTATCAACGATGCATTGGTCCTCCTCAAGGTCCCATCAATGTCAGCAATCACCCAATCACACATGAGTGGATCACGGAGTATATTTTAGACATGAGGCGTGAAATACCTTGTGGACACGACATGCTGGGCGTACTTGGCCAGAGTGCGCCGCCGATTGCCTACCCTCTCGAATATCTGAAGGGCGATGAGACACTGGCCAATCTTCACGCTTGCGGGGCGACCCTCCCTCTTGGGGCATCACCTTCGAAGGCGTGATCTGACCTCGAACTCTAGGGTCGACGTCGTACATCCGCGCTGTCTAGGCTTTGAGCGGAGCGAGAAAACGTTGTCATTATCAACTCACCTTCTCGGAGGTGTCTGTCAGTCGTGACCGGTGATAGAGCTCTCTCCCTCGGTCCAACATAATGGTGACCTACGGCCTCCCCATCGGTGCACTCATACGGTGCCATGCGTATGCTCGCGATGGCATTGTTGTAGGCGAATTCCACTAGAGACAAATCTCCTCCAGTACCCTTATGATCCGGGCCCTTATGCTTTCGTAGCATGTCTTCCTAGCTCTGTATAGTCCTCTCGGTGAATACATTTGTCTAAGAGATTGAGCCATTGCCTTATCGTGGTAGTGTGCCCATGGCCTTTTGGAAACTTTTTCCAAAAAGTGTGTCGTCAAACCTCGGGTCTTTATCGACCTGTGGATCGGGTGCTCCCATGTAGCTGGGCTATCTCTCGAATGTACAGCGGCGGGAATCTCTCAAGGTGAAGGTCATGCTTTGGCTATAAAATGCCATGACCGTGCGTGGACCACTATCACCCATACCGCGTCGTAGCCCGCAACTGCGTCACGAGTGGAAAATGGGTCTAAAGTCCATCGTGGCGTGTTCCACTTCCACTCAGCCTCGACAGCAGAAACATTTTCAATCGAACTTTGGTCTTTCGGCGCTTAACCTGTGACGCATGTGAGACATCGTGACAAGGCCTGCGTGTCTCTTTCATTAGTTCAATAAAATGCTGATGACGAAGATGCTGGTACATCTTGGTGCCACTTGAATGCCGCGAAAATCAGAGGCTTGATGAAACTCCGCTGAAGAATATCTCTGCCGGAATGCAGGTGTTGGGAACCACGACCCGCGTCCCTATATCGAGAAACTAAAATGCGTGAGCGGTCCGGCCTCGTCGCTTTGATGCACGGCCATGCCGGTCCACGTGGACACTATAACGCGTCCGCCTAGGACTCGATCACTAACAGCGAAGGCGGTGTAGCCCTTAAACTCCCAAGTACCACAGTGCACTTTCTATTTGTCTGTAGCCAAAGCGTCACGACTGAAATCGCCGCTCAGAAGCTATACAACCCAGCGCTCCGGTGACTTAAGTAGTGCATCAGCCACCACATTTGCCTTCAGGATGGTAATGCAAAAATGAGATCATAATCTCCCAGAAACTCCATCCGCCACGTTGCCTCATATTGAGGTCAGCTGCGTGAAAATATACTTCAGACTTTTATGAATTTTTGGTACACCTCGAACTCCTCACCATATAGAGTAGTGGCGCCAGTCTTCAAAGGGAGACTAGGCGCCAACTCCATGTCGTGTGTGGGGTGGTACGCTCAGTGATTCTTGACGACGAGAGACCATAAGCCTCTTTACCCTCTGGGCGCATCAAAACACATCCCAATCCGACCCTCGAGGCATCCACCGATACAACATTGTACCTTGTCCCTGTCAGGGACTATCAAGATGGGAGCTTAAGTAAGTCTCTCTTCAACTCTGGAATGCACTCTCGTATCGGTCTTCCCAGTCAAACTTGACCTCCTTAGGGTCGGCCTAGTCATAGGTCTTTGCTATCCACAGGAGAAATCCTCAATGAATCTCCTATAATACCCAGCCAATCCAAAGAAACTACGTATCTCGAAGACTGAATTCGGCCTCTCCCAACTCACAACTGCCTCGACCTTCTACGGGTCGTGACCTCGATGTTGACACCCACATTAAAATCACCTTAATGCGAACTTCGCACTTCTTGAACTTGTGTCTGGTGATGATCTCCTCGACAAGCTGTAAACGATCCTCAAGTGATACTCATGCTCCCCACTCATTGGGAGTAGATCCAATGTCATTCTAAATACTACGACAAACTGATCTAGATAGAATTTAGAATATCCTATGCATGAGATCCGTAAGATACCCTTTAAGCGCATTCGTCAATCAAGAACATCCCATTAAACTCAAAGTGCCATAACGCGTCCTAGCAGCTGTCTTAAGGATATACGTATCCACCCAACCCTGGTGATGGTAACGGTCGCGAAGATTACATCTTGGAGTAGACTTGCGCTCCTCTCAACTGATCAAATAAATTGTCAATCCTCGGTAATGGGTACCGATTCTTGATCGTAACCTTGTTCAACTGTCTGTAGTCAATGTACAGTCAAAGGGTCTTGTCCTTCTTCTTCGCAAAAGCAGAGCTAGAAGCCCGTGGTGAAGTGCTGCGTCTAATGAACCCCTTGTCGATAGCTCCTATGGCTGGACTCGAGGTTTCCTGCTGACTCAGCGCGCCATCTTATGCGGAGTCATAGAGATGGGTGAAGTACGAGGGTGTAACTCAATACCGAAGTCTATCCGGATGTGGAGGTGAGTCGGGTAAGCTATCTAGAAAAACATCCATATACTTTCGCACTACTCGAGGTAGATCTGAAGTCAGGTCTCTCTTAGGTCCTGCAGGGTGGGCCTCGCTAGCCAACCCGCTAGCGTCTCGACACACGGACTCATATATTGTCTGGGGCAAAATGTCATGCTTGTCTCACTGAAGCACCACAGAGTACCGTCCTACAACGTGCGGCGAGTAACTTTCCTACGCTCTGTCGATAACAGCCTACAGTAAAATTTGTCTGACCAATCCATCCTCAGGATGACATCGAGACTTTTGGCGTGTCCGTGATCCTCGAGGTCCACTTGTAAGTAGAGTCCCGAGGATCTCATTTCGCAGCCTCGAGCATATCATCCCTATTCTCGCCCTAATCCCTAGGGGAGAACTCACATATAACGGCTCCTCTAAGGTCTCGACCTCTAAGCCTAACTCGATCACCACTAATACAGTAATGAATGAATGTGACTCACTAGAATCAAACAACACTCTAGCCCATAGGCGAGATAACAAAAACGTCTCTTTGAATAAGCCCGTGTCTGGCGACTCGGCTACAACGGTGTGGCAATGAGGCACGCCCACTGGACCTGATGTCCCTACACCGTGGGTCTGCGTCCTCTGCCTCTACCCATACTCGACCTCTCGGGCTTACAGCGTAATGTGGGGTGCCCGTACTTCTGGCGAGCCCGGCCCCCTCCCAGCACATTACCGTCTTTGTGGAGGAATGTCGCATCCTCTCTGTCTGCCTTTCTTGGCCCGGGAGCGTGATGTCCCAAAACCTGGGATCCTGTCTCATGTGTCCATTAGCCGACAATGGTAACACACCATCGTCACTTTGACAGCAACTCTCATGTCTGCGACGTGACTCTCCTTGTCCACGGCCCGGATGGTCGTGACTCTAGGACCCTCGTGAACTAGAGGCTCTCTGCCTCTTCCTTGAATTGGAAGAAGACTGACTGTCCTTCCTCTTACCACTAACACTCGCATCAGGGAGTGTTGAGGCATCCTCGTCTCTCTCTCTATGGTAGGGCCGTCCGTTACGACCATAGAATCCATGTCTTTGTAGGCGGGTCACCGACCCTGCTGCAGAATGGACAGCCTCGGTCAATTTCTCGAACCTCCTAACCTTGGCCATGTACGTGGCCGCGTAATCATCGTGGTCGGGCTAACTCGTGAGATCTAGCCCGTGGTGCATCGTAGTCGTCGCCCTTGCTTTAGCTCACCAGGAACTCCCGAGCCTTCATGCCTCGCTTGATCTCACAGAAAGTACTTACCCATGAGCGGCTCTAAAATTACGCCCATGTCATAACCTCTGAGTCTCTAAGTCCTAGCCCATCTCACCATACGGGCCTCACCCTCTATTAGGTCACGGCTAACACGATCTGATCGTATCGGGTGATCTGCCAGCCTCCGATGCGTTCTCGATCTACATAAACCAATGGTGCGCCACGTGGTCTCTCCCCTGTGAATGTTGGAGGGTGGTGCGCTCTAAATCTCACAGGTTACTAGGACCTCCACGACCACTATGTTGGCACACGTGCGTAGCGGCGGCTGCCCGAGCACCTACGACCTCCAGCGAACTGCGATCAAATGTCGACATTGATCAAATGTCGATGGTGCACGACCGAGGCGCCTGGGCGTAAAGGCCAGGCGCCCTCGTCCTCGTCTAGCCATCATCACAATCAACATGACAGTCAATATACAATACAGTATCTCCAAAGCATAAACACGGCCACAGGAACCTTAATCATACACAAAATCAATGCATATATATCAAGTCCTGCAATTGAGAAGCCATGCAAGACAATTTATCTAAATCAAATCATTTGATCACAAAAATTTTATTTTTTTTTTTTTTTTCGAAAATTTTGTCTAATTTTATTTAATTTAATAAATTTTTTTTTTTCCAATTATTTCCAGAATACTCTAATAAATTTAGAAAAATTTATTTTCACTTATTTTTCTTTAGTTTCACACCGTAAAACCTAAGAAAATAATTTTCTTCACCTCATGATCTAACACTAACCTAGTGATTACCTTAAGAGATTTATTTAAAATTTTATTTCATTATTCTTAAACCAAATAAATTTAGTAAAATTTGTTCTTTTATTCCTTTGTTCCAGTTTACACAGTGTAAACTCATAATTTTCCACACACACTTCATCCTATGCTATCAATAAGCATATCAATCCTTATAATTTCAATCGCATAACACCTAACAATTCATATTATGCACAACCAAGCATGCAAGCACACTTCCCAAAATCCAATCACACAAAACACACCAACACATGCATGCAGTGTCCTAGTTTTGTCCCGTGATTACCTAGGTAATCTCATACCTAAACTCAACATCGAACCACACTAGTCGTGATGTTTCTTACGACTATGGCCTAAGCCAATCACTCGATCTCTGGGTTTAAGGTATACCTATACTCTACGTGAGCCACAGTGGTGATGGATACTGAAAACTCGAGCTCCATAGATGTTTCACTGCAAAAAGCGGCCCCGATTTAGCGGCCCAGTTTTGGCGGCGGTTTTATCGGGTTACAATTTAGCGGCGGTTGGCGGCGGCTGACCAGCAGCGGCCAGATTTGCAGGGCGGATATTCCGTCGCCAAAATAAGGCGGGGAAGTTGGCGGGAGCTATTAGATAGCGGCCGGTTATCGATTCGTCATTATATTAGCGGCGGATTATCGGTTCGATCGCTATAAATTCGATATTTTAAGCTAAAAAATTATGTTGGGAATAGCGACGGATTCTTAGTGCCGTCGCTAATTTAGCGACGGATTATCAATTCCGTCGCTATGGAACTTTCAGTAATTTAGCGACAGATTCTTAGTGTCGTCGCTAATTTCGCGACTAATTCTTAGTGCCGTTGCTAATTTAGCGACGGATTATCAGTTCCGTCGTTATAGAACTTTCAGTATTTTAGTTAAAAAAATTATGTTGGAAATAGCGACGGATTCTTAGTGCCGTCGCTAATTTAGCGACGGATTATCAGTTCCGTCGCTATGGAACAAATTATGTTGGGAATAGCGACGGATTCTTAGTGCCGTCGCTAATTTAGCGTGATTATCAGTTCGATACGTAGAACAAGTATGTTGGGAATGGCGGCCAGTTCTTCGTGCGTCGCTAATTTAGCGACGGATTATCAGTTCCGTCGCTAAATTAGCTATGGAACCCCCTTAATCTTGTCCCACATCGGATAGAGATAAAAAATTGAGGGTCTTTATATACCCTTGCTATTCTTATAAGGATACAATGAGCTCTTGGGCTACAGGTTAGAATTGGGCCTGTGATATGTGGGCTTAAATTTGGTCTTTAAATGGTTGAGTTGGGTTGGACCGTCCGGCTCACATAGAACCTTCCGGTTCGAGCGGTCCACCGGTCCAACCGGCCGGTCCGGTCCGAGTTTTAAAACATTGTCGAAAAGTGTTCAAGAAATTAAATTAGCGACGGAATGCAACAATCCGTCGCTAAACTTAGCGACGGACATTTACAACCTGTCGCCGTGACGGACATTTACAACCCGTCGCTAAGTTTAGCGACGGATTATAAATTTCCGTCGCTAAGTTCGCGATAAATCGAGAATCGATGCTAAATTTAGCGGCCCGGTTGTAAATTTCCGTCGCTAAGTTTAGCGATGGAAATCAGAATCAGTCGCTAAATTTAGCGGCGGTGCTAATTTTTAAATAAGCTAAGTTTAGCGAGGAGCGTTTTACCTACTGAATTTTTTCCGTCGCAAATCCTTCGCTAAATGATTTAGAGACGGATTTTTTTGATTTAGCGACGGAAAAATCCGTCGCTAAATCTCCAGAATCTTGTAGTGTTTGTATACCTAAGCTCTGATACCAAGTTGTGACGCCCCAATCCCAGGGGTCCGTTAACTACCCGTCAACCCGCGGAAACACTCGTGAGTGTCGGGTGACCCGACATTTCTCATGAAATAGGGCAGAGTCTCCTTTGTACGGGGAGCTCTACCCAAATACAATACCTACATATCATGTCCCCAAACGGTCGCGATATAATTCAACATATCCATCGCGTGAGTATGCGACCGCTTGGGCTGGCGTAAACAATACTCAATATACATACCAGCTATGAATCAACTATATACTCAACCAGATTACAAGAGTTAATATGTTTTTACTCTTATACAACATATATCAAACTTATAGAGTTCTAATGCATGTGTAAATCAGGAACCAAAGTCACAACTCGGCTTTCTTCTAATCCTTAGTCTACAGGACGGCTGTAGTCCCTACGCACGCTCCACATTGCACGTAAAAATAATATCCTCGACAAGGTGAGCTAATGCTCGAGTGGAATCCGCCCAAGTGGGCTACTCTTACTTTGAGTGCGCGGTGCAATGTTCCAAAATAAACATACATTCAAGCAAATGCATGATCACTTGAATGTCTACATGACGACTCGGATCAGGAGTCTCACCAGAGCTCCCATCCCTTTACGCTAAGCCTCGTATGAAAATTATTATTTTGTTAATGGACAACCCTCCGATGTATATATATCAATTAGGTCGCTCCGACGATTGATATATTATTTGTTTGTTTATGGACAACCCTCCGATGTGTATATATCAATTGGGCCGCTCCAACGATTGATATATTATTTGTTTGTGGACTAGCCTCCGATGAATATCAATTGGGCCGCTCCGACTATTGATATTTTAATTTGGACTACCCTCCGATAATTAATATTTTTAGACAATTCTCCGGACCATTTTCTCTCTAGACTCATCTCATGCACTCACTCCTATAGTCCTAGGATGTTCCAGTGCATATGGAATGCATGTATGTCACTTCAATCTGATCTAATTCTACGGGTAAATATATAAACATGCATATATTTACAGAAAAAATTTAATTCAGCCTTGTCATGTCATGTAAATTAATTAATTCATACATCAAAATTAGCTCACTTGGGCTAATGATCAAACACGAGCAATTTAATTTAAATCACTCGACCAAACACATATTTTCACAAAAATATATTTTGAGAACACTGTTTCGGGAATAGTGAAACCCTCGGTTACTATTCTGAAAAATCACAATTCATCGGTTCACCTTGTGAACCCGCATTTCCCAGCCATTTCCGGCCTCATTCCAATCAATACATGATTTATCATGGAAAAACACAATTTGCTACCCAAACCAACCGTGGTCGTCCACGGTATCCTGATGAATTTGAAATTCATATTAATTCGGTCCGGTTTGGGACGTCCAGTACCTATGGCCTCATTCGACTCAAACATTTGTAAAAAATACTTAAAGCGTAAAACCCAAGTAAGGGAAGCCCTACCTCTTGCGGAGTTTGAGGAAACTCTAATCAGGTACGCATGTGACCACCTGTCAGACGGAGTTCTCGCCTTGTCGAGGCAGTAGACGGTCGGATGTAGTATTTTTAGAGAGAAGGAAGACTCTCTCTGTAGAGATTTCTCCATGTTTGGCCCTTGCATCCCTCCCTCAATTAACGTTTTTTTTTCTTTTTGGCTTGAAGGAGAGACTACTATTGACAATTTTGTCATTTGTGAGGCTTAAATCCAATTTCTATAATGCGATTTGTCCTCTTTCAGTTTGACATTCGGCACTATCTGGCGTCCATTTCCATCATTTCTCTCATGCCACTTATGGCACATGAGTACTTGTTATATGAACTGATACGTAAATTAGTTTTCTGACACGAACAGCGTGCAGAAGAAGCGTGTCTTTCAGACGTCTGGGAATTCAACAAAATTTCTGTGCTAGTTAGATTTCGAGAGACAATTCCAGAATTAACGATCCATTTTGTCATCGAGATCTAGAGGAATAGAATTTAGGATTTTTAACGAAGTACAATTTCATAACCAAATGCGATTTTGTCATTTCTGAAAATTGGAATTTCTCGGGTCTTACTGATGTTTCATGATACATTTCAACTTTTTAACATCCTAAGTAAATGAGCACCATTGGGATCGAAAAAAGGCATGGTGGAGGCCAAATGGAGATCGGTTTGAACGAGAAGCAGCCCCATCTTTGCCCACCAGCGAAAGATATAGGTGGGGGGCGTCTGAGAAGCCCAGCCCCCAGCGCGGAGGCTAAGAAGGAAGAAAATAGAGGATGAGGCTGGTGGAAAACTTGATCCACAAGGATTAGACGGGGTGCCCTCGGATGCGAAATTTGTCATTAGTTTTAGAACCTTGAAACCTCCCAGAGCATTTGGGCCTAAAGGCTTGAGCTATGCAGTCTCGGCCATCCCCATGCCCGAGGGCATATTCAACGAATCAATCGTAACTGACCCTCATCCCACAATCCCTTCACTTCGGAATGTCCATCAATGATATGTTGTCTTTCTCTGCCGGATAGACGTAAGACAACAGACCTAGTCATCCTCGCGCCTTTTATGAAAAAACTACATTTCCACCGGATCCATTGAGATGATCCAATATAATAGTTTTAGAAAGTTATAAATTTATCGTGAAAATTGAGCGGCATTGAAACTAGAAAGCGGTTCTATGATATGACGGTCAACCTTATTCTTTTCCCAGGCCGGGGATAGCACCTCCTAAGGAGAAAAGGGGGCATTGTGGGTACCTTGGGCTGGGCCAGCACCCCGGTCGTGAGCCGACCCGAGGTCTCAACGGGATTAGGCTGGCACTCGCCGGCCAGGCACTAGCGGTCGGATGTTGGGCGGGAAGGCCCAATGCCCGGCTGATCCTCACTTTGGTATCGGGAATCCCGTGGCCGGGTGCCTTGTTTAAAGCAATTATTTGCCCGATCGACGACTCACCCAAGCAAGGTTGCCAACCGACTCTCCACTTTACCAACATGAGTCCACTCTTGAACTTACCCCGCCGCCTCCGACAGAATAAGAATGTCCTCTCAGTAGCAGTTCTATTAAGAAGGTGGTTACGTAGAGGGAGAATAAGTCACCATTCCCTAAATAATAGCCATTTTCCCCTAACAATATGGGAAGAAATCGTCCACTATCCAAGAAAGACGGATCCTCTTTCCTCCCTCCATAAAGAGAGCAAGTCACTCGGAAAGGTGGGGTGAGTTGAGATTACCTTGCCAAGCTCTAAGTCTTCCTAAAGAGCTGCTTTGCCATCGGAGGGGCAGAAGCGGAACACCCGCAGATAAATCTTCTTTTTTTGTTTTGTAGGTTGCGAGCTAAGCAGTGAATACCACAGACGGTCCTAGTGACTACGAGAATTCGAGACTACGAAGCAGTATATGATGCTTTTTATTTATATGGGAAAGCAAATAACACAAAATTAGGAAGAACTAATTATTTTTGGTATTGAAAGGACTAATCAATGCTTATGCTAAATCAACCTCATTGTCACAAAATATGATTATGAATTTAATATATTATAAACTTAAAAAACTCATGATAGATAGATGATATAGATGGGATAAAATTATGGCAAATTATTAATTCACATAGTGTAAATTTACTGGATCGACCATTAGCTATATGTGCCATCTATTGAACTAGCCTGGATTTGAAAGGATATCCATTTATCAAATTACTTGAAACAGGGATAAATATTATGGAAGGGTGGTTTAGTTTCAATACAGTAAATTGTCATCACTAGGACTCGAACCCGGGACCCTCCTCTCATATTCTATCTCTTTGAAATGTTGAACATTCTACCATATGAACTAGACATGACGAACTTTTACTTAATCACTTTAATTAAATTATTAAGTTAGTTTACTTAAAGCTCACCTATAAAGAAATTTTTGGGCCAAAAAAAGTGTTTTCTAAAAACTCTTATTTGTTATTTAAATTTAGTGTTTTTATTTTTTTTAGGAAAAAAACTAACTAGAAACCAAACAAATTTTCTCTGTAAACAAACAAGCCCTTTCATTCAAATTTTTTATTTACTTTTTTTTAAAGTTCTCTACAATCCAAACATGATGGATTCTTTTTAAATAGAATGTGATTAGAGATGCATTTCTCACCATCACCGGCACTATTTGCATCCATGCGAGTGTATACCATTCTGAAAAATTAATGTTAAAAACACACGATTACAACAAAATCTACTATGATTTATATATGTATGAGTATGCGAGAAAGAAGAGAGAAAAATAATTTCTTTGTAAACATTTACTTGACAAGAAGATGATTGCAAAATCCACAATGGTACCTTTGCAAATTTCAACCAAATAAAGATGTTACTTTATATATACATTTAGCAAAAAAAGTGAGAATTTTAAAATGGCCAACATTAAAAAAAAAAAAAAAAGGCAGAGAGAGACCCTAATACTGTTGTAGTACCATGGCTTTTAGGCTCGAGACCCATACTCGATAGACGGCGCCCGCGCGGCCTTGCACAGCCAGTCTCATGAAGCGGCCCAAGACGGCCCACTATATTAAAACCACATGAGAACCCATCAAAGGTGGAGTCCACAGAACTGATGGGATCCAGGAGTCCCCAATACCATCTTACCGCATATGGGAAATTTGTTATAGGAAAATACGCAAAGTAAATATTTATCCTCGAATTTCCTGATTTCTAAATCCTTTATTTGGAAGGATAATCCTTGATAAGGAAAAACATATTTTATTCCTTATTTCTCAAAAGGATAATCTTTGATAAGGGAAAAATATATTTTTATCCTTGTTCTCAAAAAATAATCCTTGACAAGGAAAAACATATTTTATCTCTTATTTCTTAAAAGGATAATCCTTAATAAGGAAAAACATATCTTATTCCAAAAATAAGAAAGGAGATTTGGGAACCGAGCCCTATAAATTGGAAAGATCCCATTTAGCAGGTAGAGGTATGCAATTCAGCTATCACCGATCACCTTAACACCTTCACTCTCCATATTGTTGACTTAATGCGGAGGCGGCGACCACTGCCGTCGGCCGGATCACTGCCCTGCGAGGGTTCATTACCGGTGATGCCTCGGAGATCAGACAAATAAATTAGTTCTTACAATTGGCGCCGTTTGTGGGAAATCGAACAAAAGTCGCCGAGTGATTGGCGAAGCAGCTCAACGGCGTCAGTGTGCGCCGTCACTGGAGCTCGGTCGATCCCCCATTCCACATCGTTAACTCCAGGGACAATCCTTGTGTCATGCAACCCGATGATCGGTCGCGGAAGTCAATTCCTCCATTGGCGTCGGGGCATGGAGAAGCGGGGAGGAACAATGAGATGAAAGGAGTTCTGGAGTCGTATTTGAGCGTTCAGCGTGAGATAATGACCGTTATAGAACTTCGGATCAGGAGAAAATCGCGAACCTGGAAGAGGTATTATCAATAAAGCTTCCTTTAAAGCATTCTCTATCAATCTTTACAATAGCCAACTTACAAAGTCCGCGTAAGGTTGATGTCCTACCGGCCCAGTATGGTTGATACCTGGCACGGTTCATTCTGAAAGCCGTGGTTAATTACAAGAATCGGGTAAAGGTTGATGTCTGCAGGCTTTGTTATGGTTAATGCCAAGCGATTCATTACAAAGTCCGAGTAAGGTTGATGTCCTACCGGCCTAGTATGGTTAATGCCTAGCTGGTTCATTACAAAGTCTGGGTAAGGTTGATGTCCTACCGGCCTAGTATGATTGATGCCCAACTAGTTCATCACAAAGCCCGGGTAAGGTTGGTCCTACCGGCCCAATATGGTTGATGCCGGCTACAAACAATTACAAAGCCGGGTAAGGTTGATGTCCCTCTAGGCCAGTATGGTTGATGCTTAGGCGCTCATTCTGGAAATCCGGGATAAGGTTGATGTCTGGCATGGAGTGCAGTAAAATTGAGACTTGGCTACAAGTCGGCACTTTCTGTGCAGAGACTTGGGCTCTAAGCCGTCTGGCACTTTCAAAAGACCAGACTATGGTTCTTAGCCTACTGACACTCCCTTAATGCTAGACTTCTGGCTCTAAGCCATCTGGAACTTTCTTAATGCCAAACTTCTGGCTCTAAGCCGTTTGGCACTTTCTAAAAGCAGGCGTGGCTCCAAGCACACTAGCACTTTCAAAAGGCAGTTGTAGCTCTAAGCTCTTTGCACTCTTAATGCCAAACTTCTAGCCCTAAGCCGTTTAGCACTTTCTAAAGACCAAACTTGTGGTTCTAAGTCGTCTAGCACTTTCTTAATGCCAGACTTCTGGCTCTAAGCCGTCTGGCACTTTGAAAAAACCAGATTGTGGCTCTAAGCCTACTAGTACTTACTTAATGTCAAACTTCTGACTCTAAGCCTGCTGGCACTTTCTTAATGCCAAACTTCTGGGTCTAAGTCATTTGGCACTTTCTAAAGGCCAGACTTGTGGCTCTAAGCCTTCTGACACTTTCTTAATGCCAGACTTCTGGCTCTAAGCCTTCTGGCCCTTTCAAAGAGTGGCGTGAAACAGCACATTGACACTTCAGCAATGCGGACTTCTAGTTCTAAGCCGTCGGCTCTTTGAAAGAAGCCCGGTTGTGGCTCTTGGCCTTCAGCACTTCCTTAATGTAGGACTTCTAACTCAAGGCCCAGGTCAGCACTTTCAATGCCGAGACTTTTGGCTCCTAAGCCGTCGGCACTTTCAAAAGACCCGGAGCTTTGTGGCTCTAAACTGTGCGCTTTCTTAATGCCAAACTTATGACTCTAAGCTGTTTGACACTTTTTAAAGGCCAGACTTGTGGCTCTAAGTCGTCTGGCACTTTCTTTATGCCAAACTTCTGGCTCTAAGTCGTTTGGCACTTTATAAAGGCCAAACTTGTGGCTCTAAGCCGTTTGGCACATTTTTAATGTCAGACTTCTTGCTTTAAGTCGTCTAACACTTTGAAAAGACTATACTATGGCTTTAAGCTTAATGGCACTTTCTTAATAGTAACTTTTTGACTCTAGTAGGTTGCTGGAACTTTAAAGGCGGACTTGTGGCTCTGGCGGGTTTGGCACTTTCTTAATGCGGACTTAGCTCTAGCCGTCGGCATTTTCAAGACGGTTGTGGCTCTAAACTCTTGCACTTTCTTAAAGAGCAGTTTGTAGCTCTAGCTTTGTTGGCACTTTGAGACAGGGTGTGGCTCGCCTGCTTGGCATTTCTGTCTGAACTTAAACTCTAAGTCGTTTGGCACCTTCTAAAGGCTAGACTTGTGGCTCTAAGCCATCTAGAACTTTCTTAATGTCAGACTTACGGTAGGTCAGCCGCAAAGGAACCGGACTGTGGCTCACAAGTCTTGCTAGCACTTTCATGTTGCTTGAACTTCTGAATGCAAGTGGTAAAGCTTTGAAAGACCGAATGTGGCTCTGGCCTGCGGGCACTCTTGTGTCAAACTTCTGGCTGAGTGGTTTGACGCTTTCTGAAAGCCCCGGACTTGTGGCTCTGGCGGAGTCGGCCTTTCATGTGCCAAACTTCTGGCCTCTGGTCGTTTGGCACTTTCTAAAGGCCAGACTTATGGCTCTAAGTCGTCTTGCACTTTCTTAATGTCAGACTTCTATTTTTAAACCATCGCACTTTGAAAGACCATCTTTGTGGCTCACTTTGTTGGCACTTTCTTATTATCAAACTTAGACTCTAAAGCGGTTGGCACTTTAAAGACGAGCTTGTGGCTCTGCGCCGTCTGGCACTTTCTTAATCTTCAGACTTACGGCTCTGAGTCGTCTACGCGCTTCAAAGACAGGCTGGCTCTTAACTTTCTTGACACTTTCTTATTGCCAAACTTACGGCTCTACGTCGTCTAACCTTTTAAAACAGAATTGTGGCTTTTAAGCTTTCTTGGCACTCTTAACGTAAACCGGCTCTAAGTCGGTTTGGACTTTCACAAGGCGAACTTGTGGCTCTAAGGCCCGTGCGGCACTTTCTTAATGTTAGACCTGGTTCTAAAGCGTCTGGCACTTTCAAAGACCGGACTTTGGCTCCTTAGCACATTGGCACTTCCTTGTGCGGACTTACGGCTCTAAAGCCCCGTGCGGCACTTTCCCTGTACGGGACTTATGTCTACAGGCGGGTTGGCGCTGAGACGAGGCCGCCCAGGCCTTCGATCTCGGCAGGACTCTCGAATGGCCTCGGCTTGGGAGGAAGGCTGCAGGATTGACTTGAAGATCAGTAGAACAAAATGTTCACCCCTAACGACCTCTCCTTGTAATGAACGGGGTATGACAGGGGCTATGTAAGGAAAGGGGTTGGAGTCTAACTCCTGCGAGTTCTTCACTGACAAGAGGAGCTCGCTGCGCTCCCTCTCAGTGATCTCGAGCAATCGACTGATGTTGAGAAACATGCGATTCACACGCGCTTTATATCAAAACACACATTCAATGCACGCATTAATTCTCTAGTCCTTGACTTTCTTAGCTCGAGGTTTAAAAGCACGTATTTTCCCGGTGAAGAAGCACCCGATGTATTGGGAAAAAAAAAAAAAAAAAAAGGGCATTGTGAGTACCATGGCTTTAGGTCGGACACGATCTTCCAGTAAACCGATCTTCATGTGAGCCCCTTTGCACAACTTTGCCTCATAGACGGCGAGGCATTGCTTTATGTGAAACCACGGGAACCCACAGGAAGATCAAATTCTGAGCGTCAGGATCTCAAGTCCACACGTCATTCTTCATATGGAAATTTGTTATGGGAAATCTGTAGTAGATATTTATTCGAATTTCTTAATTTCTAATCCTTTATTTTGAAGATAAATCCTTGATAAGAGAAAAACATATTTTATTACTTATTTCTCAAAGGATAATCTTTGATAAAGGAAAAATAGAATTTTATCCCTTATTTCTCAAAAAGGATAATCTTTGATAAGAAAACAAATTTTATCCTTATTTCTTAAAGATAATGCTTAATAGAAAAAACATATTTTATCCCTTATTTTGCCAAGAGATAATCTTAATAAGGAAAAACATATCTTATTAAATAGAGCAAATTTTGGAACGAAGCCACATAAATTGGAAAAATCACTGCGGAGTAAGTATCTGTTTATTCTCAATACATAAATGTGTTGAAACTTAATCATCGGAGGCAATAGCCTGCAAGTCGCCAAATCGCCCTTTGTAGGTTCGTTAAGTACAATGCACGGAGTTAGAAGACAAACAAATTGGTTCTTACAACAACCACTTTGAAATCATCTTTCATGGATCTCTTTATGTATTTATGGAAGTTAAATTTGCAGTTTGGAGCCAGATATGCCTGCATTGGTTACAAAACCCATGTTTATAACGAGTTTTTGTATATTTTAGTTTTGATAAAATGGAAATATATTTCTTAAGACATATTCGCATAAATGTAAATACTACTTCTTTATAAATATAAATCAGTAAATACGGTTTGAAAATTATGTTATGTTGAAGATCCTAAAAGTGATAGAGCGTTGTTAAAAAAGCAGTTGATAGAAAGTTCAAAGTTTTAAAAGACTTGACATCTAAGAAAGAGTCTTAGGTCGAAACTTAGTAATAACGAGTTCTTATGTTATAAGTGTTTAATTATCAAAAAAAAAAAGTAAATCGTTTGGCTGTTTTATCGATGAGACTTAGGCTCAGTAGTTCGAAGCTATATGACATATAGGGATATTGGCGGTTTTTAAGTTCAAATCTCGATGGAAACAGTTTATTATCTTAAAATTGAAGTGTAATAAAAAAAATTTGTTAAGACTTAAGAGATCATGTGGAAAATATAGATAGAGAAGGGGTACATAGTTCAAGTCCCCGTGTGGAACAAATTTCATATATGTGAAATATTTATGAAATTATGATTGATAAATAATTTATTTCCTAGCTGAAATAAAGTCCTTACGTTAAGAAGCAAAGAATTGTCTGAAGAATGCCACCTGGCAAATTTGGAAATCATATATAAAAATAAAAGTCCTGAAAATTAAAAAGTACACGGGCCCAGGCCGAGGCCAAATTATAATAGATACGATTGAATGGGCCTAATTTTAGGCTTGGTCAGATAAAACAATGATATGCCCTATTGCCTTACAATCCATCGAATCCCAGGTGTTTTGGACCGGATAGCGTGGCTCCTTACAAAGGAAGTCTGATGGATAAACCTGAATCTCACTGGATCTGCTAGAACAAGAGAAAAGGCCCAGGAAAATACTAGGGAAAGACAAAAAAAAAAAAAATTTAAAAAAAATATTTTCTCATGTTCGGTTTCACTATAGAAAATACAAAAGAAAATCAAAATCCTTCAATGTTTTACATATTTTTAAATATATTTTCAAAATCCTTCACTTATTTTAAAATTTTGAAAATATTTTAATTCATAAAGGAATTTTATTATTAAAACTTCATCTTGTTTATATTTTCTCGTATTTGGTTTAAATGCGTATAAAATATAAATAAATGAAGATAATCAAAATTCCTCCAAATTTTCGTATTTTTTAAATTCTTGTAAATCGCATATAATAAAGAAATAGATAAAATGAGTTTGAATAAGCGTAGAGTTAGTTTATAATTTAAATTTGTTTTTATTTTCTCTAATTTTTCTTTTCTTCAACTTTTCCTCTATATTTTATTTCCTTATATTTTTTGGATTCCAAACATAACCTATAAAAGAATGAAAAGATTACCATTTATGAATTGATATTCCAAGGAATTCGGTCTCCGACTCTTAAGACTTCCATTTCGTCATCTAATAAACATCCAGCAGAAAACATCATAATCAGATCATAACGTATTTTTGGCCCAATTGGAGGTATCACTGGGCTTTTATTGAGCCAGACATTTACAAAAGTGAAAAGTAGGGTTCAAGTTATCAATTTGAAATTATCGTACATAGGTAGTGAAGAATTGGATTTAAGTGGTTCATATAAGAAAAAAGAATAATCATGGATTTAATGAATGTACTACCATAACTAACTAATGTATTATAATAACTAATTAATGTACTATCATAATGTATTCTTGTCGAATCGGATATCATTTAATTTTATTGGTAGGCATTTCTGAAAGTGAAAATCATTGAGTTTTGATTTGAAAATTATCGTACATAGGTCCTGAAGAATTGGATTTAGGTAGTTCATGTAAGGAAAAATAATAATCATGGATCAATGAATGTACTATGATAACTAGTGATATTCATTAGTTATGGTGGTACTTTCATTAGTTATTGTAGTACATTCATTGATCCACAATTATTTTCTTTCCTAGTAACCAAAACCACCTAAATCCAATTCTTCATTACCCATGTATAATAATTTTTAAATGGAAAAATAGTATAAAACAGTGAATTTTTAGGTTTTTTTTTTTTATATATTAAGCCCGAACTTTGAAAATAACATAAAACCCTTGAATTTTTTATTTTATTTTATTGTAAATAGAGGCTTGATTCGGATACAGATTCGGGTTGTTGAGACTCTATTTGCAATAAAAAATAAATAAAGTTCAAGGTTAGGCTAATAAGATGACGTGGACTACTTGCTTTGGAGGCGAAAGCCATGAATGACGTATTTGTAGAGAACATGGAAAATTGCCATCACAAATATAAATAGATGCATTGGTGCACTCCCGTTTGTGAAATCAGCGGTACGTGATCCTAATTTACATATGAAAAAAAAAACGTTGTTGAACCATCCAATTACGTGGAAAGAACAAAAATAATTATTTATATTTAATTTGATATAAAAATAGGAAATAAATTTAAATAAAAATTAATTAAATATTCACTTTGGATATCACGTTCTTGTTGTAGTATTATCAATGTTCTTGAATTAGGAACTTCCCGTTTTATATTCTCTTTATTTTCCGGCAGGTCAGATACCATATGAGTGAATGCAAGAAGTATAAATGGTAGAAATTTCTTCGAGCTTGACAACGTAGAATATTAGTTCAACTCGGAGTTAATCAAGTTCGAGCTCAGTGGATTACGAGGGAGAAATGAACACAATCGAGAGTTGAGCGTCTGATACTAGACTTGAGTTCTTCATGAGCTTAGTCGGCACCTTATTTTATTAATCGAAATTAGTTAAAGTATAATTGTTTATGACTTTTTTAATTGATTCGAGTTTTATCAAGTCGAGCTCGAACAATATTTGAAAAGAAACTCCATCGAGTTTTTTAATCGAGTCGAACTTGAACTTGGCTCTTTATTGACTCAATTACTACACTCCTAGTAAGATCTCATGGCTAAAAATTAATTAAAACTAAATATTAAAATATTTAATTTTTCTTTTAAAAAAAATTAAATGTGGAGTCAATGCAGTAAAAATTGGGGTGGTGACTGCACTGACCGGTGATGTGACTTACAGGTTTGGAGCAAGTTTCACCTCCCGCCGGCGCTGCCAAAACACTACTAAAACACCACATCTTCGGCATATGAAAACAGCTTTCTCCGGTGATCTCCTCCTCCGTCACCCTTGTCGCCGCCGCCGTATCCGGCTTCGCATTTCTTATTATAATCACGTTTGCATGGCAGCATGGTGCTTCCAAGTTCAGCGGGGATGCATATCGTGGCAACAACTCTAGTTCCGATCGTCAGCAGCAATGAAATAAACCCTAATATCATCAGCTCTGAGTATCCGGGAAATAATGAAAATAAATCACTGAATTATTATTTTCAGCACCAAAGAATTTTATATAGCTTTGGATTTCGAAACACTTTTTAGAAAATAATTATTCTTCTTCAATTTGAAAAACAGAAAAAAACGTTTTGAGTAACTAGAGAATAGAAAAGCATTGATAACCATGTCGGAAACTATTTCTTAGAAATTATTATGGATAATATTTTTTTCAGAAAAGAGTTCTTATTAACTTTTTTGAACCATTTATATTCTGCAAAAAAGTATATATACGATGCCTTCCAGAAACAGTTTTGAAACGAAAATTTGTTTTTAAAAACAATAAAATATGAGATTATGAAATGGAAGCAAAGGAGCATGATAGAACCAACCAGCTTTTATTTTCTCAGGGAGCCTCATGGCCTTCTTCTGCTTTTCTTAAACAACTGTAATCACAACAATAATCAACAAGCAGAATTAATCCTATATATTTATATTTATTAATTAGAGTTGAAATATATATATATATATATATATATATATATATATATATATATATATATATATATATATATATATAAAATTAACGATTTATATTAAGTATTAATTGTAATATAAAAAAACTCAACATATTATTAAAAAGATATAGTCTTATTAGATCTTAAAATTCAGTCTAAAAACAATATAAAAAAAATTGAGATGGTAATTTTAATCATATTTTTATTTTTCAAATTTTTAGGCTACACATGATGATTAATTCTGGATAAGTATGAAGGAAAAAAATGTTAAGAACATTGATTCTCGTATTTGATTTAAATATAAAAAAAAACAAGAAATCAAAATAAAATCCCAAAAATCAAAATTAAATTGTTTGGAGTGAATTATTAATTATATCCCTTCAAAAACAGTGGGAGATGGTGAGAAGTAGTCTCTCTAACCTTTGCAAGAGACTCGATTCCATGTTCAATGAGTATAGACACTGTCACAACGTCGGCGTTTCCTTCAGAGTCCGTTCTCCGACATAGGAAATAAATTTATATGGTTGTGGTCACCTTATATGTGCAACTAAATACAGGCTATAGCCACGGTCAGAGGCGACCCTGGCTAAAGGCCCTTTATTGCCACAAGAACTTAGCATGGTTTATAACCACAGTTTTTAGTTGACCGTGGCCATAGAGTAATTTATAACCTTTTTTTTTTTTTGTTGGCTGCTGCCATAAGCATGAACTCTTCTAAAGAATTTAATTTTCTCCCTCATTTTCCAAGGAAGATATGTACTAGAATAGTTCCAAACATATTTGAGACCAGTTTTGTAAAAATATTTCCAATGGTTTATTGATATTGCCTTAAAACATCCATATGTTTATATACATGCCATATATTTCGGGACTATACATTAGGGTATATATCCTTTACATCTTTTACCTACAATGTATTGAATTTACACAAACAATACAACAATATTTCCTCTTTTTATTTTGCAGGTATAATAGCTTTTAGCGGGAGAATAGATCCACAAAGGGAATGATTCAATCCCATTTTCTTCATTTGATTTAGTTGTTGCCTTGGCTTTCTTTAAAAGTTCATTACGGACACAATAAAGAACAACGAAAAAAATCATTCATCCATCATGAATACAAAAAAGCGCTAAATACAGATTAAGCAGATTTTGAAAAGAACATAAAATGGTGTTGCGTATTTTCAAAAGACGTTCTTAAGAACAGTTTTCAAAAATAGAAACCAAACAAGCCCTTTAAGGTTTTTAAAAAACTGATAAGAAGCTTGACTTTAGAAATAATAAAAGAAAAAAAAATTACTAAACATTTTTTTTTTAAGGAAAATACATCGTATTCTCTCACAGTAGTAGTTGATGTTGATGCTGCTTCTAAATTTATAATACCATACCAATTCCATCAAGCATCAATAGAAAAACACTAGACAAAATCTTCAGCTTCTCTACATGGCTTGTGACGCCCCAAATCCGGGGTGTCCAGTTGATGCCGCGTCAGCTGCGGAGATACATATGTCTCGTTTTGAGGCGCTTTATAGTAAAATATCTCTTGGGCCCCGCCATCCATACTCATAAAACACGCTATCCCAACTATATTTCATAGTTTTCTATGTTTTGTTTTCAAAAAGATTTATCTCGTATTCTGAAATATTTTCTTGAGCCACATTTCGACTTTCTTCTCAATGAATACCTCTCACTGCGTCACGTCTCCTGGATAGTCCATGCTGAAAGGGTCCACGACCCAGAGTGAGCAAAGCCGTCAGAAATGTACACATAAGAGTTCTCGCACAAAATGCGTATACGATGGCGTATATAAACAATGATCGCGTTATACCATTATTTTACATGTAGGGAAATGTCTATGTAAATGCGTGAGTCGACCCTGAGTAACTCACCACGAGTCCCAATGAAGCTCCCTCACACTGGAATGCCAAATGTGAAATAAAAATGATCCTTGTACTATTAAATAATTGGAAAACCCTCCGATTTATTTATCAAAGCGATTTTGATTCTTTTCCTTTATTTTGTGGGCCACGGATTTAGGGTTTTACAAGTAGGACGCCGCCACGCCTTTTCAACATTTTCTGAACTTGCATCGTAAAGTTCATGTCTGCGTGAATAACTGTGGGACTTTCACCCAGGGGATCTACTTGTTGCTCATGAAAACATGTAATTTATCATTTTGATCATTTACACCCTCGTGAATCTTTACCTTGGACTTTGTCCCATTTTCCCGAGTTCACGACTCGCTCCACCAACTTCTTGATGAATAAACCTTACCACACCCACACATTTGTGTGATGTGTAGTGCGCCATAAATACATGATGCGATGCATTTTCCTAAGTATTACATCATGAATGAACACTACATGAAACATTTACAAGCCATGGATAATTATAATTTATACATATGTCTGCTCCAGCCACAAAAAACATATTAATACATCAACGCCATCAATATAACATTTCCACACCTTTGCATGTTATTGAGCAAGCCATAACCTTGCCGTATGAAGGATCTGTGGCTTGGGCGCGCTCAGCGAGGGTACCTCGGCCTCTTCTAAACATGAACCATATTGGTTCCAATCATTGTCATCCTCATCGACAAATGCAACATCTAGAAACTTCCGGTTTAAATGATAACTCACAGTCATGCAACGATCGTAGAGTTCATACCCGCAGTCAGAGCTTGGGCCAATTCACATAGCCTCATGGCTCTCGCAGCCTCCCCGCCCAACCAACCTATGAACATAAAACCTTTAAATTTAAAAGTAGCCGTGGGGAAAACATCTTATCTTGGAGTTGATGAAGCTCACTTTTTCAGTGTCACGTAACGTAGATCCCACTTCGTGCACCAACTTTAATCCTCCCGAGCTTTTACCGAGCGTCGTACTTGGCAGGAAAATCTTACTTTTCCCTTTCCTTCCTTCTCCTTAACTAACCTTTTCTCTCTAAACCTTAAGACACCTCTTTCTTGCCTTCTTCCTTCACTTTTTGCCTTTTCTTTCTGCTTTCTCTTCTCTTACCATTTCTTTCATTTCTCCTCATTTCTCCTTCTCCTTTGGTATTTTTTCTCCCCCTTTTTGGAGAATCAATCATTCGGTCAATGGGAGGAAATTTCCTCCTCCGTTCCTCAGGCCAATTGGTGGCACTCAGTTTTCTACAATTCCTTTGTTATAATTATCTTTTTATGGCGTAAATCGTTTCGTGAACCGATGTAGGCCATGGAATCATTCCCAGTGGCTCGATGTGGGCCATTCGTGCTCATGCCCAGTGTCACCCCGCGCGAGGTGCCGTGTGGCGTCTTTAGCATCTTCTTGAAGTATGTCGTGGAGCACCGGCGTCTCGGCGTGAGGTCGAGTGCGCCGGAATCGCGGGGTCGGCGTGGCGGTGGCCCCTAAATTTCGCGAGACGATTTCAGCGGTCGGTTTAAGTCATTCGAGATCTAGAAGAATTCGGTTTTACGGGAGTGCAGTTTTGCCTTTTTAGAAAATTGGAATTTTCTGGGTCTTGTAGCTCTCATGAGGCCATGGCCACATTCATCTCAGCCTTACATCGGATGCAGAAAGCGAAAAGCGGGACACTGCGTGTTTGATAAGCGAGAGTAGGTTCTCAATGAAAATGGTGTCTTTCACGTGAAATAAAATCCATGAGAATAAACCGGTATCAAGGGCATGTAGTGAGCGGAGAGACGATGAGGAGGGAACTCCTTGACCTGCTTTTCTTAGATGTTGGTGCGATCACTCCTCTTTTCTACAGGCTCTTATCTTGGAGTCCCTTGCGAGAGTGCTCACGGGCATTTAAGGAATAGAGAAAGGAAGGGGGTTTCTCGTTAGGAAGGTGAGTAATCTGATATAGAATGGGAGATCGATGGATTAATTAGAAAGCAAGGATATTGAAATAAGAAAGAAAGAAACGGGAAATTCCTGATATGAGCTTTCTTAGGGATCCAATGATTTCTTTAGATAATAGGACTTGAGCTGAGGCGGGCTGAATCGAAAGAAATGATACACAAACCTAGTTCATTTCCAACTCAATGAAAAAATCAAAACATGGTTCTTTTTTGTAGTGTAATGGGTGATTCATGAAACACATCTGAGAGGTAGTACCTTTAGGATTATCCGACAAGCAAGCATGAATATCAAAGGTGAAATTTCTCCAGTCTTGATAAATTCAATAGGTGTAGCTTTTGATGTTGGTGGTTTTGCTCCTGCAAACCTAGCTCATTTCGACTCAGATGCCTTGTCCTTGGCCTCATCTTGTGCCTACGCGATCTTTTTGCTTACCATTATAAAATAAGCATGAACTTGGTTAGAAAAATAAAATGAAAATTTGAAGAGTCATTGTATAAGTTTAGTCGGAAAACCATGACCATCTCATATAGATAGAAATATTCATTTCAGGAAAGCTAGTGAAAAGCTTCATAAATCAATCAAAAGATCTGTGTACTTCACCAAATTTTTGTATGTAGAATCTAGTCTTGATTTGGACATGCTCTAAATACGATCTAACTAACTCAACCTTTTGAGATTGACTAGTATGATTCTCAATCTCTCTGATAGTCAAGCCTATTGGTAGTGATGATAACAAATGTAAGCGATCATGGGCTCAAAGTCCTTATCGAAGCGAGAGGAAAAACGAGCAAACATGCCTTACTTGATGACCGTGTACTGCTACTAGTTGGAAAATTTGCCCTTTTAAATGCCTTAGTTTCATTCATAATAGTTTTTGTAAAGCTTCTAAATTTATGGCAAGTTGATATCAGCGGAAAAAAAAATCACAATAGGATTCATCAAGAATATTATAGCTCGAATAAGAGAGGACTATATACTAATCCTAGTTTTTATTGTAGTTAATGCATTATAGCAATACCAAATATAAGAGTTCTTACTTTTCAATAGGCCCTCAAGTTGGATCACGAATCTCGGAGAAACAATGGATGAAAGGATAATAGATGCCCTATTTGGAAGGGCTATAAGAACATGAGATTCATGCGGTCAATTAAAATAAACACAAAAGTACCAAAAGTCAAAATGGAGAAGGGATAAAACTACGGCTAATTGCACCAAGGTCTCCGATAGAACATTTTTCGACAGGCCGTTTTGTGACCATGATTCCAAGCGTTGAAAAAGGGTTGTACTATGATGCCCGGCCTGGAGTAAAGAGGTAAGCGCCATCAAGAGGACCTCATCACATACCTTTTCTAAGCAATGATCATTCCTACCTCTGCTTCGATCACATCTCATCTGAAGATCACTTATTTTAGTACTTTATACCATCCAAGAAGAAGATAATCAAAGAGAGGTGAAATTTGATTATGAGTTGTTGATCATTTCTCACTTGCATATAAAAACTCTGTAGAGATGAAGAACCAAAATCAATAGTAGAGAAGCCCAGTGACGATCGATCGGTCCAGGGATCACATGCATTACGAGAAGAGGCATAATTGGGGCAAAGATGTATATGATCATGACGTAGTACCACTTCATGTGATAAAAAATGCGAGGAACTATCACTATGGAAACAATAGCAATTCCAACATAGCCAGCGATTGATGCCCATCTTTGGGATTTTGTCTTTGAGGAAGGTTTGAGTCGGGACCTCATCTCCCATAAGAGTTGGATGATTGCTCGGGAAAGCCTCGAGCACTAACATTGCATAACATATTTTTATATTGTTTGTCCGAAGCCTTGATCGTTTTACCAAGAACCTTGAGGAAGTTATAGAGGCCATCACCAAGGATCATTGCCATAGAAATGAAGACCTACATTACAATTATTAAACAAATATGATAAATTCTTAATCCATTTATGTTGAAGATTCTCATAAGCGTAATATAGGGAATAAAAGTTAGGAGTATTTAGATCATATCTTAAGAAGAAAATACCCAGAGTAACCTTAGGCGCCTGAGGCGCTATCAATAAGATCCGGTTGCATACCAATCCCTTCTAAGCTTTATAGGCCACATTACACCTGACCTCAATTAAACCAACTAACACAAATATGTTGGTCAGTAAGGCGAGCATACTTTCTCCAACATACAACGGAGAAGTCAAAGTAAAACATGTTTTCATCACAAGGAAAATCATTGGATGTCATTGATATTATACTTAGAGATGGAATAAACAAATACTATGATGATTGCAGTTTTATAATATTATATCAACCCTTGCAAACTACTACTAATGAAAGCGATTAGAATGAATTGTTATAGAAACCAACTTTCATGGATAATAGTCAAATAGGAAAAAGTAAGTATTTGCTACTTGATGAAAAGTTTGCTTAAAAATAGGTTCTCATTGGCTTTTAGCCAAAATGTGGGGAAGCTAGAAAATCCATCCATCCCAATGATAAGAACCATTGAAAGAAACTCCATAAAAAGCTGAAGGTTAAGAACTTGCCCAAAGTTCTTACTTATTTCCTAGAATCAACAAGGAGCAATGAAAAGGATTAAAATTTCATATATGTAAATTAACTTTGGACCCACTGAAAAGGAGTAATGAGAAAGCCATACATACTTGGCTAGTTTTGCTCCTTGAGGAGAGTGAGTGTTGATAAGGCGTGCGATTGCCTTGCCAGCCCAAGATATGTCAATTTGTAGTCTATAACCATAATCTACAAACCTTGATATTCAACCCTTCAAATCGAAATTTTGGAATAGTTAAAACAAAAAATACACTACAAAAAACTTAATAATGAATAAACCAGTTGGATCTTTGAGGAGCACCTCTTGATAGAGGATATATCATCCTTAAGAAAGAAAGAAAAACACAGTTACACAAATATACATACCTAAGCCAAAACAAATCATAGTTTGTACATGCTTTAGTTTTTAAATATGATACAGTGATCGGATCGGCCCCAAACCTCATCGGTAAAATTGAACTAATATTTAAATGACTTTCAAAAACGTAGTGCAATATTGATTCGATCATCGAGCAAAATTCTTACAACGGACCTTGAACCTTTCCCAGAAAGTTGTTGTTATTAGGTATCCTAAAGTTTGCCTAAATCTAGAAGCGGCCGATTCATAGCGACAAAGTACGTGAATGACCAAAACTTAGATATTTTCGGATATGGTAAAAAAAAAAAATTTGGTTTAAGCAGCGGTAAAATACCCCACGCAACAAATCGGAAAGAGCACCATTAGGTACATAGCATATATAAACACTAACCCTAGTTCTTTCGATTTGATCTTACAATCAAAACTAAAATGAATGCAGTAGAGGCAGAAAAATACTCTAGCTTGTTTGAGAAGGTATCGGTTTGTTGAGGTAAATGACCTCTACTTTAGTTTTTAGACATAATTAGAGGGAAGAATCAACCTAAATCTCCTTGGTAGTTCCCTTTTCCATGATTAAACCGGTGAATCACCGTAAACATAAACGACATTACGAAATAACCAAAATAAAAATTTTAAATATTTTCTGATCAACGATCTGAAAAAGAAAATTAAAGAAAACCTTCACTCATGTAAGGGGAAAAAGAAGGAAGAAAGAAGAAACAAAAAATCTTAAGTGAGAAAGAAAGGTTGATCTTCCGGACGAAACATACAAACTTGAGTGAGAAAGAAAAGGTTGATCTTCCCGACGAAATAGACAAACTTAAGCGAGAAAGAAAGGCTGATCTTTCTGGCGAAACAAACAAACTTGAATGAGAAAGGCTTCCGTCATCTTCCGATGAAAGAAAAGTCAACTACCAGGAAAGAGTTAGGGCATGATATACCACTCATATGTTAGCGGTCAGTATCCCATGTGTCTAATGGGTCATATATAGCAGCGGTTTTAAAATGATGCTCCTATTAGGCTCTTTATAGTAGCGTTTTTTATATCATCCGACCATAAGAAGTTATATAGTAGCGCCAAAGTCATTGCCCCGGCTAAAAGGTACTTTTAGTCATGAATTTTGTTGACCCCCACCAAAAATTTGCCACTATACGTCATATTTTTTTGTAGTGTGTAATGATTTTTTCATGTTTGGTTTTACCGTGAAAAATATAAAAGAAAATTAAATATAATCAAAATTCCTCTAACTTTATATATTTTTAGATTTCTCAGTCCTTATATAATAGAAAGAAAAAGATAAAATGAGTTTGAATAAACATATAATTAATTTATTCAGAACACAAATAAATTTTATTTTTTTCTCCAAATTATAACACTTCTATTTTTCCTCTCTATTTTTTTCTTTAGTACTTTCGGGTTCCAAATGGAACTAAATTTTGATTTCTAGCGAATAATTACATAGAAATCGGCCCATCTTGCCAAATTGAATTCCTTATGTTAAAGTTAAATATTATGTCACTTTGTTGGTGATTTTTTTAATTTCACTTCAACATATATAATGATAATTAGAATGGTACGTGAGCGTGATAGGAAATTAAAGTGTCTCTAAACCAATCACGCACCTAAATCAAACACGATCAAACAAAAAATTAGGATTCTTAGTTAACTTGTGATTTCCCACGAATCTAAGTAAAAATGCCACAGTAAATAAACTAAAGAAAATAATAAAATGAAAGCTGGAGGAATTGTTTGATAAATTGTTGTATTTCACTAGGAAAACTGAATGAAGGAATTTATGTAGAAATTGCTAGAGAAATTGTTGTATTTCACTAGGAAAACTAAAATAACAAAGTATTGCATAAATAAAAGAAGCTTGAAAATTTATATTGGAATGACTAAACTGCTAGATATGAGTCATTGTTGTTAATTGATCGATTGTTAATTATCTTTCGTGAAATTCACCACTCCTTTATATGAGTCCTTAAATAAGCGCTCAGTAACCAGCTTCGCCACTTTTCTTCACTACCCCATTTCATTAAGTAACTGCCCACTTCTCCTTTACAGGGATCTACTCGCCAAGTTTTCTCTACTATCTCAAATAACTATCCATATTTTCTTATCATGTTTTGATTTTGAGAAAAAGTCTTGTTTGATTTCAAAAAAATTTAAAATTTTTGGAAATACCCTTTGACTTTTATATAGGCTTACTCAAATGGATCTAGGTTCAAATTTTTTGGATTTTTACTCATGGGCTTAGGCTCAAGCCTAAATATAATTTGTGGATTATGCCAAATGTTAATTTTGGTGCAAATGTCTCCTAGTCTGTAACAAATTTTATAAGTCTCATATAGACATGTTTTCATTTTTATAGTTCAAAAAAGGGAAAATAAACTCAAGTCTATTTTCATAAATTATAATTGAAGTGGTTTATAAAATGTATATATACGACATTAAAAAAAATGAATAAGCTGAGATCAAACAATATTTATAAGAAATGTCCTTCATCATTCAGTTAAAGAAATAATAATTTGAGTTTTTAAAAATTAATTGGAATCCTTAAAGAATTGTAGGCTTGTACACCCTTGGACATTTAGTTAATATGCCTTGTACAGTTAATGAAAATACCATGTGTAAGCATATGGTTAATATAACAAATCTCATAGTTCTTATATTAAATGTAAGCATATGCATGTGTTTCATTATTATGATTTTGAAAAAAAAAAACAATGAACACAAATATGTTTTTACCTATTATATGTATTAAATGTTATATTAGTTTTATTATATATGTTTATATATATATAAAGAGTATATATATATATATATATATATATATATATATATATATATATATATATATATATATATATATATATATGGTATATATATATATATATATATATATATTTGTTTATTCTAATTTTTACTTTTGTAATTTGCTTGGTTTTTTATCTTTAATATTTAGATTTTATTTCAAAATTTTATTTTAAAAATAAGTTTACACTTTTTAAAATAAATTAAAATTGAAGTATACTAATATTTTTATACTTTTCTTTGAAAAAAAAAGTTTCAAAACCTATGTGATACAATAAATATATATATATATTTCTTTTTTTAATACGCTTTAGTTTCAAGGCAGAGCAAATTATCCTCATTAGGGACTCGAACTCCAGACCTCCCTCCTATGCTCTTACGTGTTCAAAACAATGAATGTCCTGGCCGCTTGAGCTAGACATAATATGTTTTACATATATTTCTTAAAAATTTAGTTTTATTAAATTTGAGTGTAAAAATATTAAAAATAGATTTATAGTATGAACATTATAAATAAAAAATTATTATAAATAGGGAAGGAAAATAATATTTATATAATAGATTATTTTATATTGAAAAATATTAGTATTTGTTTATATATTTTCTAAATTATTAATTGTTATAAGTGAATATATTTATATATTGGAAATCCAATTTATTATAAATTCCTAATCACGTAATAAAAAATATAATTAAACGTTAAGCTCTTTACCATATGAGCTAAGCATGATTGGCAAAAAATAAAAATAAAATTTAAGAAATTATTTATATATTAAAATTTAATTTATTTTACTACATTTATTACAAAAACAATAATCTAGTAAAGAAAATAAAATAAATTGAATTAATAAAATTTTAAAATAAAAGGTTTTGTGATACTATATTTAAAATAAGTGAAAATAAGATATTATCTTATAAATTAAAATTTTCTAATTTATTTAAAAGATGAAAAAATGAAGGGTGATTTCTATGAATAAAATGTACAAAAAAAAAGTCTCAAGATTGATTTCAAATTAAAACAAAAAAAGAAGCAAAATGAAAAAAAAAAAAAAGGAAGGAGACTTAAAGAAAAGGCCATGGGTGGGTGGGTGAAGTGGATTCATGGGCTATATTGCACCATAAATGTTATCTATAAATTTTGGTAATATGTCTTATAAGTGAGATTTTTATAGTTTTGGTATGTTATTTATTAAAATGGCGGGCGAAGAAAGAATATTGATGTTACAATACAAAAAAGTAATGAATTATACTTCCCATGACAACACTATAATCATTTGAATCAAGAACAAGAGGCATGCATTTGAATTGAGGACGAAAGTGATATGAAAATAGCAAAGAAACTAAGAATTATGTGTCTTGAGGTATCCAATGGTATCCTAGCTTCATTCTTCCATTTAAAATTGTGAATAAATGTCATTTATAAGAAGACAATTTAGCTTATGCCTTCCAATTTTATTTATTTAACAATCATGGGCCAAATAAAGAGAAAACATCCGTTCAGCCAGAGTTGATATCATACAAATAAACAAAATAAAAAATTTGTCTATTAAGAGTGCTAGTTATTCCGACAAGTTAATTGTTCTTTTCTATTTCTTCTCAAAATTTGTAAATGTATTTAAAAAAAAAAGAAAAGTAGAGAACTCTTCTTTTGTTCCGTAGAGTTTTGTGGAGTTTCCGGTCAACGTGGCCTGCTCCATGTAAAATATATGGAATTTCCCCTCCCTCTCTCTCACACGCCTCCCCCCCCCCCTCCTGGCCTTCTCTCTCTCCTCCCCCTTCCCTCCTCACTCTCTCTAAACAATAAATATTTAATTAAAAATAAATTTTAATAAATCTAACAAAAATGAAATAAATATAATTTTAATTTTAAATTAAATATTTAGCTTTCAAAAAATTAAATATTTACTTTTTTTAAATTTAAGTTTAATTTTTAGATTTTTAAATTGAAATTGGAAGTCTAAAAATAAAATATAATTAAAATTAAAATAATTTTCAAATTAAATTAATTCTTGATCTTTTTATTTAAATTAATTTTTGACTTATTTTTAATTTTATTAAAAAGTAAAAGCTGACTTTATTTTTTTTAAATATTTTAGTTTTTGCCATGTACTACAATGTTTTCAAAAGAATTACTATGTAGGACTTTTCCGGATGGCATCAATGCAGAAATATTAAAACATTGTGGGGTTGTTGATGTATGAAAAGATTGAAATGAGGGCATATAGTGAAGCTTGAATAATGGTTAGATAGTTTTTTATCTTTCATGGAAAAATTGACTTTGAAATTTCTCGGCAAAAATTATGAGAAATATGATGTTTGAGAAATTAGGGTCTTAAGTAGAAACATTCAACATTGTAAGATAATTTCTATTAATAAACTCTTAAACAAATTCATATGGAGATTGACTAATTATTTAATTGATAATTTCCTTTTTTACATTGAAAATGAGAGTGATTTTTTTGGAATTAATTTTTGGGAAGGCCAAACCTATTAGAAGGAATGCCATAAAACTTTAAAACATGTGTGTGTGTTTCATAGTTATAAAATGATGACATAGCATCTGGCCTTTTTTCTCAAATTGAAATTGCCAATTAAGAAACTTTAAAAATTGAACAGGAAGCTACCGGAGCATCTTTGTAAATCAATAACAATTGATATTTTATGTAGTCAGACAAGTAAGACAAAGCCCAAAAATTTATTTGTCCCTCTCTTAAAATATGTTACTTACATTTCCACGAAAATCTACACTTGATTTTCCCTCTATCACTTTTCTTATTGCAAAAGAGTCAAAGGTGGTGTTTGTTTTTTTTACTTAATGCTGAATAAAGCTTTTTTTGAACTTAATGCTAAATAGTACTTAATAGCATTAAGTATTAAGTTGTTTGTTTTTTAATATTAGATAGTGAGTAGGGATGGCAATGTGACGGATTATTTTGGGTTCCCGTCCCGCCTCGCTCTTAATGACACAAGTTTAATTTAATTTTAATCGGGTTTTTAACGGGTTGGGTTTATTTTTTCAAATCCGAGACGGGTTCAGGTATTGTTATTCTCTATAAAACCCGAGAAAATTAGAAAATTTCAAAAATGGCAAAATATTAATAAAAATAATAAATTGTCATAACGATTCAAGGAAGCCTATAAAATTATCTAGAACTTGGATGACGAATCGACCATGCCGCTAAATCTGGTCTCTCACAAATCTAGTGACCTAGAAAAGTTCTGGTCGACTTCAAACAAATAAATCTTCCGATTTCCGGTGATAAGTCATAATTACTTCCACTACAAGACATTTTTACGAAAATCTCAAAAGCCGTGAAATCACAGCTAAGTTCATTTAAAATAAAGTGAACTAAAATAAATTGTTTCGTGGGCGTAACCGACCCGAATGAAGCAATAAGAACCATATATCCAAAATAATAATAAGCCCTGGCCCCGATTATATTTTAAAAATAATTTTTTATTATTTTGTTTTTATACTTTAATATAAATAATAATAATTATTAATAAATATTTTATGTGGTTCATAATATTTTTATTTTTATGAAAAATATTAATTTTAATATAATAAAAATAAAAAAGCAAATATAAAAAAATTAAAATTAAAATTAAAAAATAAAATGTAAACAGGGCGAGTTTGGGAATTTTCCCATCTCCGCTCCGCCCTGTTTAATTTTTTAAATGAGACAAGTTTGGGAATTGAAAAAAATAAACGAGCCAGGTCGGGATGGGACCGCCCCGTCCCAAACCCTCCCGTTGTCATCCCTAGTAGTGTATATTGCCAGCTCTTCTTCTTATTGGGTAATGACTGAGTTTTTCTTATTTTTATTGAAAATTACTTTTTCTGAATAGAAAAAGCCAAATATTTTCAATTTTTCTATTCAGAACTATTTTTAAAATTTTCAATAATAAGTCGTGAAATTTTTTAAAACAAATGTAAATTTTACCGAAAGTTCTACTTAAATTTTTGGGCAGATAAGAAAAACAAACGCCACCAAAGTCTTCTTTGAGGAGGACAAAATTCCATTAATTTGTTGCTACCAAAAGTCACTTAATAGGCCCCATTTGTAATTAACCATTTGATTTATGACAATGTAAAAGTCAACATCAACAAAGCTCCACACGCTTTGTTTTTTTACTTTAATTGTCGACAAGATTTAATAAAGATTAAGATAAGCTCGCTTGTTTTTTAACATTGCAGAATGAAGAGGACAAGAAGAAACGGATTTTGTTTTGTGCCTCGTCTCCGCCGTTTTAATGACACATGTTTAATGACTTTAATCGGGTTTTTAACGGTTTGGGTTTATTTTCTCAACCGAGACTCCGGTTCGTGCATTGTTACTCTCTCAGAAACCCGAGAAAATTAGAAATTATCAAAAATGGCAAAATGTTAATAAAATAATAAATTGTCATAAGTACTCGCCAGCCTCGTAAAATTCCTCTGTATCTCTGATGATGAAACGGCCTATGTCGCAAATTTGTCTTGTGAAATCTAAGGACTCCAAAAGTTTCATTTGAATTCAAAGAGACAGTTGAAATTTTTTCGATTTTCTGCGTGATAAGTCACACGACTTCCAATGACGGTGATTTTTATTTAAAATCTCAAAAGTCAAGAAATTATTTGGGCTAAGTTCATTTAAAATAAAGTGAACTAAAAGAAATAAATCATTCGTACAGTAAACTTATCTCGAATTTGAAGAATACGAACCTACGTATCCAAAATAATAATAATAGTTCCATTCCGATTATATTTTAGAATATTTTTTTATTATTTTATTTTCATACTTTAATATAAATAATAATTATTATTATAGTGTTTTAATAAATAATTTCTAAAATTCATAATATTTTTATTTTTATGAAAAATATTAATTTAATATAATAAAATAAAAACAAATATAAAAAAATTAAAATAAAAATAAAATAAATGTGAACAGGGTTAGTTTGGAGAATTTTTCCATCTCCGCCTGGCCCTGCTTAATTTTTTAAATAAAGATGTTGGGGAATCGAAAAATAACGTATACCGTCGACGACCGTCCCGTCCCAAACCCTCCCGTCATTATCCATAAGAACAGATATTGCTACTTTTCTTCTTGTTGGACAATGATTGAGTTTTTCTTATTTTTAAGTGAATGACTTTTTCTCGAATGTAGTGCCAAATATTTTCACTTTTTATATTCAGAACTTTTTAAAAAAAATTCAGCAATAAGTCATGAAAATGTAAAAAAAACAATCATTAATGCTGAAAGCTATTTAGTTTCAAAGATTAAGGCGGCGTTTGTTTTGCTTTACTTAACGTCAATAACTTTTTGAGCTTAATGTCGGAGCCAGCACTTCATTGAGCAAGATGTTTGCTTGCTTTTTAACATTGGGATAATTAATATGTTTTTAAACGAACGGATTATTGGGTTCCCGTCCCGTCTCGCTCTTAATGACACATGTTTAATTTAATTTTAATCGGGTTTTTAACGGGTTTGAGTTTATTTTTTCAAATCCGAGACGAGTTCAGGTATTGTTATCAGAAAAAACCCGGTAAAATTGTAAATTTTCAAAATCTATGAAAACGTTAATAAAAATAATAAATCATTGGCGCGCTCGCGTAGTTTCTATAAAATTCTCTAGATCTCAGATGACGAAACGGACTACGCCGTTAAATTCGTCTCGCGAAATCTAGTGACCTAGAAAAGTTTCGTCGAATTCTAAGACAAGCGGAAATTTTTTCGATTTTCTAAGTGATAAGTTGTTAGTGACTCTAGAGACAAGATTTAATAAAATCTCGGAAGCCGCGAATCTGGCTTAGGGCTAAGTTAATCTTAAAATAAAGTGAACTAAAGAATAAATTGTTTCGGGTATAAACGAACCCGAATAAAGCAATATGAACCATATATATAAAATAATAATAATAAGTCATGCCTCGATTATATTTAAAAAATAATTTTTTATTATTTTATTTTTATACTTTAATATAAATAATTATTATTATTATAATGTTTTTAATAAATAATATATGTATTCATAATATTTTATTTTATGAAAATATTAATTTTAATATAATAAAATAAAAAAGCAAAACATAAAAAAATAAAAATTAAAAAATAAAACAAAATAAATGTAAATGGGGTAAATTTAGAATTTTCCATCTCGCCTGCTCGCTTAATTTTTAAATGAGACAAGTTTGGGAATTGAAAAATAAAACAAGCCGGGTCGGATGGGACGTCACCCAAACCCTCCCGTCATATCCCTATAGACAGATATTGCTACTATTCTTTGTCAAGCAATGATTGGAGTTTCTTATTTTTGTGGAATGACTTTTTCTCGAATAGGGTGCCAAATATTTTCACTTTTCTATTCCAACTTTTAAAAAATTTCAAAGAATAAGCCGAAAATTTAAAAACAAACAACTTAATGCTAAAAGCTATTTAGCTTCAGCATTAAGTCAAAAACACAAACGCCACCTAAGTCAAAAAACAAACGCCACCTAAGTCTTCTTGGAATTATTGAAGAAGGTATAATGTTTGAAAGAGACTAGTTAAGAATTTTGAATCTTTTATTTACTTAATCATTTTTA
This sequence comes from Tetrastigma voinierianum, assembly GCA_016808115.1. Lineage (NCBI taxonomy): Eukaryota > Viridiplantae > Streptophyta > Magnoliopsida > Vitales > Vitaceae > Tetrastigma > Tetrastigma voinierianum. The sequence goes on along the minus strand of JAEQBH010006530.1, from coordinate 137,311 downwards.
CAATGAAAATGGTATGAGAAATACACTTAAATTGCAATGACTAGACAAACATATATTTTTAGGGGCTGGCCTAAGTAATCTCACGAGGAAAAAAAAACAATCATCAAAGAAAATTAGCAAAGTAAGAAATCTCTTCATAGAAGTATTTTTTTTTGTTATTTTAAAACATATAATGAACTCTTGGCTATTTCATCGAGTTCCAAATGCCTTTGAAAATGAATAAACCCAACAATAGGCTTATGGGCTAAGCCTTATTGTGGAGCCGGAATCAACTTGGGATGGCCCATCATCCGCGCATACACGACTTAGAACAGTTGAGATCGAAGAGGGGTTGGCTTTTGGGATCGAGAAGGCATTTTGGAACCCAATAATATAGCTAGAACAGTCATAAATAAACTAAGATATATACGCAACTATAACTTACTATGCTTACTTAACTCAAGTACTTAAAAGCTCATATGGGCGTAAGAAGCGGAAGAGTCTAGGTTTCGAGTTCTAGTGGAAAAACTTTGTGAAGAACATAATATTGTGATGTAATGCAAAGTGAATAGATGCCCAAAAAAATAATAATAATAATAATCAATGACTTGCAAATTATAGATCAAAATATGTTTTTTTTATGAATATGGTCAAAGATAATATTAATATTTTGTAAGATATCCATGGTTGGTTTTTATAGACATATAGTGAATATATGTGAAAAAAAATTTAAGAAAATTTGTTGGAGATGAAAATTGATCAAACCTTAAAAAGTATTACAAAACTCTAAAATATGTAAGGTAAACAATGATTTAAAAATAATGACATAGGTATGATTATTTATTTGTTTAAAAATATTTATAAATTTATACTCTCATAAATCTTTTTAATTATTATATAAAAATTATAAAGTATTTGTTAAAATTATTATAATAATGATTTTAGCATTTTTAATTAGTATATAGTTTAACAAAATCTAAAACAAAGTGGTGAAATTCTTTTTTAATATTTCATTTTTCCTTCCAAATACTTTCTTCTTCCCTTTTGGAAATACTTCTGTTGTATTTTTTTGGTTTATCTATTCTCATCATTGGAGTGGGTTGAAGGATCGGCCGGATTAACCTCATGAACCGAGGGACCTCTGGCACTCCAATGGTGTCGCGCCCCGGTCGGCCCGACCGATTAGGCGGATCGGACACAGTCGGGCGTGAGACTATCTATATACTATATACTTTATATTGGGACTCTCATTGACTGTTCTTTCAGGAGGCACATTGCACCGTACCTATTGGTGCACAAATAATTTATTAATATGTAAAATCATTTGTACCTTATACAAAGAACTACCACCAGAGTGGTGTCCATCACAATTTATACACATATACGGAGTCCCATTACTTATACAATTACTTATATATGTACATATTTAATAGTGTTCAACATTTACATTGTTTGCAAAAAAGAAACAAAAAGACTTATACATTATACAAAAAATCTTCAATGGACCCACAACCAGTGTGTTGACCTCGGTGCGATGTAGAATGTTAAGATCCTCTAGCCTCCTCTTCGGGCCTACACGGATTGAACATAGTGCTAGAGCTTTGCGCTTAGTGGGAACACAAGCATGGACAACCACCAGTAGCGTTGTCACAAGCTTATACATATGCATTATATATATCTAAACATATTTCTATAACGTAATTCCTTATCATACGATATTCCCTATTGCATAAATCTTTTTCTATTACATGTTCTATGTCTTTAGCATCTCCTTTATTTATACTTTTACGTATTCCTATTTAGTACTTTGTATTCCTATACTTGTCCTGTGTTCATCTTTCCACGCTTGTTATATGTCTTTTCAATGTTTTCTTCTTTGTGAGTTACATAGCATGTCACCTAGTCTATATCTTTTTCATCTTCGGTTCTATGATTTATTTCATTCTTCACTTTCATACTTGTCCTATTGTACTTTCCTAATATAAATTGTTCATCTTATCTTTGTTCATATCCACATTTATCTGTGCTATTTCTACTTTTCTTGTGTTTTTATACCTATTTTCATATCAGGTTATAATGTACTTCTTATTCTTGTAACTGTATGTACTTTCATCGCATAGCAAGGCTATGCTTCTCATATCATATCGTATTATATACTTTTCATATACATTTCCTTGTGTATACTTTTCCTTTTCTTTTATTTTCATATGCAAATACAGCAGAAGTGGATTCGGAAAATAGCGGTGTGACCGCCCCAAAACCCGGGGTCCGTTGACTGCCGTCAACCCCTTGGAATACAAGTGGATGTCGGGTTACGACACCACTTCGAGGAAAATCGGGCGAGTCTCCTTTGTGGGGAGCTCTACCCAAATACGGTACACACATATACACACATGACAGTTAATAAGTAAATATAATCCCAACATAATTAAAAATTGCCTCTTGGGCTCATAACTAATACTCATAAATCAATTATCATAACTATTCTTCAATTATCTCCCAATAATTCAATAGTTGATAACACTTTTGTTTTATACAAACATATATTAAATCTACAATTCTAATACATGTTATGTCCAAAAACCATCAAGCCTGGCAAACTGTGGAAATCAACCTCAAAATGAGTTGTCTCCTCGAGCGCTCTTTGTACCTGAAATAAGGGGGTCCCACGACGGGGTGAGCTAAAGCTTAGTAGGAGAATCGCCCTAAGTGGGCTACTCACCACCTAAGTGCAGTGCAATGCTCCAAAGAAAACACACACTCAAGTAAATACTGTGATCTACTTGGATATACACATGATCACTTGTATCACGAGTCCTCAGGCTCACTCACACTTGCCTAAGCCATGTATGAGAAAATAATCATTTTCAAAAACAAAACCCGTTTATCTTGAAATATACTACCGAAATGTCGGGTACAAATATGGGACTACCCTCAGGGAATTGAATTGGTTGGTGAGCTTTAGAAGCAGTCCTTGGTCCTCATCCAAAGAAATGATCATTGTTATCTCCCCAACCCAATTCTCGGAATATCATCTGTGAAATTCCTTTCGCAAAACATTACCGTTTTATAAAAATACCTTGTCATGCACTCACACCTAATTCGATTTATCCGATTGCATATGAAAATACGTGCCATTTTCAAAATCATTCACACCATATGTCAACATGCATTTCAATCAACTACAATTCACGCATGTAATTCCAGCACATCAGCATCACCCAATTTTAGCTCAATTGGGCAATTTATAATTTCATCTCTCCAATGGCCTATGCTCACAATTATATTCCATATAATTGAGCAAATCCTAATCTTTATTCCCAATGGCCTATACATACCTGATTATATTCCATATAATTGTGACTTCATATTAATCCTCATTAAGCATTAACCTGTGATTTTACACCACACCAAATCAAGTCACTCATTTCATACAATTTCATACCAAATACATGGACATTTCAGCCCAATTATCACAAACCGGGACTGTTTCTGAGTCCAAAAAGCGAATAAAGTGGAACGTCCGCAGTTGGCGGTTCCTCTTGATGGAGCAAATTTCGTCAATTAGGTCTCTAATCATAAAGCATAATTTATTCATTAAATTATCACACAAGAACCCATAACAGTCCATACACACACTGTTACGGACTGCCCTCATGGTCTAAAAAATTCCACAATTCGGTCCATGTTTCAGGACCGATCAAAGCATTTCGCGGCGCCAGCCAGCAAAGCATTAGCCAGCCAAAATGGGAATAAAAAAGCGCAAGTAGGAGAAAATCCTACCTCTTGGAGTTGTCAAAAGCTACAAACCGGGAGGTCGCGCGCGTAGCTACTCGCGTGAGAGCGTTTCCCTTCTTCTTTCAGGTCGAAATCAAGCGGTCCGATCGCGTGTATTTACAGAGAGGGTCGTAGACTCTCTCTAGAATCTCATTTTTGTTTTCCTGAAACTCTGGTTCCTCCCTCCCCAAATCACGTTTTGCCTTTTGATTTAATGAAGGAAGTACTGCTTCATTGTCCTTTATTAATTTAATCCTTTTAATTTAGTTAATTCATTTCTTTCTCCAGTTTTGACATTCGGTATTACCTCGGCCGTTCATTTTCATCATTTCTCTACTCATACCACTTATGGTACATGAGTACATGCTATTTGTGCCTTCGTCGCGTGAAAAGTCGATTCACGGCACCAAAGCGATACCTCGAGAAAAGCGTGCCGACTCATCTCGAATAATTAAATTTCGTGCTAACTAGATTTCGTGAGGCGATTCCAACGGTACAATCCGTTTGTCATCAAAGATCAGAAATTGAAATTACGAATTTTAGCAGTAATTAAGATTTTGTAATCAAAAATTACGATTTTGTCTTATTCGAGAGAATTAAATTTCGGGTCTTGCTGGTGTGCGAAGGTACTATCAGCATGCGAAGGCGATGTTAATACGAAGAGTATCGGCATCATTGTCGAGACGATGACCTATGTCATCTTTTGTACTTACGAATGTACTATCAACATGCGAGAGGCGGTGATTTCCTATCTATTGTGGTGGATTTCTATCTATTGCGGTGACTCGCTGGGCCACCGATCCAAACGATTCATATCATCGACTCAAATCCGGGCCTCAATATCTCGTCTACGATCCGTTAAAAGAATCGTGATCTTCCCTATGTACGCCATCTATCCTCTACCAGCTCTGCAAGGCATACCACTTTATTACATTTTCGTACATATCTCATAGCACGAATAACTATCATATCATAATCGCTTACGCGATATATACTGAATACTACTTTTACCTTAGATAGTTCTCATAATTGTAGTTTCACATTTCGCTTCTCATATCTATATAATACATATATTCATATCTTTTTCATCATTTAGTTTTATTCATCATATATTCCTAGCGTTGTTCCATCTTATTCCTTTCTAAGATGTCTATCTTATACTCATATCTTTTACGTATTCCTATCATTTTTCTTAGCATGTTCTATCTATTCATTTAAGTATATCTATCATATAATCCTATCATACACGCTATATTCATATCATTTAATCTTTTATACGACACGTGCCTATCATTCGTGTGTACTTTGCACTATCATATCTTATGACATGTTCTATCATATCTTATCATATTTTATGACTTATACCTATCATATCTTATGACATATTTCCCCATACCTTTCTATACTTGTACATTATTCAACCTCATGTATTCTTTATTCCTCTACATGAATCTACTCTTTATTTAGAAATTGAATCAATCCAATCGGATTCATCCAAACTGTGTTAAGCAGATTTCATGCCAAACTAGTCATTTTACCGACGGTGACAGTTTGTGGCTACTCATTTTCTCCTGTCTGAACTTATATTTTGACACTATGTCCTTATACTCATTTAAAGTTAAGGTGCTAAGGGTTCTATTCCTAACTGAATCACCCACCCTGAGTACCTAATCTGCCATGTCCGAAACAAACCTGGACTTCTCTATGTTCAACATCAAACCAGAATTTGGCTTGCACATGATCCCACTTCGAGTGGATTTGGGCTACTTAGAGTCATACCTGACGATGTCTATTTCTATATGGATGGTTATTATAATTAAGTCTATTTTGTCTGTCCACTAATCACCCAACGACACGAGCGTTACGCCAAAATACGAACCCACAAACCTGAACTCAAGATCGCCACGCATCGGTACAACTCCTAATACGTATCGTACATCGCCCAAAATGACTGGGATCCTGAATTGTACTGGTACAGTTTAGCATGGGCATCGGTACATGTCAATCAAAATCGCCCAAAATGTGTATTTTCTCCCATTTTCACACTTTCATCCATATATCACTCTAATGCATCCTTCATCAAAAACTAACATGCAATCCCTCTCAACAACCTCCAATAAACACTTTAATTTGGTAAAGAATCCTAGGGTTCATACCAAAATTCACCCAATTCTACAAACCTTGGATATTTTGAAGGATTACATATCTACTCCTCATCAACTAGGCTTTTCAACCAAAATTTCTTAAATCTAGAGTTAGAATGTTTGCCTAGCAAAACCCTGCAGGAAGGGAACCAAATTAATGTCCAAATGAAACCCTAGCAATCCATACCAAGAAATTTTTTGAATCAAAATCATGCTAGAATCCATAATTTCCATACAAAAATCCATATAGTTCCATACCTTTGCTTGATTTCTCTTCTCCCTCTTCTTCTCTCTCTTCCTTCTTCCTCTTCCTCTCTTTCTTTCTCTTCTCTCTTTCTCTCTTCTCTCTCCCGTTTTCCTCTCCCAAATTGAGACCAATTTGGTCTTAAATCCATTTTTTAAGTTAAGGCTATTTAGCCTTCAAATAAAAACCTATTTTTGTTTTTGTAACTTTCTCATTTTGCATTTCTAAGCCTCCTTCAACTCATGTTTATTTCTTATTCCACTTTCTAATTGCTCTCAGATCCCATAACTTATTCTATTTATTTCATTTTTAAATATTTCAACATTAACCCCCAATCTTTCACTTTTATGTCCAATAGGTCAGTTTTAACAAATTACGTAGATTGCCCTCAGATTCAGAACTTTCCGGGTCCCTCATTTTATTTCCGAAAATTTTTATTTAGCTTTATAATATACTCCTAAACAATTCGAACCGGTTAGGTATATTTCTGATGTTACAATGGATATAGAAACTTTTTCGCAAAATACCAAATAAAATCCATGGAGCGGTAATCCCTTATAATCTTGAACATATCTTTAAATAATGCGGAAGCCAAGGGTAAATTTTTTTTTTTTTTTCTTTCTTTCAAACGCTTAGATTTTTTTAAAATCAAAAGAGTTTCTCTCGTTTTCTGACTTTCCCAAATTTACAAAACCTGCGAAAACATTTAAAAACACTTCTAATCTTCCAAATTTTCAACTTCCTTGTTTGGACTCCTCGTCCACAACTCATTCAACACAATATATACATATATACATTTATTCATTTCAATCATCAAAACATTCCAAACTTTTTCAATTCCATGCATTTTTTTTTTTAAAGATTGGGCTTGAGCCGGACTTAAGCCGACCGCCTAAGTACCTCGTCCACTGAGAATCAAAGCCCACGTAGTTCCTTTTCAACTTTCTACATATACATATATCCATAACAAAATATTCAACATATACAGTATGCAAAATTATATATACAGTGAAATCACACGCCACCTGATGGCTCACCACCGCAGACCGGACGCCCGCCCGCGCACCTATCTCTAGTCCCGAAAATGTTTTCAAACATACTAGCAGAATTTTATACTTAAAGGAGTCTGGGTTGAGTGCAATACATTTTCATTAAAATAACATTTTCAAGATATATCAAAATAATACATACTATTACAATTAAAATCAATTTATGCTTTAAACATTTATGCCTTAAACTTTCTTTCTTTCTTTATAATAAATACTTATACAATTAAAATCCATTTATGCCTTAAACATTTATGCCTTAAACTTTAATTATTTATTTATTTATTTATTTATTTATTTTTTCGATGGAACCTGTGGGAATAAACACATCATCAGCTCCTGGATAATCGGGGTTGTGAGGGACACATTCTACCATAATCCACTACGCCGCGAGAACTCACGCTTGCATAGGGTTTCACCACAAGACCTTATCACGTGCAAGGATATTACCTCTAGACACCCACTCCCCCGCTTAGTAACCTATAACTTTACCTCTAAATCCTTACACGCCTTGGCCAGATTCCTGACTCCATATCGTCATAATGTACCATAGGGGGTCGTGGCAACCATCAAGAAACATTTCTCCAAAATACATTTATAAATACATTTTAAATCCTTTACTTTATCATTAAACACATATGCATTCTTACCCATTTTAAAACTTTCATAATACTTTAACATATGCATACATATTTCATATACATAAAATATATATATTGATGCAAGATAAAACATTTCATATGCCTTAACATTTACATAAACATTTCCATTAAACTTTCAGTTTAACATTAAAAACCATTCACTTTTAAAAACTCAATTTTCAAAATATCATTTTCACTCACCGTTCACCGCTCAATCCCGCTTGCTTCCGCCGAGTTCCCTGCTCTCCGGGAGGTCCTTTTCACCCAAGAAACCACAACTACATATTAACCATACCTACTTGACCTCCCTACACACTCAGTCCTATATTCTCATTCCTCTATGAATCTATTTTACTTAGGAATTGGAATCAATCCAATCGGATCATCCCAACTAAAGTTATGGCATTTTCATGCCAACTAGTCCATTTACCGATTACACTAGGGACAGTTTGTATTACTCATTTTTCCCGGGTCTTAACTTCATATTTGACATTATCTCTTTGTACTATTTTAAAGCTAAGGTGCTATGGCTCTTCCAATTGAATCACCCAACGGGAGCATCGAACTCACGTTACGTCCAAAACAACCGTTAATCTATATTCAAAACTAAACCATACAAAATGCTTTCACAGTTACGATCTACTTTGAATGAATTTGTAGGCCACTTATAATCGTAATTTGACGATGCCTATTTCTATATGTATGATTCTCCTTTGAAGTCTATTTTAACTAGAAACTTGAATCACTCAAATCGATCAGAAATGAGCAAGTTAATGATCAAAACAGAAAACTGGCCGTGCCAGGAAAACAGAGCATTTCGTACCGGCAACTGCATAAACGCTATACGGTCATACTTTGAGTGAATTTTTAGGCCACTTATAATCAGAATTTGACGATATCTATTTCTATATGTTTGGTTTTCAAAACAGCTTAATTATCCACTTGAATCACTCAAATCGGATAATAAATGAGAAAGTTATATCAAAATACGAAAACTCCATTTAAATAGAAAACAGAGTTTTTCCTTGCACTGAAAGAATTCCTTGAATTTTTTTCTGCATTTGCTTTTTTGCCACTTTGCTACCAATTAACATCATACAACTTCTATAATTCATATACCTCAGCACTTATACGAGCTTCATCTAAAAAACAACTCCACAACACTTGAAATGAGTGCTATGGAACTCAAACCTCAAACCTTAGGTGGAACCAAGAACTCAACCTAGGTCCACCAATTCTATTTAAAACCACATGCTTTGATGATTCCATGCTTACTTTACACCAATTGGGCAAAACCTCATAATCCTTAACAAACATCTAGGTTTAAAGTGATCTCTTCCCAAACCCTAGACCAAGGAGCATCAATTCTCCATGAGAATTACAATTAAAACCCAAAATAAGGATTCCATACCTGATTTTTTTTATCTCCCTCCTCCTCCTTCTTCCTCTTCTTCCTCCTTGACTCTCTCTCTTCTCCTCTACGGTTGCCCTAACCCAAATGAGACCAAAATGTGATTTTTGTTTGTCTCCCACATTAAAAATCTCAAGTTTCCTCTAATTAAAATTAAGCCCTCCATCTTCCAAGAATTTTAAGATCAACTTTCCATTAATTGAAATTTAAAACCTCATCTCCTCAATTTTGCAATTGTAACTTATTCTATTTGTATTGTGGCCCATCTCTAATTAAATTTTGATTTTCATATTCTTTTGCTTAATGACCATTGTACCCTTCTTAATACTATACTCCGTGTGTTCAGAACTTTCTTTTCTAATTTGCCCCAAAATTGTTTCAACACGACACTGCAGATTTTATACACCCCTACAAGATTGCAAAATCGTACATTCTTCTGAATCTGCAGCAAGCAGTACGATTGACCAGAAATCGACAATTTAAACCCAATTGGTTAAATATTCGATCAACTGAAAATAGGGTCAGGGTCAAGTTAGCATGGTGCATGTGGTGGGGGAGGAGGGTAGTATTGGCTTTTTGAAAATTTTATGTCCTTGATCATAATTTTACTTCATATCATAGGTTTTAGGCTTAATTTGAATGCTTTTTATGGATGTTATGTTAAATATGAGGCCCATGATACCCTAAAGCATAATTCCTTCAAATTTAAAATGGTCTCCTACAATTCACATTCCAATATTAATTTATGTAGTCCATTAAACCATCAAGTCAATTTTCTTCTCACTAAAACAAATTTAGCCTCTATTTCTTTGTAGGAGCATATAAATATTCAAAATTTTAAAATGGTCTCATACAACTATTACATTCAATGTTAATTTTTATTAGCCCTATCAGATACGTTAAATAATTTTTACGACTTATTCATTTGATACGACTTTTCAATTCAAACCATCAAGTCAATTTCGCATTGAATGAAACTTAATTAGGCCATTAAAAATAGATTATTGTCTTCACTCTATTAATTAAATTATATTCTATGAAATTCTTCCCAATTTTTAAAATTTATTTTTAAAAACAACAATATAAATATAAAATAAAAATGGAGTATTGTCTTCTAATCATTTATATTTAAAATAATAATGTAAATAAAAATTAATAAAAATAAAGTATTGTGAATAAAAGTACTTAAAACTTGTTTTAAAAATGTGAAAAATACATTAAATTAAGAAAATCTTAAATTGTACAAATTATTATCGTATTAAACATTAAATTATTTTAAAACTTTTTAAAAATAATTTATAAAGAAAACTTTATTATTTTTTCATAATTATTGTAAATTATTATCTAAGCTTTATTTATTTATTTTTTTAATTTATACATTTTTTTGACATCTTAATTTATACATTTAATAATTTAAGAGTATAATGTCAAATTTTTCCTTAAATTTCCAACTTAGTTAAGGTTATTTTGGAGTTTTCGAATATAAATATTCTTTATATTGATTTTCAAAATCCTAATGAGTGGTGTACTGAATTTTTTGGAGGTCATGTAACCTGTTTTTAAAGTTTTGAAGCTAATTACCCTTATCGCATGATTCTTCCATATTTTTGCTATGAGGATATGGGGTCTACATGGGTTATTCCATTGGGCCCTAACCCATTTAACATTAAGTTTAAGGACCTTAAATAGGTTATTTGTTGGGCCTTGAAAATGCTTTTCTCAAACTAATTGGGCTGGGTCTGGTCAAGAGGGTTGAGTAAGACAAATGGAGTTAGCTAATACTACGAGGCATCATACATCTCTCTGATTCGTGATATTTTCATATTATTATTTAAGGGTATGTTTGGTTATCGAAAAATTTGAAGTAATATATATGGGAAAGAAAATAAAAAGGAAAAATATAAGGAAAAAAAGAAAGATTAAATATGAGTAAGTTTCTAAGTAAAATGTATGGGAAAGAAAATAAAGAGGAAAAATATAAGGAAAGAAAAAACATAAGAAAATAAAAAAATATATAAATCTGACAAATTATTTTTATTTACTATTTCAAGTCGGATTTATTTATTTTAACACATCAGTGTAAAGATTAAATAATTTAACTCATCAGTATAAAAATTAAATAATTTAAGAATTTGCAAGTTTATGAGTAATTTTAATTATATTTAATTTAAAAAAAATATTTAGACAACTAAATATGAGAAAATGATTTTTTGTTATAATTTTTTTATTTTCCTAACTAATTTTCAAGAACCAAACACAACCTCAATATTATATAATTCAGCCCATATTGAGTAGAAGAAAGATATCTGTGAAGAAAAATGGGCAAATGTCGGATTGTAGCAGAGCTCAACAAGGGGAGCACATCAAGGCTAGGGGTATTTTATCATATATAGGGTTTGTTATAAATATACCCTTCTATGGAACCCTATTAGTGATAATAAAAGTTTTTGGTGCTTTTCTCGTGGATATAAGCACAGTGTTGAACCACGTATTTATGTGTGTATTCTTCTTTTTCCTTTTTCTCTAATTTTATCACTATTTCACCTAATCACAACAATTAAAAGATACTAAGCGAGTCCCAAAGATTTGTTTTCTAGCAAGAAAATAATTAGCCCATCACTCCAAATTGTATTCATTTGAGAAAATAAAATATCATGTCTATTTGCCTTTAGGAAAATAATAATATCATGGTGGAAAAGTCGGAGGCATGTGAGGCATTAATCATCCTAAATTACAATCCCATAACTTTTGTCTAGTCATTGCAATTTAAGTTATAGTTTGAGAGTTCAAACCACTTTATAATATAATATATATATATATATATATATATATGTATATATATATATATATATATATATATATATATATCATTACATTTTCATTTGCAGAACTGATCAAATAAAAAAAGTTTAACTAGTCCCTTCCAAACATTATGGTCTTCAATAATTTCTCAAGAAGACTTCGATTCTTGTTGACATTAACTTCTACAATCATATGGTCAGACGTAAATGTATCCTTGCAAATGGTGGCTGGCCAAGTGACTTTTGATAGCATAAATTAGCTGAATTTGTCCTGTCTCAGAAGGATTTCATCTTCTGCTAAATGAAAGCTTGTGATGGAGGAGAATTCCATGAATTTTTCAATAGTAGATTTTCGTGGAAACAGTGAGTGACATACTGAAGAGGGACAAATAAATTTTTAGGTTTTTCTTCCTGACTAACTAAATAAAATATTAATTGATGTTTATTTAAAAAGATGCTTTAGTAGCTCCTCAAGCCAAAAAGACAATTCAATCTTTTTAAATTGAGTTTCTTAGTTATACTGGTTTAAAAAAGGCCAATATTATGTAATCATTTTATAAATGTTAAATATTTATATATATATATATATATATATATATATATATATATGTATATATATATATATATATATATATATATATATATATATATATATATATATTATATCCATTGAAACAATCATTCTCATTTTCATGCAAAAAGAAATCACCCATTAAAGAAATATTAGTCAATCTCGATATGAATTTGGTTTAAATTCCAGTTTATTAATATATATATTACTATTAAATATATATTACCTACAATAGTTAATGGTTCTACTTAAAACCTTTATTCCCATCTCATACATCACCTTTCTCCTAATTTTGCCATAAATTTCAAAGCCAATTTTTTTCAAGAAAAGATAAGATGCTATCTAACCATTTCCTCAAACTTATCTATGTACCCACAATTCAACTATTTGCTACATCACTGCCCCATAACGTTTAATATATTTTTACATTGATGCCATTAGGAAGGTCCTGCATGATAACTCTTTTGAAAACAATAGCCCTCATTTCCTCCTAGAAAATAATGGACGTTTCTTTTGGTGTATTTTCCCATGGAAAATAAAAAATTAGCAAGGAAAGTCAAGTTTTTTTTATCATTGTCGTACCAATTACCCCACAATATTTAATTTTTCTTGTTAATACCTTTCTTGAAGGTTCTTCTCAATTAACAATTGCACGTATCTTTTTATGGAAATTAAGAATTCTTAGGCCTTTTCTATTAACGCATTCTACATGCTATTACTCATTATGGAAAAAGTTTCAGTGAGATTTTTCTTACAAAATGAAATTAACAAAGGAATTGGTTAACCTATTCTTATACGCTTATTTATACTTGAAGACATATATTTAATACTTCTCAGAGTCCGATAAATTCCAATATTAATGCTAAGAAAATCGTAATTTCGATTATAAATCAAATTTTCAATAAAATTAATTTATTCTCTGTGACTTCGGGACACAAAACGGATTTCAATCGGGTTGAATCGCTCAAAATCTAGTTAGCACGTAAAATTTTGTAATATTCCAAGACAATGCTTGGCACGCTTAAGATTATTTCGGCCATTGCAAACGATTTTCGACGCGAACGTAAAGTCACATATAACAAAGATCATATACCATAAGCGAGACAGTGGTAGAAACGACGTAAAATGAACTACGAGATAAAAGATCAATGGTCAAACCTATAGCATGAATTAATTAATTAAACTGATTAAGTCACAAAGCGACAAAGATAAATGAATAATTTCAATCTCTTCAAATGGGAATAAGGCAAAACGTAAAAGGGATGAGGAGAAACCAGAACCCATTTTTTTGAGATTTTTATAGAGAGAGTAAACTTCTCTCTAAAAATACGTACGATCCGACCACCTAGCTCAGATGTGTTGCTTAACCCATTTACGCGAGGCTCGCTGTGGTACTTATTTATAAGCTCAAACTCCCAGTATGCTCCCTACGGCGCATTTCTCAGAACACTTCAGAACGTTGAGCCGATCGAGCCCGTGAGGCCATTTAGATCTGGCCCCAACACTTCTCGGACCGAATTGTTTGATTTATGAACCCAGACTTCACCGTGACTCCTCACCCGACCGCTTGGGGTTCAATGCCGCGATCCACATTGATCAGACACACAGATAGCGCCTGAACGTCAGAAATGCGGCTCACAAAGTGAACCAATGAATCATTAATGATAACCCAGAACCCAGTATTTTAACGTTCTAGGAATAGTGTCACGAAAATATATTTTTGTGAAAATATGTGTTCTCGGGCCGAAAGGATTTAAATTAAATTGTTTACAGCCAACATACAATTTCAAGGAAAGCTAATTTTGATGCTTTGAAATGATAATTACATGACATGATTGTGTGATAGATATTATGAATATGTGCATGTTTACATATTTGCATGTGAATAGATCCAGACAGAAATGACATACATATTCCATATGCACCTGAACATCCTGGTGACCATGTGAGCTAAATGCACTTGTATTTAGCCTCTGCAAAAATTATTCTATGTCAGTTTTAAAAAACATTAATTATCTGGGAGGGTAGTCCAAATTAAAATGATCAACGCTAGAATACCTAATCGATATTCATCTGAGTGCAAAGAAATTACAAACAAATAATATATCACCTGCCTGAAATACTAACTGACATATATACCATCTGAGGATCATCCCACAAACCAACAAACAATAATTCCCATACGAGGCTTAGGCGAGTGTGAGAGAGATCGACTTGCGACTCTATCCGAAATTTCTACTACGTATTATCCAAGAGGATCACGACTGCTTCCAACGTATATTTAAATCAGAACATCAAGACCGCACCTCTAGCGTGCGAGTGTTTCACTCAGTGGCGATTCTCCCATCGAGCATTAGCCCACTTCGCTGGGACCCCCTTTACAAGCGTGACAGTGGTTAGCGGCGAGACTACCGTCCCAGCCGAGTTCTGTACAGTTTTAATGTGGTTTTCGTATTTTACATGTATTAGAACTCTTTAAGTTTAATATAATGTATTTCCATAAGATGAAATTATTGTAACTCTTGTAACTATAGATACAGTTTGGATTCATGTTTTACGCATATCAGATCGCACGCCGTCACCAGACGTGACTATACAAATCGCCGGATGCGATATGCTGCATTAAAGCCAGGATTTTACAGGCATCTACGCGCGAGATCACCGATTAGCGGCGCCGCAAACCCGACATCCACTACTTGTATTCCGCGAGTTGACGGGTGGCCAACGGACCCGGATCGGGGCGCATACCAGTATCGTGAGCCTGTATACGGCTACCTAGTGGCTTGAAGGGATTTGGGCTAGCCATAATGCAGGCAGGAACATCACCACTGCGCGTTCACGTCGGGTTTAGGCCGCAGATTACCTGTGAAATCATAACAAAACTAGACAATTGCCACGCATGCGCTGATGTGTTTTCAGGTGATTTGGATGAATTATCAGGTGATGGTGCGTATGCCATGTTGTATGTATGATGTGAATGTTCGTGTGTTTAGGCAAATAGCACATAGGTTTTGAAACAAATGTTGGAATTTACGCTTAGAACTGGAAGGATAAAATAAAGAAATAAAATTTTAGAAATTTATTTGGTTTATTGATAATGAATTCAAATTTAATAAATTTGAGGTTGAACACTAGGATTAGTGTTGTATAAAGAGGCTTTTAGAGACTCGACCATTCTCCGTAATTAAATGAAAAATAATAATAATAATAATATTCTCTGGAGTTTTACAGTGTAAAACTGGAAAACAAATTAAAGAAAATAAATTTTATAAATTTATTTGGCTATGAGGAATAGTGCACAATTTTCAATGCTTATAATACAGAAACTCAAGAAACGAAGAAAATAAATTTTTGTAAATTATCGAGGTTAAAAAACTGATTTTTAGCGCATTTTAGCGCATTTTTCCAACTACTAGAAATAAATGAAAAAGAATTGTAAATGGAAAAACTAAAAAAAATTGGTGTAAATTGAATTGGCTACGCCTGCATTATTATATTGTGAGAAGGGAGAATAGTATCACAATACAAGTATCAGACAGAATCGAAAGAGAGGAGGTCATGGGAAAAAAAAATTGTATTGCAAGTAGGTCGGAAAACTCAGATTGCAATAGGGGAAGGTATCAAGAGCCTAGGGTGGGCAAAGTGGCAATCGGACAGAAGACGCTTTATTGCATTGTGACCGGGCAGGCAGCTTGAAGGTCGGCCGTTTGTATCGCAATACAATATAGTGTATCAGGACTAAAGAGGCTAGCACAAAATCGTGATCACAATACAAGCAGGCCCGGGTCGCAAGACGCTACTGAAGACCGCGCGCACAGGAGAGCGCGCACACACCCGCGACACGGCGCTGGCAGCGCCCACGATACGGCGCCCTGCGCCTGCGACACGGCCAGGGTCTCGGCCACGACACTCCACATTGGTCGGCTAAGACACAAACGACGCATGCCGCTACCGTGCGCCGGGCCGGGCCGCTTGGGTGTTTTATGCACCTAACTCGCTTTGACCTCGGCTTTCGACTGTCGCTTCGGCCACCGCCGACCCGGGCCATGAACACTGCTCATCACAAAAATTTCGAATTTTTTTAAAATTAAAATTTAATAAAAATAAGTAAAAATCAACAAATTTGACAAAATTTTCAAAAATAAAATTTTTTGTGGATCAAAATGATTTGAATTGTAGATAAATTGTCCTACATTGCTTCATAAATATAGGAACTTGATATATACACTGGTTTTTGTGTATGACTAGTGTCTCGGGGTTGTTTATGCCTTGTAGATAATCAGATTGTACGTGAATCGTCATATTAATCGTGTGACGATTACAGAGTGACGGCGACGCAGAGGACGTCCACTCCGGCACCGGGTCGTGCACCACCGACATTCGACCAGCCGCCACATTTGATCGACTGTGCCTCGCAGGGCCGAGGTGTCAGAGCGGTCGCTATCGCATTACGTACAGCAGTAGTATGAGGTCTTGGGGCAATATCCGTGATATTTAGAAATAAGATCACCTCCAACATTCACCTGTGAGGAGACCCGACAGGCGTAATTACTGGCTGGCGCAGATCTTGGAGGAACTGACTTCCGAGGCTGGCGGAGATCACCCGATACGACTAGATTAGCATCGTGATCCAAATAAGGCGAGGCCCGGGTATGGTGGAGATGGGTTAGGACTTCTAGAGACTTAGAGGTTATGACATGGGCAGAGTTTCAGGAGCTGTTCATGGGTAAGTATTTTCCAAAGACTGCGAGGCATGCGAAGGCTCAGGAGTTCCTAGCCGGGCCAGGGGCTAAGGATCGTGATGGACTACGCTAAGGATTCACGTGAGTTATCCGATTTGTCGATGATTACTGCCACCCACCGCCAAGGTGAGGAGATTTGAGAATGGACTGCTGTCCACCGGGCCGATCAGGCTTCGCCTACTGGATATGGATTCCATGGTCAGGGATGTACTCGACCATGCAGGCAGCAGACAGGCGATGCTCCTGAAAGACTCGACGCGAGCTGCCGTAGCAAGAGGAAGGACACACTCTCTTCCGGGGTCAGTGGAAGAGGAGAGCTCTAGTTCAAGGAGATCCGCAGTCACGGCCATCCGGCCAGTGGATGATGAGAGTCGCTTGCACAAACAGACGTATGAGAGTCACGTCAGCAGACAGATGAGAGTCACGGCCAAGCATGATGATGAGAGTTGCCACTGCGGCAGATGATGGGCGTATACCATTGTCGCAGACTGGACACGAGAGGATTGCCCTCGCAGACGTGGATCCTGGGGAGCCGACAAGACGCCTCCCAATCGCGAGCGTGACAAAGAGAGGATACAAGACGTTCCTCCACGTCGCGCAGACAAAGGGGAGGCCGGGCCTCAGCCTGTGGAGCTACACCGGCACCCCACATTTCACAGCAGCCCGAGGCCACAATATGGGTAGAGGCAGAGACCGAGGGCCCACAAAGTGTGGACATCGGGGGTTCAGCGTATGCAAATAGAGCCACGTGCCAGCCGAGTCGCAGATCAGCCAATTATATGTGGCACGTTTATGGCCTCACGCGCAGTGTTATTTGATTCCCGTGCTTCGATTCTTCATAGCCGTACCGGGCCAGGATCGAAATCCGGGCTTAGAGGTCAGACCTTAGAGGAGCCTTGAGATATAGCCTCCCCTGACAGTACGAGAATAGTAATGATGATGTCGAGGCCAAGGAAGCAGATCTCTGGACTCTACTCACAATGGACCCGATGACCGGCTGACACGCTCGGGGAGTTCACGTCATCCCGGGATGACTGGCCGACACATACATATCGACATGAAGAGAGTTACCGCCACACAGATTGCATGTCATCACTCCCCATCACTCCCACATCTTCGCTCCACTGCGGTGGCGTCTCGCGGAGACAAGCCCCGACATTTTTCCCCCGTGACAAAGATATGAGACCAAAGGCCAGTGATGCTAATGGGCCACAATGAGCCTACCCTGCAGGACGAGGAGAGACCTGACTTTAGATCTACTCTCGAGTAAAGGTGCGAGTATGTGGATGTTTTTCCGTGATGAGCTACCCGGGATCTACCTCCACATCGGATGTGGGGACTTCTGGTGATTGAAGTTACACCCCTGCATTTCACCCATCTCTATGACTCCGCATAGATGGCACCGGGCTGAGTTACAGAACTCGCAGTCCAGCCATGTGGAGCTTACTGACAAGGGGTCCATTAGACCGAGCACTTCACCTCGGCGCTTCCTGGGCTCTATTTCACAGAAGAAGGAAGGACAAGACCCTTCGACCGTACATTGATTACCGATACTGAACTCGCTACATGACCAAGAATTGTACCTACTGCCGAGGATCGACGATTTGTTTGATCAATAGAGGAGTCACGAAATTTACTCTAAAATAGACTTCTCGTGATCGTTACCATCACCGAGGGTTGGTGGATATTGGGAGAGTCCCTAAGACAAATACTAGACGCCGCTTACGGGCACTTGAAGCCTACTTATGATGTGCCCCTTTGATCACGAATGCGCGCCAGTATTCACGGATCTCATGGCAAGATATTCCAACCTCATTTAGATCGGGCCGTTAGTCTTCGTGGATGACATTTTGATCTACCCTACCAAAGTGGGGAGCATGAGTATCACTTTGAGGAACGTCGCTTTTACGCCTGTCGAGAGACCATCAATCAGACGCCAAGTTCGCGAAGTGCGAGTTCCGCTTAATATGCCAGATTTTTAATAATGCGGGCGCCGATCGTGAGTGTCACGACCCGCAGAAGGTCAGGCGCTGATGAGTTGGGAGAGGCCGGCCGCCTTCGGCATAATGTATTTCGATCGGGCCGGGTATTACGTGAGATTCACAGGATTTCTCCGCACGCAAAGACCTATGACGAGGCTGACTCCTAAGGAGGTCAAGTTTGAGTGGGATGACCGGCGCGAGGAGGCATTCCAGAGTTGAAGAGAGACTTACTTCGCCTCCCATCTTGATAGTTCCAGACAAAGGGACAGGTACACAGTTGTATCAGGATGCTCGAGGGCCGGATCGGGATGTGTTTGATGCATCCGGAGGGCAAGAGCTTGCGGTTCTCTTCACCGAAGAATCACGAGCAGAATTACCCCACACACGACATGGAGTTAGGCGGCCAGTAGTCTTCGCCTTGAAGATTTGGCGCCACTACTTATACGGCGAGGAGTTCGAGGGGCGCATCGTAATTCATAAAGTCCGATATATATTTAATGCCAGCCGACCTCAATATGAGGCAACGCAGATGGACGGAGCTTCCTGCAGGATTACGACTACTTTGCATTACCATCCCCAGAAGCGCAAACGCAGCCACTGACGCACTTAGCCTAAGTCACGAGGAGCTGCCATTAGTATAGCTTCTGGGGAGGCGAATGCTCGAGACCGTGGGATGCCTGGGGCTACAAAGACAAATGATCGACCTAGACATTCAGCGAGCCGCCAGCACCGGGCCTCGCTGAAGAGAAAGGATTGAGTCCACGCAGGACGCAGAGATGTCCATCGTGGACCGAGTAATGTCGCAATGTGACGAGGGCTGAATCGCTCACGCAGATGGTAGTCTTCGAGCATGGTGGACGCAGTAGCTGGTTCCCCAACACCGATTTGAGAGAGGAGATTCTCAAAGAGTTTCACTGCTCTCGATTTCCGCAGATCTGCGCCGCACGTAAGACGTACTCAAGATCTTCGCCGCGCACTATCGAGCCGGAAGGGAAGAGACACGTAAGGGACTTCGTCACTGCGTCTCAGCCATGTCGCCAGGCAAGCCGAGCACCGTAAGCCGCCAGGCTACTTCACCATCGAGGTGGTCGAGTGGAAGTGGGAGCACGTCACGCATGGGACTTTGTGACCCACTTGCCACGACACGCCAGGCTACGACGCTTATGCGATGGATCTGCTCACGGTCGGCATTATTTTCTAGTCACGGATGACCTTCGCCTGAGACTTCGCCTGGGCTGTATATTCGAGAGATACGCTTACACCTGGAGCATCGCAGATCCATGGTCGACACCCGAGGTTTACGCACACTTTTGGAAGAGTTTCCAAAAGGCTACATGACACCACGACGACAAGACAAATGGCTCCACCCTGCATGTGATGGTCAATGAGAGGACTATATTGTGTATTAGAGACATGCTACGAGCACGCTGGCCCCGATCATAAAGGCAGTCGAGGAGCATTTACTCCCATCGGAATTCGCCTACAAACAATGGCTTATCAGGCAAGTATACATGGCAATCGCATGAGGCACTTTGGCTGGGAGGCCATGCAGTCATCATACATGCTGATCGAGGTAGAGAGAGCTCCATCACCGGTCCCCGACCGATTAGGGACACCTCCGAGAAGGTGAGCTTGATACATAAAGATCACGCCGTAGCCTAAGGTAAGAGATACGCGGATGTGCCACGCCGACCCTTGTGAGCTCGAGAGGTCAGGATCACGCTGAAAGCCGATGCCTAAGAGAGAGCTACGATTCGGCAGCCACGGAAGCTATCGCCGAGGTTTATCGGACCTTCGAGATACTCGAGAGAATAAAGTAATCGTGAAGGCATCGCTATTTTACCGCCCAAAGACGTCGTTCACGATATTTACCGCTTCCACGCCCTAAGATACTCCCGATCCAAATTTCATGTGGTGGATCAGCGTGATCGAGGTCGACACCGATAGACCTTCAGGAGGGACCAAGATGCATTTTGGATACCGTGATCGTGGATTTCAACGCAAAGATCAGCGTGCTGGGGCCGAGGTAAGTACGGGCGGCACGATGGAGTGGAGGAGTCAACATGAGAACGTGAGGACACGATGCGGGCCACCTATCCCTTCTTGTTTAGGATTAGCGTACGCATACTGCTTAAGTTTAAATTATCAAGCTATTACGCACGGGTAGAAGGCACGTTGCATATGCATGTGAGTGATTATGATTGTCCCGAATTTCGATCTAAATTCCTTTAAGGAGGGGAGAATGTAAGACCTCGAGAAATTCCAAATTACACAAGTAAAAATCGTTATTCGATTACAAATTGAAATTTCAGCTAAAAAATTCATAATTTATTCTCTAGATCTCAGATGATAAAACGGATTTCACCGTCGACCGCCCAAAAAATCTAAATAAGACGTAAAATTTTGTAATATTCCCCAAGACAACTGAGTTGGCACGCTTTTCGAGGTATCGCTAAGCCGTGCCAGAACACTCGACGCGACGAAAAGTCTAAGATATAACAAGTACTCCATGCACTATGCGCAGAATGAAAGAGAGAACGATCGAAAAATTGGCGTCGAAATAAATATTAATGTCAAAATCAGGAAAGCAAGAGAATTAATTAATTAATCTGACAAGCTCACTAAAATGACAAAATAAATAATGGGGCCTTTCATCTCTTCAAATTGAAATAGTGCAAAAAGTGAAAGGGAGGAGGTGGAGAAACTTCAGTAACCCATTTTGAGATTTTCTTTCTGGTAGAGAAACTTCTCTCTAAAATACGGCGATCCGACCGCTCTACGCCTTCGATGCAATAGAACCGCTCTACGCGGAGGCCACGCGTATACTCAGATTTAGGAAGTTTCTTCAAACTCCTCGGCGCAGGCCCCCTACGGCCAGCTTTATTTCCTCTCGTAAATACTTGCAACGTTGGCGGATTAAGGCCGTGAGGGGCCATTTGATCGGTCCCAACACTTTGGACCGAATTGTTTGGATTTATGGAACCCAAAATTTCAGTCCGTGACTGCTCACGGACTGTTTGGGTGTCTAATGGTGTGATTCATGCCATGGATTGTATTGTGGTTGTATGCGCCTAAACGGTCGCTAAACGCCGCTCACAAAGAAACTAATGAATTGATGAATGATGGAACTCGTAAACCCAGTGGTTTTAATGCTCCTAGAATAGTGTCACTCTAAAATATATTTTTGTGAAAATATGCTTTCACGAAACATTTAAATTAAATCAAGCCAGATTTGATCATTAAATTCTGCCGGTGCCTAATTTCGATATTTGAAATGATAATTACACATGATTGTGTGATTGGATATTGTGCGACATGCAGACAAGCATTCAGACACACAGATCAGATTTAAATCTGCATACATGATTCCATACGCACCTAACATCCTGTGACCATAGTGAGCTTAAATGCATGAGATCTAGCCCAGAGTAAAAATGGTCTCTGAGGGGTTGTCTAAAATATTAATTATCTGAGGGTAGTCCAAATTAAAAATATCAATCGGTCGGAGCGGCCCAATTCGATATTCATCGGAGAATATAATTAATAAACAAATAATATATCAATCACTGAAATAGCCCAATCGATATATATACTCACTCCGGGAGGTCATCTAATAAACTAACAAAACAATAATTCTCATACGAGGCTAGCGAGTGTGAGAGAGTCGATGAGGACTCCTCAGATCCGGGAAGCCGCATTACGTAGACATTCAGCAGTGACTACGATTGGGCCAACGCCGCTTAAATCGAACACATCGTGACCGCACTTAGCTACGAAGAAATCTTCACTTGCGCTGACATTCTCCTATCGTGAAGATTACCACCCTCGTCAGACTTTTTACAGTACAGGAGCATGCGAGGAGACGTCACTCTAGAGGCCGAAGTTCTGAAGAAAGCCGAATGCCAAGCTACGCCGCTTACGTGATGTAACTCTTTAAGCTTTAATATACGTGACGGCTAAGAGCAAAAATATCAGAATTTCAGAACTACAGGATATATAGTCGGGATTCATAGTCGGGTATGCATATCAGCATCGCTTATGGGCCCAAGTGGCCGTATTGACTATATTGCACTGCTGTGATTGCGCGATGATGCTTTGCATACAAGCTTTCAGATTGGGGTAGAGCCTTCGCACAAAGCAGCATCGCCCGATTCGTAAGCGGCGCCGGTAACCCGACATCCACTCAGATTCCGCTGCCGACAAGGCACAACTAATCTCCTGGATCGCGCATCTTTGTTGAGACCTACCAAAGGTTACTTGGGAACCCAATTCTACCCCCTCAAATCATCATTGGTGTATATTGACTCGGTGAAACCAAGTCCTGGGATCTTCTGAATATTGAATTACAACCAATCAACCAAGCAATTCTCAAAAATCCAATTTTTACATTAAAAAGAAAATTTTCACAAGGAAGATAATAAGGATTGTTACACTGAGAGAAAACTCATCCCAGTAAACGATCTTAGAACCACTATACCTACAAGTAGCCTCGACTACCATTAGGTGGGTTTTGGGGTTTTGGGCATTATAAATTTTGTAATCTTCGACCTACACACCACCTAGACCAACGAATCAAAACTCCATAAAACATTTACCTTTTTCCTTTTTTACCAATTCCGCCCAGCCACCTTAATAGTACTGAAGCTTCTTCAAAGACAGCAAGATACATTATTTGAGGTTATTCAGTTGATACTAGTTGATTAATAATCTCCTTTACCATCACTTAAAATTTATGTAACTTAAAGCTAGCCCCTCCTAATACTGAATCATGGCTTTGCCACTAATAATATGGAAACATAATGAATGCACATGAGAAGTGAAGTTATATAAGCTTGACCATAATGCTTGGCGGGATCTATATGTCAATATTGCTTAACATTTTGCCTTGTAAAATACTAATAATTGTGGGTAAGACAACGAAAAACAACAGAAACTTTGAAAAAGTAAAAGAATTGGAGAGGAATTTAAGAATTTAAAACAAAAGAGCATTCTAGGGTAAGAGTCCTCTTTATTGGAAAATAAATTCATGAAAGCTAGCTAACTTGGCCATAATGGGAAATGAGTTTATCTACAACCAATATTCTATTCACATTTGATAATGCAACGTAATTAATTTGCTTGCAATCGTTATGGGTCATTCCAAGGGAAATAAATCATGAAAATAGTGAGTAATGTCTTGAGAAGTATAACAGATCTCCATATGGAATCATTACGAAGCATTGATTGGAAAATAAACCAAGGCTTAGCTTACCTATATATCAAAAGAATTGTGGGTGACATTAGTATGAACATATGACGTGTGATGAGCTAGATGTGATGGAGTTAATACTAATGTGAAGCATTGTGAGGCAGAACATACGACCAATCATCCCCAAGTTCTTATATTAATTAACTTAATGTAATCACTATATAATTAATTAGTCTTACTTCTCTTGTGAAAGAAAAAATTGGTGAAGAAACAGAGAAAAAAGGAATAAAAGAAATTTTATATGGGTATATATAGAGAATGAGATTCATCTTCGACCTTTAGAGATATGATTTTATTGCTATTTTGTACAATACATTATATCTTGAACGTGATAGACATTCGTTACTCTTACTTGATTGAAAGGTGATCTATAGAGTTGTGCGTAGCTCAATTAAAAGTTAGGACATGAGAATATTCTTTGACTTATTCATTAAATCAATCTACGTACATGCATGAGGAATACATTACATGAGAATAAAAACTTATGGAATCTAACATTGATAGCCATTGGTATAATCATTTTGTACAATCATTTGTTCAATTAATAGAAATATGAATAGAAATGCTATGACGATGAATAATTGCAATATGAATTTTTATTAATCACACATTCATAATAATTTGACATGTTGACGGTTACTTATACTCTGCTTCTGAAATTATTTCCAACTCTTGTTGAAAAACTCTTCTCGCTTGCTCAGGTTTTGTCTTTACGAATTGTTGAAGCAAAAGGATTAGGAGGCAGCTTTGATAACTTATTTCCCCTTCTCCTTCCAACATCTGAACTACAATTTTCATGGAAGGACGATCAACCGGATACCATTGAATACATGCAAGTCCCACAATTGCTAATTTCCTTGCAATCTCAACATCTCCTTCTTCTTCAAGCCGAATATGCATTTCTTCCCCTATATCCAAATGATTATAAATCCATTCTGGGAAGTATACTGACCAAGACTTCATTGACTAACATCAATGTTCTTCCTCCCTCCAACCATTTCAAGTAACAACATTCCAAAACTATAAACATCCGACTTATAAGACACATTCCCAAAGTTCCTAGATAAGACTTCTGGAGCTATATAGCCCATCAGGTTCCCTTTGCAATCAAGCCATAGAGACGCACTTTGTTCGGAGCATAATTCTGGCTAAAACCAAAGTCGAAACCTCGGATTGAAGTTGTGATCAAGTAAAAAATATTATGAGGTTCGACATCAAACGTAAGCGATTCTTTTGATCACAACCTTGATGAAGATACTCAATTCCTTTTGCTATACCAATAGCAATTTCTTGAAGTTTCTTCCAACTAAGTGAATGTTTCTTATCAACTCTTGAAAATATGAACTTCTCCAATGATTCATTGGGTAAGTACTCATATATCAGGGCTCGTTTAAATCCATCAGCACAAAATCCGATTAAGCGGACTATGTTGACATGGTGGATTGTACCCATTGTTGCCACTTCGTTAATGAATTCTTCCCCATTTCCTTGAGAATGATTAAGGATTTTTACTGCAACAAAAATTTCATCTGAAAGTTTTCCTTTGTATACAGTTCCATAACCTCCTTCGCCTAATTTATCTTTAAATTGATTTGTAATCCTTTTAACATCAGCATAGGAGTATCTTGAGGGCTTAAGAGCTTCATAGTCTTCCAAAAACTTTTTAACCTTCATTATGTTCTCTCTCTCTAGTTTATTCGAGCTATAAGCTCGATAAAGCATAACAATTACTAATAAGAGAAAAAAAGAACCAAATATTGTACCTACATACATAAAAAGAAGAGAAGCAGAATGTTTTTGCTTTAAATAAACAACTTCAATGACTGTGCAAAGAATCCTTATCTAAAAGAGATAATAAAATGTATATAGAATATTACCCGCCAAAATAATTTTAATCCAGACACCCGTAAAAGATTAACAAAAGTAATTGGGCCATTCATATGCTCTTGGAATTACAAAAGCATGCTCAATAACATATTCATATGACGATTTTACTCTAATTAATTTTATTACAGGGTTCAACCTTATCTTTTTGGGTGCCATTCTTGTATTGTACGGGTTCATTTCTAAGGTAATACCAATTCTATTGCTAACTTGAAAGTTTAAACATGCTCTTCAACTCCCTCCTATATATCATAATTAGCTAGACTATGTTTCATAATAACATATTATCATCCTGAATTCACCCTAGCTAATTTATGATAAAACTACAATACAAATAAAACCTCATGTCATGCCTATCATGTCTAACTCTAACTCAAGTGATAAAGCGTTCATCATTTTAAAAAGACACGAGGCATAAGGGGAATTTCATTAAAGTGTAATAAAAACATAAAATAAATTAAAACCTCAAGGTATAGGAATGTGAAGAAATCTCTATCACTATTTTAAGCCAGTATGTATAGTTGTTCAATTGGTGGGTATGATGACACTCGGCAATTTCATTGACTACTAGAACCTCTTATGTTAGATAAGATGGAAAAAGAATATCCCTTGTGGATAACCATTAAAATTAAAATTAATATTAATATTTATAGAAATTTTTACAAATGTGTACAATCATTTTTTCTTATTATCGTTACCTAATAATATGTAAAAATATTTGATCTAGGAGGCAAAATAATCACAGAATCACTTTACCTTTAACGCATTCAGTTTGTGGTTCCATGCTGTTACTCTTATTAATCTTCAGTCTGCATAGTTTTCCACCTCCATGGCAGCTTCCACATATCGATTTTAATTTCACTTCAAAGAAAAGGCACTTCCATTGAATATATAATTACCCCATCATCATATGGAACTGAAGTGTTGTAAAGCTCTCCGGCAAGAGTAAGGTTAGGTCCAAATGAAGGATGGCGATAGGAGGAATAAACAGCATAAACTGGGTTACCATGGATGGAAAGGCAAGGGATGGACTCAAAATAAGATAATGATTTTGTGTTGTCTGAGGAACAATTGAAGAAGGTGAAGTCCTGTTTACTTTTTAACCGGAAGGGGGAGGCAGCTAAACTGAGGTTTGGAAGCTGTCTGGCAAGGCAATCATCCGGATCCTGGACAATAATTTCCTGAGATTTGTAAAATATATTCTTGACCAAGAACTTTACCGAATCCGGCAGCTCTAGCATGGTCTGATTATTCTCAGAGCAAGATAACTCAAATCCGGGGTATCCACAGTGGTATGGCTGGTGTTTTAGACGGAAAGGGAACTGAATCACTACACCCTCCTGGCCACAACCATTTGATGATGTCATGCACTGATCATCTTGGCTAGGGCTCCCTCTCATCTCCTCCACAAACAAGCTGATCAGAAACAAGAACAAAAATAATGAGAGATATGAATCCATTTTCATCCAAGGAAGTTATGGCAAAAGATATACAGAAAGCGGAAAGGGAGATATACAAATATTTAAGAGGAGATTAGCCTGAAATTTTATATAGAATAATTTTTTTTACCGTGGTAGCTGATTTTCAGTCGCTTACTTACATGTATATGGTTATTTTCTCTCTTTTAAATTAAATTGAGGTCATGTTTGGTCCCACAGGCTAGAAAGTCATAAGGAAAGAAAAAATTGTAAAGAAAAATGATTTTCTTATACTAATTTGTCTAATGTAAAATTTAAAAAAAAAAAAAAACTATTGAGAAACTTAATTACATATTCTTAAATTAATTATTTAATTTTATATTGAAGAGAGTTAAAATAAAATAAAATTAATTTGAAATAGTAAATAAAAGCCAATATGGGTAATTCAACTTATTGTTATTTTCTTACTTTTAATTTCTAACTCATTAAATTTACTTTAACTTATCCATATCAAGATTAAATGATTTAAAAATGTATGAATTTGTAACTAGTTTAATTATATTTTATTTCCTTTAAAAAAAAATTTCATAGAGCAATCAAACATGGGAAAATCCTTTCCCTCTAACACTTGTTTTCTTTCCTAGGTACCAAACACAACCTAAGCATTCCATTTAATTTGTACATACAATTTTCTATGTAATTTGTTATTGATTTCTATGTAATCGAGGATACAGGACAACTACACCATTGCCTTTCACTTTTTATTTATGCATTTAGAATCAAGATTAACTGGACTTTTCAATTGGTGGAGATCACTTTAATGGGAATTTAATTCCTACTAGCAAACCACTTAGACTTGTATCCACACTTTCCAAGTCAACATTTTGATTTTTCAATGAGAATCCAGTAACAATTTAAGATTGTCAGATGATATAAAAAAAAAATAGTAAATTGTCAAATCCATTCTAAAGTGAAAAATATTATAGCCATTATGAGAGACTTGCTTTTTTTTTTTCTTCATTTAGAATAACATTTTATTTTTAAAACTATATTATTTTCATTCAAAGTGATAAAAAAAAATTCAAAATCAATATTTAAGAAATCCAATGAACATTAGAAATAAATCTATTATCTAAAATGTTGAAGATACTGTCACCTAACAAAAGTTCATTCATATAAGAGGTCTTCATCTCCGGCTACTGAAAATTCCAGGATATCAACAATAATTAACTCATGTGAGCTTTATGAATCTGCAGCAACCAACTTGTGTAACAAACTTCTTCTTGATTCTTCTCTTGGATGTTTAAATACTATGCTTCTTTCAGATATAAAATAATAGTGTCCTCTGGACGTTTCTAGAAAATGCTCTGTTCTGCTATGTTCTTCAACTTTTGACATAAAAGATATACATATTTCATGTTTTTCATTGTTAAATTTCATATAAAGGTATATGGTAAATAGTTATCTTATCTACTTGTCAACTAAACATAAAATAACATTGATATAATCTTCAGAAATAACCTATATCTTAAGATATAAAATAAATTACTAGGATTTGCAAATAAAACTAAAGCATATATCAATTATTGAAGAATGTGAATGCCCATTTCATCAATAACCCTTGTTCTTTGATGTACACTAACTCATAAAAGGGTGTTTTATAAAATTCATGGAGTAAATAGAAATTCAATCAAATTTCTCCACGCACTCCTTTCAAGAACATCATATTCTTTCAGTAATTTCAATGAATTTGGCTTTGTTGACGTTGTCCAGCATATTGATCTAATATTGTCATAGATCATATGGTCTATTATACTTATGCTAGTTTCACTGCAAGATACCATACCAATGAAATTTCACAGCAATAATGGTATAGCATCACATTCCTTCAACAATTCCAACGAGATTGCTTTGTTAACATTGACCACTATATTGTCATAAATCCTATGGTTCATCTGTCAATTTCAAATAATGTCTTTACTAACCAATTTTCTTAGCAATAATGGATATTTTGTCCTTGCTGTGGAAGATTTTGACTCTTTGTATTAAAAATGATAGAGGAAGGATGTATGAACTTTTCAAATATAGATTTTAGTGGAAAAGTATTTCGAAAATGTGGAAAATAATTTTTTTGGTTTGTCTTGCTTGATTGACCAAATAACTTATTAATTGATTTTTCAAAAAGAAATATATGCACCATTCTGACTAAGAATTCATTGATTTAATCAATATTCTGGTGAAAAAGATGCGTATTGTAAGATATATAAACCTTGTTAAACAAGCTGAAGGTTTAGATATCAGCAAAATTAAGTTATATTATAAATTGTTACCAACATAAGTATTTTTTTCATAGTTTTCTCAAATTCCTGAAATTTCAAACTTAAAAAGGCGTGAGACACTTATTGTGAGAAATTTAACTCCTATACTATTAACTCAAAAAATGGAGTTAAAATATTCATACAAAAGTATATAAAGTTTTAACTTGGTTCAACCAACCATGATTACGTTCCCCAATGAGAGAATATTCTCACACTATCATAGAGAATATTACAAAAGATGGTATGTACCCATGCAATTATTAGTTTTCTCAAACATTTCATGTTCCTCACTTTGCATCCACATCCTGAACCACAAGGTCCCTTTACTCATAACGGCTCCCTTGAAAAAAGACTCGCATAGTAGCTTCAGTTGTGAAATTCCACCCCATTTTGGTTCAATTTAGTTAGTAATAAAATATAATCAGGTTTAAATAATTTAACCAAATTCACAAATAAATTGTTGGTTCAATGTTATTGATTTTTACTTCATTCTATAGAGATCCTGAGTAATTGCTATATCATCAACTTGACTTTTTTAATCCATGCATTTGACTTCTAAAAATCAAAGAACATAAGTTTAAATTTTGGGAAAAGTAGTATATTAAATGATCCTTGATATATAATTTTTATGTAAGGTTAATTAATTTGGTATACATCATATATGGTCTCTGCCTAAGTTTATGGTTGAAGTAACGAGCAATACGATTCTTTAAAAGAAACGGAAATTAAATTCAAATATTACCATATCTAACAAATATAGTGATTCTAATTGATTTTAGTTCTGGACAGAATTAGAGGTCTTTCCTTGTTCTTGGAAGCCAAATGCGACTTGGAAAGGAGTATACAGTGAACCTTATCATGAACAAGAGGTGGCTATCAGTTATTCATATACAGAAAAATCAAATTAAGTACTTGATTATGACAGTCAAAGCTCCTTTTTTTTTTTTGCACTTTTATATTCAACATAGAAGCAGAAGAATTTCATCTCCTTTGTTTCTCTCAAACATTATGATGTTCAGAGGAGCCAAACTTTTGGCATTAGCAGTACTCCTCCACACTTTCTCGCTCGCTATTTGTGCTACTGATAGTAATGGAAACCAGACATGCCGGCCCTCTTCTTGCGGAGAGATTCGAAACATCAGCAACCCTTTCCGATTGAAAGGCGATCCATCTGAGTGTGGTGATCCTGGCTATGAATTGGTCTGCGAAAACAATCGTACTATGGTCAACTTATTAAGGGATGGGAGATACTATGTTGCCGAAATCAACTACGAAAACTCCACCATTCGGGTAGTGGATCCTGGAGTGAAAAAGGGCAACTGTTTCTCATTTCCTCTCTATCCGTTCTTTTCTGACAGCTCGGCTTCATATGGTGTAAATTGGGACGAAGCGATCAATATCACGGTTTTGATGAAGTGCGAGCGGCCAATAAGTGACGCCAGCTACATTCCTATCACTCCTTGCAATGTCACTTCATCTTCATCTTCATCTTCCTCATCATTGTCACAACCATATAATTATGTTTATGCACTAGTAGGAGGAGGAGACTCCCTGCAGGTGAATGATCTTAAGTATTCATATTGCACCATCGTCGGCAGGAGTATTATGACTCAATTCTTGAAGCCCGGAAATCTTTCAATGTCAGATTTGCAAGAATGCCTGCTTCTGGGGTTTAATCTCTCATTCCTTCAGTTCCGCTGCCAAAGCGAATGCTACGTGAAAGGGCTACAATGCAGTCTGAATTATCGCAAAAATACAAAAGAGTGCTACAAATGTATGAACAATTTAATATTTATTTTTATTCATTCATGTATTTATTTTTAATTGCTTGCCAGCTTGACTCCCTTCAACATTTTATACCTTAACTTCTATTTGCTTTTAATCGGTTAGGATCTTATTGCAGCCTGTGAACCCTCTGATACGCTTATTTTTCTACTCATATCTATAATCGAAGGAATTTTGGGAGTTCTACCTTTAAATCTTTCTCTTGTTCATTTTTATTACTATCTTTCTCATGTTAATTAAATTCTTCAATTTTGTTGTTTTTCTGTCTCAAGCAGAATCTGTATTCCGTGTGGACTACTGTTGACTGTAAGGCCTATATATTAGTTCCATTAATTGTTGTAGAAGAAAGAAAGTGATTTTCAAGATGGTAACTATGGGCTGCTTAATATCATCCTCTACTTGGCAGTGGCATAGACCAAAATGCAAAAGCTTCTTCTATTTCACCTCTAACCATATTTACTGAATTTAAACATGTGACTTGTGTTTCTTTCCATATGGGAGGCACAACAACTTTGTCGGTAAGGCTATGAAAAGTTTCTTGTAGCATGATTTAATTAGTTTTCATAAATTGATTAATAATAATAATAATAATAAATATATAAATAAATAAATAATTCTATATTTGTTTTTGCTTATGACATATGCAATTTTTTTCTTTAAGTTAATAATTTTGTTCCTCCTAATGCTGACAGAATGGGGCATTCTTGATATTACAACTCATGGGTAAGACTTCCAAATTTCAAGAATTAGATCATTGCACATATCTTATAGCCCTTTTTTGCCTGACACTTTTCGAATCCTTTTATCACGATAATCTGAGTTCGATCTATAATGAATTTGGTTTTACAAAATGAATCATAACTTGAAATTCCAAATTTGTGGATACAAATTTTTCTTTCAAATAAAATTATACCAATGAATAAATTCCTTAATTTTGTGCAACCAAACAAATTTTCTCAGTAGATCATTTCATCCATTATATATATCACGCCCTCAACCAAAAGAAAAGGATCGAGATATTAGACTATTTTTGAGTGAAAATCCAAGAATACATGATTATATATAGGTGAAATGAACTTTTTGAAACTAGTTCTATTTGTTGGATTTGATGATTGAATGTGGATAGATGCATAATTACGAATATTTTTTTCATGTTTTTCATATTTTTAACATGATTTATGTGTAAACATGATCATCGTCTGGACGAGCTTTGCTTTGGCTATGTTTGTCACAGATTTAATTTACAAAGCTGATGAAGCATTAATTCCATCATTAGATGATGCATATAGAAGAATTCCTACAAAACCACCAAAATCTTCAGCCAATCAAATACACATATTCAGAAATAAAGAAGATGACTCTTAATTTTAAGAACAAATTAGGACAAGGAGGTTTCTGGGCTCAGATAAAGCCGAACTGCCTGGCCGTGACGATAAAGAATAAAAATGTTGGTTATGTCAAGTTAATGGACAAGATTTCCATCAATGAAGCTGCTACAATCTAAGGATTCATCATGTTAATGTGGTAGACTAGTCGGATTTTGTGGCTACAGAGATCAAAATGGGCACTTGTATATGAGTTCATGCCGAATGGATCTCTTGATAAGTTTGTTTTTCTTGATCAAGGAAACAACATTTCTTTAAATTGGGAAAGATTATACAAGATCGCACTTGGAGTGGGACGCGGGATCGAATACTTACATCAAGGGTGTGACATGCAAATTCTTCATTTTGATATCAAGCCACACAATATTCTTCTTGACGAAGACTTCACACCAAAAGTTTCAGATTTTGGTCTTGCAAAATTATATTCAATAGATGATAGTATTGTGTCCATCACTGCTGCTAGAGGAACCATAGGTTACATTGCTCCTGAATTGTTCTATAAAAACATTGGAGGTGTGTCATTTAAGGCCGACGTTTATAGTTTTGGAATGTTGTTATTGGAAATGGTGGGGAAAAGGAGGAATGTGAATGCATTTGCAAAGCATTCAAGTCAAATATATTTCCCATCACTGATGAGCACAAAGATGACTAGCTGGCAGTGACATGGGGAAACCCGGAGATGCCATACCAGATTTAAAAGAAGTATATAAGGAAAATGGTGATAAGCCAAGACCATGGTGTGTACAAATGAAGCCTGTGGAGCGCCCTTTCAACGAGTGCAAAGCACCGAGACGCCAAGGAGATATTGAACTTTAAACGCCTCCTAGCCTAACATCATTGCCTATGAGAATCATCAGCAATCCATGGGAATGGTGCCAATTTCTTCATCTAATTCCATCGATATAATTACCTTAAGTGGAAGGTAGTGCTACATCAGCTAGTTACTTATTTTGTGATCCAATAATAATGTGTGATTGTATCGTATGTGTAAGGTTTCTATAATATTACCATGGTGCCAATTTCTTCATCTAATTCCATCGATATAATTACCTTAAGTGGAAGGTAGTGCTACATCAGCTAGTTACTTATTTTGTGATCCAATAATAATGTGTGATTGTATCGTACGTGTAAGGTTTCTATAATATTATTTTCATAATGAGTTTTGGACATAAATAGATTATTTTTAAAAAATAATTACAAATCTGTAATTTAAATCAAAATAACGTCTAAACTAGAAAGATCTACGCCGCGCCCAAGATAAACATCAACATGCTACAAGCCAATACCACGCATTGTAATCTTTTTTAAGCACGCTTCATAGCTTAATGACTACGATATCGAACTTAAAACATTACAATGCCGCAGCTTATCGATCACGGCATTATACTTTAAAATTTAGGGCATTTGCTCTTCTCCTCCATTTCTCTCCTCCTCCGTTTTAAAATTCAGCAAGCTTATTCCTGGATTCTTTATCAGTTCCTTCTTCATGCTTGCTCTTAAAGCTTCAGCATCCTGGAATCTCCCAACTGATGCATAAACATTTGACAGTAGAACGACTTGACCATTAAGATGACATCCACTGAGCAAAGCCCTCCAAGCATTTGGACCCATTTTCTCCATAAATGATGTTACAAACTCACTTGCTTCTGATAAACTGCCTGCTTGAGCTAGCAAGTCGACAATGCATCCACAATGATCTTCTCTAGGCCTGATCGTATGTCCTTGACCATCTGATTGAAAATAGCCAAACCATCTTCCAACAACCTTGAGTGGCCACAAGCACTCAAAACAGAAAGGTATGTTGCAGCATCAGGATTTTCCGGGCCTTTCCTCATTTCATGGTAGAGGGTGACAGCAATTTCTCCATGGCCATTGATTCAATAACCATTTTAAAACAGAGGAGAGCAAATGGAGGAGAGGAGCAAATGCCCTAAATTTTCCTAAATTTTAAAACAATATTTTTTTTTTTAAAGCTTGTATCGTCAGAATAAATGAAGACGCATTAACTTAAAAAAAATTACATAATACTGTTTATGATCAAGCAAGATTACTGGATGCAGATGCAGACACGACGTGTAAGACTAACAGTGATATTTTGATTTCCAACTTATATTTGTAATTTTTTTAAATATATGTCCAAAACTCCTCTGTGATAAGACAGTTTCTTATTTAAACAATAGTTTGGTTTCTTGTAAGTGAGGCTATTTGCAAGCTATTTTGTTCTGAATTATTCGCTGCCAATAGTGGGTCAGTAATTAATGTGAATTACAACATTTGTTTTGTAAGTATTCTGTGGAGTTTCAATTGGAGAAATACCCTGAGCGGTAATATTGGCTTTCAAGGATCCATGGTCTCAATTACAATATTTATTTTGTAAGTAATTTCATAGAGTTTCTATTGGAGAAGTATCATCAGCTAGGCTACTCCAAAAGGTTACAATAACATTCTTGGGCATTAGATTGCATCATTCCATGTATGGTTCTTCAAATTAATGGATGTTTTTATTTCTCCACTCTTAGATTTCTATTCTTTTTCAAAATTTAGTTAGGACTTTGATCTCACCCTTTGCACTTTAAATCGGGTTCTCAAATTAAAACTTGCATTTTTAGAGAGAGAGAGAGAGTTAATACAATAGTAATAATTTGAGAGTTCATGCCTTTTCCTTTTTTTTTACATTTATTTATTTCAGATATCATATCAGAAGATCTTATTCTTTCAGCGATTCGAGCGAACATCCAGCTTCTCCATCGTACTTTATACTACTCTTGAGTTTAGCCTGTTAACAATTCATACCTTTCCTTGATACATGTCAATTATTATAATTCATTACAGAGCAAATAAATATTCAAAAGTTTTAAATGGTCTCCTACAACTATCACATTTAGATATTAATTTATGTGGTCCATTGAACATGTGGTCAATTTCGATGACTTATTAAACATGACTTCTCAAATCCACCCATCAAATCAATTTTTTTGTTAATAAAAGAAACTTAGCTCTAGTTAATAGTTGAAGAACAGAGCAGAACAGAGCATTTTACTAGAAACGTCCAGATTACACTATTTTCTATATTGGAGAAAGCACAGTATTTATACATCCAAGAGAAGAATCTAGAAAATGTTTGTTACACAAGTTAATTGCTGCATATTCATGAAGCTCACGTGAGTTAATTGTTGATATCCTGGAATTAGTTTCATAACTGCAGCAGTATCTTCAACAGCTCTTATATTTAGAGGACTTTGTTTCCTTGCGAATGGCCCCTATATTTAGAGAACATGTGTTCAGTTTTGATGGCTAACTAATTGAATATGACTTTTCAGATTAATCCATGAAGTCAATTTTCTTGGCTGTAATACAAACTTAGCTCTTACACTTAAAAGGATATTATTTCTTTGTAGGAGCAAATCAATTTTCAAAATTTTAAAATGACCCCCTCTAACTATCACACATTCCAATATTAATTTTTGTAATCCATTAAACATAGGAATGACAGCAGGTTCAAGAAGGGGTGG
The DNA here is from genome assembly GCA_016808115.1 of Tetrastigma voinierianum. Lineage (NCBI taxonomy): Eukaryota > Viridiplantae > Streptophyta > Magnoliopsida > Vitales > Vitaceae > Tetrastigma > Tetrastigma voinierianum. The sequence continues at coordinate 100,423 of JAEQBH010006530.1, read as the reverse complement.
CTCGTACCGACCAGCCCCATTTATACAACCCATTTCCTATCCCCGCCCCGTTTAAAAAAATAAAGGGGAGGGGTTTGGGTGTTGGGAATGAGAAATTCCCATACCCTCAGTTTAATTTTATTTTTATTTTTAATATTTATGTTTATTTTTTATTATATTAAAATTAATATATAATATAAATAAATAAGATATTATATATTTTATAATTTTATTTTAAAAATTATTATTATTATTATTATTATTATTATATTAAAAAATAATATAAAAATCATCTTTTAATATAATATGAATGAGACTAAACAATACTTGAACTTGTCCTTGTCCCTCCAAATTATCTTCAAGAGATTGTTATTGGTATAGCTAAAGGTATTGAACAATTGAATATGACCCGATAACCAAAATCCCAAACCCAAAACCCGATGGTCATAATCACATTCCAATATTAATTTTTAAATCCATTTGTACTACGTCACACCTCGATGACTTATTTATTGATATGACTTTTCAAATTAAACATCCTGTCAATTTTCTTTAAGAATGGAACTTAGTTCTTACTGTAGGATGAATATCCGATATATCTAGCGATATATCGGATATAAAGAATCGAAAGTCGACATCGCAAAATCGCAAATATTGATATCATCGGCCGGAGTATTTTTGGGCAATATATCGGAAAATACCGATATATCGGTCGAAATATCGAGCTGGCCCTCACCACGCTGGGCGCGGCAGCGAGTATCATTATAAAAAAATCCGTAAAATATCTTTTCTGATTTTTTTTAAAAATTGATATTGCTAGGTTTTGCTATTGACTGTCTTTTATGAGAGATCAAATGCTCCACTATTTTGAAATAGTCAGAAAAGAAGATAAAGAAAGAAAAAGAAGATGGGAGAGGAAAGAAAAGAAAAAGAAAATCGAAGAGGTGAAGCACGGCTACGAGAGAAGAGAGGAAGAGAGGGAAGAAGAAAAAATAAAATGAGAAGAAGATGAGGGGGAGAAGTTACGGCTGTGATGGTTACAAGGAATATTTTGGGTTGTAGGGTTTAAGAAAAATCAATGGTAGAGATTGTGATTGTGAAATATGGAGGATTTAGATTTAATCTTCTAAAAGGAAGATGATGGGTTGAAAAAAAGGAAGCCCTAAAAGACCCAAATAATCTTAAAAAATTAGGCCCAAATAACCTTTAAAAATTAAGTTATTTATTTTTTATTATTTCAATTTATCCATTCCTATTTTACATGTACAATTATTTAAATATAAATTGAGAATGCTATAATTTTTCTTAATATTATAAAAAATTTGAATTCTTACTTGAAGTCTCAAGATTGATTTCAAATTAAAATAAAATTGAAGAAAAAGGAAAAAAAAAAAAAAGAAGGAAGGAGACGGCGCGCCTGCGTCATGTGGGTGTGGGCAGAAAGTGATCACGCTTATATTGCATCATAAATGTTATTTAATTTGCAGAATGTGCCATTTTGGCAAGCAGTGACGCTTATACTTTAACACGTTATTTATCAAAACTGGATAAGAAAGTTAATAATAATGCGATAAGATAAAAGATTAATGAACGATACTCCCACGGACGATACTATACCCCATGACAACACTATAATCATTCGAACTGCCAGCTGTTATGACGACTAATCAAGGACGAAAGTCGATACGAAAATGTTGTTAAAACTAAGACCATGCGCTCAAGCAGATCCACCTGCATTCAATAAATCGGCCCTTCCAAATAAAATCATATCTAACGCCATGGTATGAGATAATTTAGCTTACGCTCCCAATCCTTTTGTTAGAGGATGCAAAACATCCGTTCAACCAGAATTGATGGTCATACAAGAAACAGAATAAAAATTTGTTTATTAAGAGTGTTAGTTAAGTTGTTATCATGTTGTAGTAAGTTGTTGTAATGTAATCCTTTTATTTATTATTGTAGTTCAGTAAAATAACCTACTTTTTGATGACCAACCTTTACTAAATTTGAAAAGTTACGCCGAGCAAGCTTAATCTGCTTTTCATTTCTTCTAGTAAAATTTGTAAATGTATTTTAAAAAAAAAAAAAAAAAAAGAGTAGAGAACTCTTCTTTTGTTCCGTAGAGAGACAACAAACAAGGCTTTGATGTTGGATAAGTAACCATAAAAGAGCCTATTAATCATAAATGTTTTGTAGAGTTTCGTGGAGTTTCCGGTCAACGTGGCCTCCTCTCTCTCTCTCCCTCTCTCTCTCTCTCTCTCTCTCCTCCCCTCCCTTCAACAATTCCTCTAAACAATAAATATTTAATTAAAATAAATTTTAATAAATCTTTAACAAAAAATGAAATAAATATAAATATTTAGCTTTCAAAAAATTTAATGTTTACTTATTTTTAAATTTAAGTTTAATTTTTAGATTTTTAAAATTTAAATTGAAGTCTAAAAAAAATAAAAATATAATTAAAATTAAAATAATTTTCAAACTAAATTTACTCTAATCGATTTCTTGCTTAAATTTATTTTAAATTAATTATTGACTTATTTTAAATTTTATTAAAAAGTAAAAGCTGACTTTATTTTTTTTAAATATTTTAGGTTTTGTCATGTACTACAATGTTTTCAAAAGAGTTTCTATGTAAGACTTTTTCGGATGGCATCAATGTAGAAATATTAAAACATTGTGGAGGTAGTTGATGTATGAAAAGATTGAAATGAGGGCACACAGAGAAGTTTGACTAATGGTTAAATAGTTTCTTATCTTTCATGGAAAAATTGACTTTGAAATTTCTCGGCAAAAATGATGAGAAATTAGGGTCTTAAGTAGAAACATTAAACATTATAAGATAATTTTTATTAATAAACTCTTAAACAAATTCATATGGAGATTGACTAATTATTTAATTGATAATTTCCTATTTTACATTGAAAATGAGAGTGATTTTTTTGGAATTAAAATTAACTATTAGAAGGAATGCCATAAAAATTTAAAACATATGTGTGTGTGTTTCATAGTTATAAAATGATGACACATAGCATCTAGCCTTTTTTTCTCAAATTGAAATTGCCAATTAAGAAACTTTAAAAAAAGAATTTTCCTGCTTGGCGTTGAAGCTACTGAGCATCTTTGCAAATCAATAGCAATTGATATTTTATGTAGTCAGTCAAGTAAGACAACCCAAAAATTTATTTGTCCCTCTCTTAAAATATGTTACTGACATTTCCACGAAAATCTACAATTCATTTTCCCTCTATCACTTTTCTTATTGCAAAAGAGTCAAAGTCTTCTTTGAGAAGGACAAAATTCCATTAATTTGTTGCTACCAAAAGTCACTTAATATGCCCCATTTGTAATTAACCATTTATGATTAACCATTTGATTTATGACAATGTAGAAGTCAACATCAACAAAGTCTAAGTCTTCTTGGAATTATTGAAGGAGGTATAATGTTTGAAAGAGACTAGTTAAGAATTTTGAATCTTTTATTTACTTAATCATTTTTACAATGAAAATGGTATGAGAAATACACTTAAATTGCAATGAATAGACAAGCATATATTTTTAGGTGCTGGCCTAAGCAATCTGACGAGGGTAAAAAAACAATCATCAAAGAAAATTAGCAAAGTAAGAAATCTCTTCATATATGTAATTTTTTTTGTTATTTTAAAACATATTATGAATTCTTGGCTATTTCATCCGATTCCAAATGCCTTTGAAAATGAATAAATCCAACAATAGGCTTATGGTCTAAGCCTTGTTGTGGGCAGAGTACATAACTCAAACAGGCCCATGTCCATACATGAGTTAGGCCTAGTTGAGATTAGGGTTGGCTTTTGGGATTGTGCCCCTAGAAGGCATTTTGGAACCCAATAATATAGCTAGAATAGTCATAAATAAACTAAGATATATAAGCAATTGTAACTTACTGTGCTTACTTAACTCAAGTACTTAAAAGTCGACGTACAAAGGGGTTCAAGGCAGGTCTAAGTGCTCAGCCTAAATGGGAAAACCTAAAGGTTAACATAATAATCGTGATGTAATACAAAAGTCATCAGACGCTTCAAAAAAAAAAAATCAATGACTTGCAACATGGGATCAAAATACGTTTTTTATGAATATGGTCAAAGATAATATTAATATTTTGTAAGATATCCATTGTTGGTTTTTATGGACATATAGTGAATATATGTGAAAAAAAATTTAAGAAAATTTGTTGGAGATGAAAATTGATCAAACCTGAAAAAGTATTACAAAACTCTAAAATATGTAAGGTAAACAATGATATAAAAGAAATAATGACATAGGTATGATTATTTATTTGTTTAAAAATATATATAAATTTATACTCTCATAAATCTTTTTAATTATTATATAAAAAATATAAAGTATTCGTTAAAAATATTATAATAATGATTTTAGCATTTTTAATTAGTATATAGTTTAACAAAATCTAAAAAAAGGTAATTGAAATTCTTTTTTAATATTTCATTTTTTTCTTTCAAATACTTTCTTCTTCCCTTTTTGAAATACTTCTTATTGTATTTTTTAGTTTCTCTATTCTCATCACCTGAAGAGAGGATGATTACTAGAAATGATGAATTTGAGTCACTCTTATCAGCCCTACTCTAACTCGAAATTAGGGTCGCTTTGTGTTTTCAAGATGAGCCAGCAGCGGTAGAGAAGGGTAGTATTGGCTTTTTGAAAATTTTACTACTCGATCATAATTTTTACTCCATATCATAGGTTTAGACTTTAGCTACGTTTCGATAAAACGAAAAATTGTCACGAAAAATAAATGCTAAAAAATTAAGCCAATAATTTCATAAGATTTAATCAGACGTAACAACAACATAAGCTTATCGACAATCAACGTCAAGATAAATATATGATTGCTTAATAACTGTAAATGCTAACATCAAAATTACGTGATTTTATATATTTACCCTTATTATCATTAAATTACATATTATCCAAAATAAATAGAGTTTTTAATAATATTTTATTTTTCACTATAATTATTAATTATTGTAAAAAATAATATCACTACAAATATATCCATAAATAAATCATAATATCCAAAGCATGGGATAAAACTAACTGAAAATAATCTGCTTTTACTTATCATAATTTGAAATTCAAATTTTTAATTATTATATTATTAATAAGGATTTTTTGGTCCAATTTATTTTCACTTAAAAATTCTACATTTCACGTTAAGTAGGTCTTCACCTACTTATAATTCTCAACCGATTTTCATTTAAAATTTTCAATCAAGAGCTTCCCTAAATTTTGTTATCAAACATATTGAAAAATTAAAACCATTGAAAAATTTTATTTTCAATGGTTTGAACATTTTCAATAGTTTATCAAACAGGACCTTAATTTGAATACTTTTTTATGGATGTTATGTTAAATATGAGGTCCATGATACCCTAAACCATAATTCCTCCAATTCAAAATGGCCTCCTACAATTCACATTCCAATATTAATTTATGTAGTCCATTAAACATACCGCAATTTTGATGACTTATATATTGGATATGGCTTTTCAAATTAAACCATCAAGTCAATTTTCTTCTCACTAAAACAAATTTAGCCTCTATTTCTTTATAGGAGCATATAAATATTCAAAATTTTAAAATGGTCTCATACAACTATTACATTCCAATGTTAATTTTTATGGTCAATTGTATATGCAGTCAATTTTGATGACTTATTCATTGGATATGACTTTTCAATCTAAACCATCAAGTCAATTTCTTTGGGCATTGAATGAAACTTAATTAGCCATTAAAATAGATTATTGTCTTCACTCTATTAATTAAATTATATTCTTATGAAATTCTTCCCAATTTTTTAAAAATTTTTATTTTTAAAAAACAAATGTTATAAATATAAAATAAAATGGAGTATTGTCTTCATCATTTATTTAAAATAATAATGTAAATAAAAAAATTAATAAAAATAAAGTATTGTGAATAAAAGTAATTTCTAAAACTTGTTTAAAAATGTGAAAAATACATTAAATTAAGAAAATCTTAAATTGTAAATAAATTATTATCGTATTAAACATTAAATTATTTTAAAACTTTTTAAAAATAATTTATAAAGAAAACTTTATTATTTTTTCATAATTATTGTAAATTATCATCTAAGCTTTATTTATTTATTTTTTTAATTTATACATTTTTTTGACATCTTAATTTATACATTTAATAATCGAAGTAACGAGTATAATGTCAAATTTTTCCTTAAATTTCCAACTTAGTTAAGGTTATTTTGGACTTTTCGAATATAAATATTCTTTATATTGATTTTCAAAACTTTAATGAGTGGTGAAACGAATTTTGGAGGTCATGTAACCTGTTTTTAAAGTTTTGAAGCCTAATTACCCTTTAACGCATGATTCTTCCATACATTTTTGCTATTTCAAATATGGGCCCCACATGGGCTATCCCATTGGGCCCACCCTATTTAACCTTAGTTTGGGCTGACCCAAATAGCTCTTTGTTGGGCCTTGAAATGGTTTCTCAACCTAATTGGGCTGGGTCCGGTCAAGAGGTGTGGAGTAAGACATATGGAGTTAGCTAATGCTAATGAGGCATCATACATCTTCTGATTTGTGATATGTTTTCATATTATTATTTAGGGTATGTTTGGTTATCGAAAAATTTGAAGTAAAATGTATGGGAAATAAAATAAAGAGGAAAAATATAAGGAAAGATAAAAAATAAAGATTAAATATGAGTAAATTTCTAAGTAAAATGTATGGAAAAGAAAATAAAGAGGAAAAATATAAGGAAAGAAAATACATAAGAAAATAAAAAAAGAGATAAATCTATCAAATTATTTTTATTTACTATTACAAGTCGGATTTATTTATTTTAACTCATCAGTACAAAAATTAAATAATTTAAGAATTTGCAAGTTTATAAGTAATTTTAATTATATTTAATTTAAAAAATATATATTTAGACAACTAAATATGAGAAAATGATTTTTTATTATAATTTTTTATTTTCCTAACTAATTTTCAAGAACCAAACACAACCTCAGTATTATATAATGCAGCTCATATTGAAAGAGTAGTATATCTATGAAGAAAAATGGGCAAATGTCAAATTGTAGCGGAGCTCAACAAGGGGAGCACATCAGGGCTAGGGGTATTTTATCATATATAGGGTTTATTATAAATATACCCTCTATGGAACCTTATTGGTGATAATGAAAGTTTTTGGTGCTTTTCTCGTTTATAATATATATATATACATTTTCATTTGCAAAACTGATCAAATAAAAAAAATTTAACTAGTCCCTTTCGGTCTTTCAATAATTCCAAGAAGACTTTGACTTTGTTGACATTGATTTCTACGATATTGTCATAAATCATATGGTTAGATGTAATTGTATCCTTGCAATGGTGGCCTGCAAAGTAACTTTTGGTATCATAAATCAATGGATTTTGTCCTTGTCCCAAAAGACTTTGACTCTTTCGCTAAAAGAAACGTGATGGAGGAGAGAATCTATGAATTTTTTAATAATAGATTTTCGTGGAAAGAATGCTTTTAAAACTTGGACTTAATGACAACCTGAAGTTTACCTGCTCACTGCTCACTCCATTTCCGACCACGGCCGAACCGCCAACCTACGACGCAATAAATATATTATTTATATTTTAAAATATATAATTAATAATATTTAAGTATATTATTTATTACTTTTTATATAAATAAAATATTTTTAAAATTTATTTAAAATATGTATAATGCTGATATATAAAAACATATTAAAATTCCGAACTTATTTATATAAATATATACTTAATTAAGAGAATATATACTATAATATCTAAAATAATCACAATGATAACATATAGGGGTGAGAGTTCGGCTCCCCTCAGAACTTCCTCTTCCCAGTTATTCAAATCCACGACCCGCATTATTTAATCAATTTTTAGCCATGCCTTTAACCCTACTGCCTTTCTAATCCTGGGGCAAGAGAACGACGTAGGCTACGTTGAAAAGATCAAACGATTTCATTTTAACTTAAAAAAAAAAAAAATTATGGCGCGTGCGGAACCGGCCGGCTCACAGAACCGGCCGGCCATCCGCTTCAACGGTCCGACCACGGCTCGGGCGGTTCAAGATCGTTCAACGCGAAACCGGTTTTTTTTGACAACCGGATCAGCCATGTACGGCCGACGGCTTCACCGGTCTGACCGGCCATCCTATCCGGCTTTTAAAACATCGAAAAGTGAGTGACATAATTTAAGAGGGGGACAAATAAATTTTTAGGTTTTTTTGACTTGACTAACTAAATAAAATATTAATTGATGTTTATTTTTAAAGATGCTTTGGTAGCTACCCTAAGCCAAAAGGACCATTCAATCTTTAAATTGAGTTTCTTAGTTGACAATTTCATTTTAAAAAAAGGCAAAATATTGTGTAATCATTTTATAAATATTAAATATATATGTATGATCGCAATGGAGGGCGCGCGCACACACACACACACACACACACACACACACACACACACACACATATATATATATATATATATTAGTAAATCTCAATATGAATTTGGTTTAGATCTAGTTTATTAATATATATTACTATTGTAAATATATATTACCTTACAATAGTTAATGTTTATGCTTAAAACCTTTATTCTCATCTCTGACATCATCCTTCTCCTAATTTTTGCCATAAATTTCAAAGCCAATTTTTCCAAGAAAGATAAGAAACTATCTAACCACTTGTCAAACTTATCTATGTACCCGCAATTCAATCCTTTCATACATCAATTGCCTCATAATGTTTAATTTAATTTTACATTGATGCCATTAGAAGGCCTACATAACTCTTGAAAAACACTGATCTCTCATTTCCTCATAGAAAATAATGGACATTTCTTTTGGTGTCTATTTTCCTATGGAAAATAAAAATTAGCAAAGAAAGCTTTAAGTTTTTCTATCCTTGTCATATCAATTTCATCTTTACACATTTAATTTTTTTCTTGTTAATACCTTTCTTGAAGGTTCTTCTTAATTAACAATTACATGTATCTTTTTACGGAAATCAAGAATTCTTAGGCATTTTCTAGTAGCGCATTCTACATGTTATTACTCATAAATTTTATGGAAAAAGTTTCAATGAGATTTTTCTTACAAAATAAGAAATTAACAAAGGAATTAGTTAAACTCATTCTATAATCTTGTTTCTATACTTATCACATATATTTAATGCTTTGTTGTTGAGACCTACCAAAAGGTTACTTTGGGAACCCAATTCTACCCCCTCAAATCATCATTGGTGTATATTGACTCAGTGAAACTAAGTCTTGGGATCTTCTAAATATTGAATTACAACCAATCAACCAACCAATTCTAAAAAATCCAATTTTTACATTAAAAAGAAAATTTTCACAAGCAAGGTAGTAAGGATTGTTAGACCGAGAAAAAACTCATCCCAATGAACAATCTTAGAACCACTATACCTACAAGTAGCCTCGACTACCATTAGGTGGGTTTAGGCAATATAAATTTTGTAATCTTCTACCTGCACACCACCTAGACCAACGAATCAAAACTCCATAAAACATTTACTTTTTTCCATTTTTACCAATTCCTCCTAGTCACCTTAATAGTACTAAAGCTTCTTCAAAGACAACAAGATACATTCATTGAGGTTATTCAGTTGATACTAGTTGATTAATAATCTCCTTTACCATTACTTAAAATTTATGAAACTTAAAGCTAGCCCCTCCTAATACTGAACTGCGTCATTACTAATAATATGGAAACATAATGAATGCACATGAGAAGTGAAGTTATATAAGCTTGACCATAATGCTTGGTGGGATCTATATGTCAATATTGCTTAACATTTTGCCTTGTAAAATGCTAATATTGTGGGTAAGACCATGAAAAACAACAGATACTTTGAAAAAGCAAAAGAATTGGAGAGGAATTTAAGAATTTAAAACAAAAGAGCATTTAGGGTAAGAGTCCTCTTTATTGGAAAATAAATTCATGAAAGCTAGCTAGCTTGACCATAATGGGAAATGAGTTTATCTACAACCAATATTCTATTCACATTTAATAATGCAAGGTAATTAATTTGTTTGCAATCGTTATCGGTCATTCCAACGGAAATAAATCATGAAAATAGTGAGTAATGTCTTGATAACCATATGGAATCATTACGAAGCATTGATTGGAAAATAAACCATAAAGCAGTAGCTTACCTATATACATCAAAAGAATTGTGGGTGACATTAGTATGAACATATGACGTGTGATGAGCTAGATGTGATGGAGTTAATACTAATGTGAAGCATTGTGAGGCAGAGCATACGACTCAACCATCCCTGGGTTCATATTGATTAATTCGTCCTAAACATGTACCAATTGGCCTTAAATCCACTTTTTGCAAGAAAAGGATGGAAAAAATTGATCTTAATTTTCTAAAATTGTAGACATGGTTTAAGGCCAAATATTTATTTGAAAACTCTTGTTTCTTAGTATGAAGTGAAAGATTATATGTTTTATCACATTACTAGATATGATCTAACCGAAGGATCGAACTTACTGTAGTCACTATATAATTAATTAGTCTTACTTCTCTTGTCAAAGAAAAAAGTGGTGAAGAAACAGATAAAAAAAGAATAAAATAAATTTTATATGGGTATACATAGAGAATGAGATTCATCTTCAACCTTTAGAGATATGATTTTATTGCTATTTTGTACAATACATTATATCTTGAATGTGATAGACGTTCATTACTCTTACTTGATTGAAAGGTGATCTAAACAGTTGTGTGTAGCTCAATTAAAAGTTAGGACATGAGAATATTCTTTGACTTATTCATTAAATTAATCTACGTACATGCATGAGGAATACATTACATGAGAATAAAAACATATGGAATCTAACATTGATAGCCATTGGGGTATAACTCTTGTACAACCATTTGTTCAATTAATAGAAATATGAATAGAAATGCTATGACGATGGATAATTGCACAAGAATTTTTACACCCACATTCATAAATAATTTGACGGTGACGCTACTTGTACTCTACTTCTGAAATTATTTTCAACTCTTGTTGAAAAACTCTTCTTGGCTTGCTCGTGTTTGTCTTTGTAGAAATTGTTGAAGCAAAAGGATTAGGAGGCATGGATAACTTATTTCCTTCTCCTTCCAACATCTGAACTACAATTTTCATGGAAGGACGATCAACCGGATACCATTGAATACATGCAAGTCCCATAATTGCTAATTTCCTTGCAATCTCAGCATCTCCTTCTTCTTCAAGCCGAATATGCATTTCTTCCCCTATATCCAAATGATTATAAATCCATTCTCGTAAGATTTCACCAAGATTTCCACACTAACATCAATGTTCTTCCTCCTCCACCATTTCAAGAATAAATATTCCAAAACTATAAATATCATCCGACTTATAAGCACACATTCCCAAAGCTCCTAGATAAGACTTCTCTGGAAAGAATATAGCCCATTGTTCCTTGCAATCGTCATGTAGGACTTTACTTTGCCTGGAAAGATAATTCAAGCAAACCAAGTCGAAACCTTTGGATTAAAGTTGTGATCAAGTAAAATATTATGAGGTTTGATATCAAAATGAAGGATTCTTTGATCACAACCTTGATGAAGATACTCAATTCCTTTTGCTATACCAATAGCAATTTCTTGAAGTTTCTTCCAACTAAGTGAATGTTTCTTATCAACTCTTGAAAATATGAACTTAACGATTCATCGTATAGCATCATAAATCAAGGCTCGCTTTAAATCCACTCCAAGCATTAAAAATCCGATTGCTGGACTATGTCGATACGGTGGATTGTACCTATCATTGCCACTCGCTAACGAATTCTTCCCCATTTCTTGAGAATGATTAAGGATTTTTACTCGCAAACAAAATTTCATCCAAAGTTTTCCTTTGTATACGCTCCACAACTCCTTTCTACGAATTATCTTTGAATTCGATTTGTAATCCTTTAACACGCATAGAGTATCTCAGGCTAAGAGTTTATAAATCTTTCCAAAACTTTTTAACCTTAATTCTGTTCTCTCTCTCTAGTTTATTCGAGCTATAAGCTCGATAAAGCATAACAATTACTAACAAGAGAAAAAAAGAACCAAATATTGTACCTACATACATAAAAGAAGAGAAACGTAAATGTTTTTGCTTAAATAAACAACTTCAATGACCAAGCAAGGAATCCTTATCTAAAAGAGATAATAAAATGTGTAAATAGAATATTACCTGTCAAAATAATTTTAATTGGTACACCTGTAAAAGATTAAAAAAAAGTATTTAGTTTATTCATATGCCCTTGGAATTACAAAAGCATGCTCAATAACATATTCATATGACGATTTTACTCTAATTAATTTTATTATAGGGTTCAACCTTATCTTTTTGGGTGCCATTCTTGTATTCTACGGGTTCATTTCTAAGGCAATACCAATTCTATTGCTAACTAGGAAGTCTAAACATGCTCTCTACTCCCTCCTATATATCATAATTAGCTAGACTATGTTTCATAATAACATATTATCATCCTGAATTCACCCTATCTAATTTATGACAAAACTATAATACAAATAAAACCTCATGTCATGTCTATCATGTTTAGCTCAAATGATAAAGCGTTCATCATTTCAAATAGACACGAGGCATAAGGGGAGGATCCCATGTTCAAATCTCAATGAATATAGTTTAGTATCTTGCAATTAAAGTGTAATAAAAACATAAAATAAAATAAAACCTCTAGGAATAGGAATGTGAAGAAATCTCTATCACTGTTTTATGCCAGTATGTATAGTTATTCAATTGGTGGGTATGATGACACTTGGCAATTTCATTGACTACTAGAACCTCTTATGTTAGATAAGATGGAAAAAGAATATCCCTTGTGGATAACCATTCAAATTAATATTAATATTTATAGAAATTTTTACAAATGTGTAAAATCATTTTTTCTTATTATCGTTACCTAATAATATGTAAAAATATTTGATCTAGGAGGCAAAATAATCACAAATCCTTTACCTTTAACGCATTCAGTTTGTGGTTCCATGCTGTTACTCTTATTAATCTTCAGTCTGCATAGTTTTCCACCTCCATGGCAGCTTCCACATATCGATTTCGACCACTTCAAAGAAAAGGCACTTCCATTGAATATATAATTACCCCCACCATAATATGGAACTGAAGCGTTGTAAAGCCTCCGGCAAGAGGTTAGGTCCAGATGTCGGACTGAGTAGAAGGAATTAACAGCATAAACCGGGTTACCATGGATAGAAAGGCAAGGGATGGGCTGAAAATAAGATGATTGATCATCTGTTTTTTGTGAGGAACAATTGAAGAAGGTGAAGTCCTGTTTACTTTTTAACCAGAAGGGGGAGGCAGCTAAACTGAGGTTTGGAAGCTGTCTGGCAAGGCAATCATCCGGATCCTGGACAAAATTTCCTGAGATCAGAAAAAGAGATCTCAGACCAAGAACTTTACCGAATCCGGCAGCTCTAGCAATGGTCTGATTTATTCTCAGAGCAAGATAACTCAAATCCGGGGTATCCACAGTGGTATGGCTGGTGTTTTAGATGAAAGGGAACTGAATCACTACACCCTCCTGGCCACAAATCCATTTGATGATGTCATGCACTCGATCATCTTGGCTAGGGCTCCCTCATCTCCTCCACAAACAAGCTGATCAGAAACAAGAACAAAATAATGAGAGATATGAATCCATTTTCATCCACAGTTATGGCAAAAGATATACAGAAAGCGGAAAGGGAGATATACAAATATTTAAGAGGAGATTAGCCTGAAATTTTATATAGAAGAATTTTTTTTACCGTGGTAGCTGATTTTCAGTCGCTTACTTACATGTACGTATATGGTTATTTTCTCTCTTTTAAATTAAATTGAGGTCATGTTTGGTCCCACAGGCTAGAAAGTCATAAGGAAAGAAAAAATTGTAAAGAAAAATGATTTTCTTATACTAATTTGTCTAATGTAAAATTTAAAAAAAACTACTGAGAAACTTAATTACATATTCTTAAATTAATTATTTAATTTTTATATTGATGAGTTAAAATAAATAAAATTGATTTGAAATAGTAAATAAAAATAATATGGGTAATCTAACTCTATTGTTATTTTCCTTTATTTTAATTTAACTCATTAAATTTAGTTTAACTTATCCATATCAAGATTAAATGATTTAAAAATGTATAAATTTGTAACTAATTTAATTATATTTTATTTCCTTTAAAAAAATTTTCATAGAGCAATCAAACATGGGAAAATCATTTCCATCTAACACTTGTTTTCTTTCCTTGGTACCAAACACAACCTAAGTATTCCATTTAATTTGTACATATAATTTTCTATGTAATTTGTTATTGATTTCTATGTAATCGAGGATAGAGGACAACTACACCATTGCCTTTCACTTTTTTTTATGCATTTAGAATCAAGATTAATTGGACTTTCAATTGATGGAGATCACTTTAATGGGAATTTAATTCCTACTAGCCAACCACTTGGACTTGTATCCACACTTTCCAAGTCAACATTTTGATTTTTCAATGAGAATCCAGTAACACTTAAGATTGTCAGATGATAAGTAAAAAAATAGTAAATTGTCAAATCCATTCTAAAGTGAAAAATATTATAGCCATTATGAGAGACTTGCTTTTTTTTTTTCTTCATTTAGAATAACATTTTATTTTTAAAACTATATTATTTTTCATTCAAAGTGATAAAAAAAAATTCAAAATCAATATTTAAGAAATCCAATGAACATTAGAAATAAATTTATTATCTAAAATGTTGAAGATACTGTCACCTAACAAAAGTTCATTCATATAAGAGGTCTTCATCTCCGGCTACTGAAAATTCCAGGATATCGACAATTAACTCATGTGAGCTTTATGAATCTGCAGCAACCAACTTGTGTAACAAACTTCTTCTTGATTCTTCTCTTGGATGTTTAAATACTATGCTTCCTTCAGATATAAAATAATAGTGTCCTCTGGACGTTTCTAGAAAATGCTCTGTTCTGCTATGTTCTTCAACTTTTGACATAAAAGATATACATATTTCATGTTTTTCATTGTTAAATTTCATATAAAGGTCTATGGTAAATAGTTATCTTATCTACTTGTCAACTAAACATAAAATAACATTGATATAATCTTCAGAAATAACCTATATCTTAAAATATAAAATAAATTTGATTAGATTTGGTAAATAAAACTAAAGTATATCAATATTAGCGAATGTGAATGCCCATTTCATCAATAACCCTTGTTCTTTGATGAAGAGTAACTCTTACAAAAAGGGTGGTTTTATAAAATTCATGGAGTAAATAGAAATTCAATCAAATTTCTCCACTGGCTCCTTTCAAGAACATCATATTCTCTCAGTAATTTCAATGAATTTGGCTTTGTTGACGTTGTCCAGCATATTGTCATAGACCATAAGGGCCCATTATACTTATGCTAGTTTCACTGCAAGATACCATACCAATGAAATTTCAGCAAGAATGAGTAGCATCACATTCCTTCAACAATTCCAACGAGACTGCTTTGTTAACATTGACCACTTATTGTCATATAAATCCTATGGTTCATCTGTCAATTTCAAATAATGTCTCTACTAACCAATTTTCTTAGCAATAAATGGATATTTCTCCTTGCCATGGAAGACTTTGACTCCTTTGTATTAAAAATGATAGAGGAAGGATGTATGAACTTTTCAAATATAGATTTTAGTGGAAAAGTATTTCCAAAATGTGGAAAATAATTTTTTTGGTTTGTCTTGCTTGATTGACCAAATAACTTATTAATTGATTTTTCAAGAAGAAATATATGTACCATTCTGACTAAGAATTCATTGATTTCTATCTAATATGCTATGAAAAAAGATGCGTATTGTAAGATATATAAACCTTGTTAAACTAGCTTGAAGGTTTAGATATCATAAAATTAAGTTATATTATAAATTGTTACCAACATAAGTATTTTTTTCTTTATAGTTTTCTCACTCCGGAAATTTCAAACTTAACAAAGGTTTGGTACTAATTTATTGTGAGAGCTGAACTCCTATAATATTAACTCAAAAAATGGAGTTAAAATATTCATACAAAAATATATAAAGTTTTAACGTGGTTCAACCAATCATGATTACATTCCTGAATGAGAGAATATTCTCACACTATCATAGAGAATATTACAAAAGATGGTATGTACCCATGCAATTATTAGTTTTCTCAAACATTTCATGTTCCTCACTTTGCATCCACATCCTGAACCACAAGGTCCCTTAATCATAACGGCTCCTTGAAAAAGACTCGCACAGTAGCTTGAAGTGAAATTCCACCCCATTTGGTTTAATTTAGTTAGTAACAATAAAATATAATCAGTTTAACAATTTAACCAAATTCACAACAATTGTTGGTTCAATGTTATTGATTTTTACTTCTCAATTGATAGAGGATCCAGGAAGGTAATTGCTATATCATCAACTTTACTTTTTTAATCCATGCAGTTGATCTCTAAAATGTACAACATAAGTTTAAATTTTGGGAAAAGTAGTATATTAAAATGATCCGATATATAATTCTTTATGTAAGGTTAATTAATTTGGCATACATCATATATGGTCTCTGCCCAAGCTTCCATGAAAGTTGCTAATTCAGGACCATGATTCTTTAAAAGAAACGGAAATTAAATTCAAATATTACCATATCTAACAAATATAGTGATTCTAATTGATTTTAGTTCTGGACAGAATTAGAGGTCTTTCCTTGTTCTTGGACGCCAAATGCGACTTGGAAAGGAGTATACAGTGAACCTTATCATGAACAAGAGGTGGCTATCAGTTATTCATATACAGAAAAATCAAATTAAGTACTTGATTATGACAGTCAAAGCTCCTTTTTTCTTTTTGCACTTTTATATTCAACATAGAAGCAGAAGAATTTCATCTCCTTCTGTTTCCTAAATGATTATGATGTTCTGAGGAGCCAAACTTCTTGGCATTAGCAGTACTCCTCCACACTTTTTCGCTTGCAATTTGTGCTACTGATAGCAAATGAACCAGACATGCCGGCCCTTCTTGAGAGATTGTGTTATCAGCAACCCTTTCCGATTGAAAGGCGATCCATCTTGAGTGTGTGATCCTGGCTTATGAATTGGGTTCATGAAACAATCGTACTATGGTCAACTTATTACGGATGGAGATACTATGTTGCTGAATCTAACTACGAAAAACCCTACCATTCGGGTAGTGGATCCTGGAGTGAAAAAGGGCAACTGTTTCTCATTTCCTCTCTATCCGTTCTTTTCTGACATCTCGGATTCATATGAACTAATTTGGAACGAAGCGATCAATATCACGGGTTTTGATAGCGTGAGCACTAATATGATGTGCTACTACATTCTATCACTCCTTGCAATGTCACTTCATCTTCATCTTCATCTTCATATTCATCTTCATCACAGCCATATAATTATGTTTATGCACTAGTCAGAGGAGACTCCCTGTTGGTGAATGATCTTAAGTATTCATACTGCACCATCATCAGCAGAATATTATCACACTCTTGAAGCCCGGAAGCGTACTTTCATGTCAGATTTAAAGAAGCTCCTGCTTTCTGGGTTTGATCTTCATCTTTGGTTCCAAGGTAAAAGCGAATGCGAGGTGAAAGGGCTATCCTGCTATGTGAATTATCGCAAAAATACAATAGAGTGCGACAAATGTATGAACAATTTAATATTTATTTTTATTCATTCATGTATGTATTTATTTTAATTGCTTGCCAGCATGGCTCCCTTCAACATTTTATGACTAATAATTGGTTTGATCTTGCAGCCTTGAACCCTCTGCAATTGCTGCGAGCTATAATCTGTGAGATTTTTGGAGTTTTCCTTTAATAATGATCTTTCTTGTTCAATATTTTTGAAGTTTCTTTGTAGCATGATTTTAATTAGTTTTCATAAATTGGATTAATAATACAATAATACACACAAGTAATAATAAATAAATAAATAATAATCTATATTTGTTCTTTTTGCTTTATGATATATGTAATTTTTTTTTGCATTACTTGCCCTCTCATGTTTTACAGGGGGCAATCCCGATATTACCACTCACGGTAAAGATCTCCCACATCATCTAAAAATCAAACATCTAAAGTTTCATATTTTTGTCTCAAAAGTCACTTCGGCATTTAATAAAAGCTTTGGGCTTAGAAAGATTTCCAAGAATGGAAGATCTAAAGCTTTATCTATCCTAAATCTATTCCAATTTTACCATTTCTCTTCCTTAATAATTATATCACGCATCTTCCATTCCATTTATATCACTCCATACTCTAGCAATTTGTCATTTATGTGAAATGTAATTTTTTCAACTCAAACACTTATTGCTGAAGTGAATAGTTTCAAGAATATTGGTCAAATATCGTTAAACTATTCCATCACATCATTTTGCCTCCTATTTATCGTCTTATATCATCGTTCGTTTTTCAACTTACATCTATATTTAAATTGCTTATCATTTGAGACGTTTCCAAGATCAAATTTCAAGATTGATCACGTACATGTCTGAGAAGCCCTTTTTTGGCTCCTCGACACTTTCTAACTTTCTTTATCACGATAACTGAGTTCAATTCCGATAAGAATTCATTTGCTACAAAATCATAAATTGAAATTCCAAATTTCCAGGATACAAATTTTTCTTTCAAATAAAATTATACCAACCTTAATAAATTCCTCATTCTCAAGAACTAAACAAATTTTCTCAGTTGATCATTTCATCCATTATGTATATCATGCCCTCAACCAAAAGAAAAGGATTGAGATATTAGACTATTTTTGAGTGAAAATCCAAGAATACATGATTATATATTGGTGAAATGAACTTTTTGAAACTAGTTCTATTTATTGGATTTGATGATTGAATGTGGATAGATGCATAATTACAAATATTCTTTTCATGCTGGTTATTTTTAACATGTGATTTATGTAAAAGCCATGATCATCACTCCACGAGCTTTGCTTGGTTTTTTGTGCCTTGTTGCATATTTAATTTACAAGTTTCGACGAAGACACCTATCATTAGATGATGATATAGAAGAATTCCTACAAAACCACCAAAATCTTCAGCCAATCAAATACACGTATTCAGAAATAAAGAAGATGACTCTTAATTTCAAGAACAAATTAGGACAAGGAGGTTTTGGCTCCAGATAAAGGAAAACTCATGTCACACGGTAGCAACAAAATGTTGGTTATGTCAAAATGACCGATGCGATTTCATCAATGGTTGTTACAACCCAAGGATTCATCATGCGTTAACGTGAGGAGATCAGTCGGGATTCAGATACGTAGAGATCAAAAATGGGTACTGTATATGACTTCATGCCTAATGCAATCTCTTGGTGTTTGTTTTTCTGATCAAGGAAATAACATTTCTTAATTGGGAAAGATTATACAAGATCAAGACTTTATAATGACCAATACTTACATCAAGGGTGACATGCAAATTCTTCATTTTGATATCAAGCCACACAACATTCTTCTGATGAAGACCACACCAAAAAGTTTCGCATTTTGGTCTTAAAATATATTCAATGGTATGATAGTATTGTGTCCATCACCGCCAAGCAGATAACCATAGTTATATCATTCCCTAATTGCTCAGAAACATTGGAGGTGTGTCATTATGTCACAATATAGTTTTGGAATGTTGTTATTGGAAATGGTGGAGAAAATGAAGAATGTGAATGCATTTGCAGAGCATTCAAGTCAAATATATTTTCCATCATGGATTTATGATAGATATGATCAAGGAGAGGACATGGTAGAAACATAGATGCCACTGAGGGATGAAAGGAAGATATATGAGACCACGACATTGCAATTCATATGGTGTACAAATGAGTTCAGGTCAGCCCTTCAACGAGTAAAGACCGAGATACCAAGGACAAGTTGAACTCTTGGAAATGCCTCCTAAGCCAACACTATGGTCTATAGAGAATCATCAGCAATCCATGGGAATGGTGCCAATTTCTTCATCTAATTCCATCGATATAATTACCTTAAGTGGAAGGTAGTGCTTCATTAGCTTCGTTACTTATTTTGTGATCCAATAATAATGTGTGATTGTATCGTATGTGTAAGGTTTCTATAATATTACTCTTTGTAGTGAGTTTTAGACATAAATAGATTATTTTAAAAATTACAAATATACGGGAATCAAAATAATGCCCAAACTAAGACGCCTACGTCACGCTTCAAGATACATCAACAATGTCGCAGTAATTACGGCATTGTAATTCTTTTTAAGTTAATGTCGCAGTTACTTACTACGACATTGAACTTAAAAAATTTATAATGCCGCAATTAGTGACTACAATATTATCATTTTAAAATTTAGGGCATTTGCTCTTCTTCTCCGTTTTAAAATTCAGCAAGGTTATTCCTGGATTCTTGATCAGTTCCTTCTTCTTCATGCTTGCTCTTAAAGCTTCAGCATCCTGGAATCTCCCAACTGATGCATAAACATTTGACAGTAGAACGACTTGACCATGAAGACGACATCCACTGAGCAAAGCCCTCCAATGCATCCACAGTGATCTTCACTAGGGCTGATCGTATGTCCTTGACCATCTGATTGAAAATAACCAAACCATCTTCCAACAAACTTGTGTGGCTACAAGCACTCAAAACATAAAGGTATGTTGCAGCATCAGGATTTTTCGGGCCTTTCCTTATTTCATGTTAGAGGGTGACAGCAATTTCTCCATGGCCATTGATTCAATAACCATTTTAAGACAGAGGAGATCCAATGGAGGAGAAGAGCAAATGCCCTAAATTTTTAAAAAACAATTTTTTTTTTAAGTCGAATATCGTAGTTAGTGACTACGACATTAACTTAAAAAAAATTACAATGACTTAGTTACTAACTACGACATTACTAATGTGTATACAGACGTGACGTAAAAGCACTAATTTGAGCATTACTTTGATTTTCAACCCATATTGGTAATTTTTTTAAATATATGTCCAAAACTCCTCTGTGATAAGACAAAGTTATTTCTAATTTAAACAATAGTTTGGTTTCTTGTAAGTGAGGCTATTTGCAAGCTATTTTGTTCTGAATTATTTCGCTGCCAATAGTGGGTCAGTAATTAATGTGAATTACAACATTTGTTTCGTAAGTATTCTGTGGAATTTCAATTCGAGAAATATTGATCGGTAATATGGCTAAGGATCCATGGTCTCACCAATATTTCATTTTGTAAGTAATTTCGTAGAGTTTCTATTGGAGAAGTATCATTAGCTAGGCTACTCCAAAAGGTTACAATAACATTCTTGGGCATTAGATTGCACCATTCCATGTATGGTTCTTCAAATTAATGGATGTTTTTATTTCTCCACGCTTAGATTTCTATTCTTTTTCAAAATTTAGTTAGGACATTGATCTCACCCTTTGCACTTTAAATCAGGTTCTCAAATTAAAAGTTGCATTTTTAGAGAGAGAGAGAAAGAGTTAATACGAGAGAGTTAATACAATAGTAATAATTTGAGAGTTCATGTCTTTTCGTTTTTTTACATCTATTCATTTTGCATATCATATTGTAGTATCTTACTCTTTCAAGAATTCGAGTTTGGAATATCAAATTCTCCATCGCACCTTTATACCATTTGAGTTAAGCCTCCAGAACAATTCATACATTTCCTTAATACATGTCAATTATTATTCATACATTTCCTTAATACATGTCAATTATTATAATTCATTACGGAGCAAATAAGTATTCAAAAGTTTTAAATGGTCTCCTACAACTATCACATTAAGATATTAATTTACGTGGTCCATTGAACATGTGGTCAATTTCAATGACTTATTAAACATGACTTCTCAAATCCACCCATCAAGCCAATTTTTTTGTTAATAAAAGAAACTTAACTCTAGTTAATAATTGAAGAATAGAGCAGAACAGAGCATTTTACTAGAAGAATCTAGAAGAGGTTTGTTACACAAATTAATTGCTACATATTCATGAAACTCATGCGAGTTAATCATTGATATCCTGGAATTAGTTTCATAACCATTTTCAGTAGCTGGAGATGAAGACCTATTATATGAATGAAGTTCTTCAACAGCTCTTATATTTAGAGGACTTCGTTTCCTTGGGAATGGCCCCTATAACTATCACATTCTAGAATTAATTTTTGTGGTCCATTGAACATGTGTTTTTGATGGCTAACTAATTGAATATGACTTTTCAGATTAACCCATGAAGTCAATTTTCTTGGCTGTAATACAAACTTAGCTCTTACACTTAAAAGGATATTATTTCTTTGTAGGAGCAAATCAATTTTAAAAATTTTAAAATGGTTCCTATAATTGTTGTAAGACCCGAGAAATTCCAATTTCTGGAAAAATGGCAAAATCGTAATTTTGATTACAAAATTGTAATTTCGGTTAAAAATCTGTAATTTATTCTCTAGATCTCGGATGACAAGCGGTTCGTTTGTTGGAATCGATACCATGAAAATCTATTTACTTGAATTCAGAAGTTGGCCGTTTTTAGGCAATCGCGTTTGAACAATCGTAAAAGCATTCCGATACGATAAGAAAACCATCTCTTGTGTCTTCATGCTGCCTTAAGTGGCGTAAGTAGAAAATGATAAAAATGGGCGTAGGAATGTCATAGAATATCGAAAAACTAGGAAAAGAGGGATATAACGGGTATTAATGGAATTGTTTAAGTGGGAAAAAGACAAAACACTCAATAGTGTTTGTCTCCCATAATTCAAAAAGGCAAAAAAACGTGAATTGAACCAGAAAAGGTCCAATAGCCAAAAAAAATGGTGTTTTAGTGAGAGAAGGTTGAAACACTAAGTTTCAACCAATCAAGTAGTCGGAAGTCTTGAGGGTAAGAAGGAAAGTTGCTGCACGGAGGCGGCTGCGCGTGGGTGGCTGGTTTTAGGGAGTTTCGTCGAGCTTTCAGGAGGTGGGGATTCTCCTACTTGGGTTTAACTTTGTTTAAGAGCTATGTTGATGTTCGGTTGGTTGAGGACTTGAGCGGCCATTTGATTGGTCGGAAACTTGGGCAAAGTGTGAAATTATGGCACCCATTTCGGACAGTCCCAGTGAATGGGTATGGGTTGTTTAGATTTAATCTTGATGAATTGTGCAATAATTCATGTGTTGATGTCTTGAAGTAGGAAATGTCGTGAAATTAACAGGGTTCATAAAGTGAGCAAGCGATTGGTGATTTTAGGAATAGTACTAGGGTTTCACTCTTCCGGGGAATAGTGTTCGAACAAAATAATTTTTGTGAATTAATATGTTTACAGTCGAGTAATTCAAGTAGAATTGTAATTGTTTGATCCATTAGCCATGAGCTCAATTTTTGATGTGATGGAATGTGGAATTACATAACATGATTATGTGATTTAATTTTTATGTGAATATATGCATGTTTATATATTTGCATGTGTTATATACTGTAATGGGATTGACATCATGCATTCCATATGCACTGGGACACCTTAGGACGATAGGAGTGAGTGCATGAGATGAGTTTAGAGAAAATGGTTTCGGAGGGTTGTCTAAAAATGATAATTATCGGAGGGTAGTCTATATCAAAAAATATCAATCGTCGACAGCCCAGTTATCGTCGGAGGGTAGTCCATAAATAATATCAATCGTGAACATTGATTAATATATATATCACATCGGAGGGTTGTCGAAATAAGCATAATAATTCTCGTAGGCTTAGGCGAGTGTGAGGAAATCGTAAGGACTCGGGGTATGAGATAGTTAGTTAGACATTCAGTAGGATTATCATTGCTTGAATGTGTGTTTACTACAGGCATTGCATATGCACTTAGGTGGAAGTAGCCCACTTAGGGTGATTCCTCTTTGAGCATTAGCTCACCTGTCGAGGGGATACTATTTAGATACGAGGGGAGCGTGCGAGGAGACGAACAATCTAGAGATTGAGTTTTAGAAGAGGCGGGAATGTGGCTTTGATGGGTTCACATGTATTAAATTGTTTAATTTTAATATATGTTGTATAAAATACAACCACAAATTGAACTGGAAACTATTGGATATAGTTGGATATATATATTGATGAGTAGTGTTGTATTAGACTGAGCACATTGTTTGTACTCATGATATTGATGTTTTGGAACGAGGGTTATATACGGGTTTTGTATTTGGGTGAGCTCTGATGCGAAGGGAGAGTGCGCGGAATTTCGTGAAAATGGGTGCAGGCATTCACGAGTATTCAGCGGGTTGACGGGTGGTCAGCGGACCCCGGAGTTTAGGGCGTCACGACAGTATCAGGCTTAGGTATACGAATACATATGGGCTCGGGTTTAGGTATCCATCGCCGCCCAGGTGGTTAGATGTAGAGTATAGGTATATGGAAACCTAAGAGATTGAGGATTTGGAGGCAGGCCGCTAGTCGGGGGTAAGAACATCACCACTAGGTGTGGTTCGATCTTGGGTAGGTAACAGGATTACCTAGGAAATCACGGGACAAAACTAGGACACTGCATGCATGTGTTTGGGGTTTTGTGTGATTTGATGAAATGTTGTGTGAATGTTTGATGAATGGTGTGTATAACATGGTTGTTATGTGTTAAGATTGTTGGTGTGCTTAGTACTTAGCACATAGGAAAACAAGTGATGTGTTAGAAACTTTTAGAAGTTTTCTGATGTGTAAAGCTGGAACAAGGAGAAATAAAATAAATTTGAATAAATTTATTGAGTTGTTGGATAATGAAATCAAATTTTAATAAATTTGAGGTTGAACACTAGATTAGTTTTTATATAAAGGGAGGCTTTGAGGAAATTCTAGACCTTTTCCCAAGGCTAAATGAAAAAATATAATAAACAAAATAAATTTTAAGTAATTTATTTGGTTTGTGAAAATGAGCATATATATATATATATATATATATATATATATATATATATATATATATATATATATATATATATATATATATATATATATATATATATAAGGTGGAGAAAATTGTTTGATAGTGTAAAACTGGAAAAAGAAAGTAAGGAAAATAAATTTTATAAATTTATTTGGTTTAGGAGTGAGAAAGAAAAAATTATTTCTAAGGTTTTAGTGTAAGCGAAGAAAAATAGTGAAAATAAATTTTATAAATTTATTTAGTGTCTTTGGAAAAAAAAAATGGATAAGTATTCGTTTTTTGGGTGTTTTCATTGGCATGCTGAAGAAAGTAAATGGAAACAAAATTTGTTTTAAATTTAGTGGATGTATTGGAGAATGAAAAAAAAATGTATATATATTTTTTTAGGTGTCTCCAGTAGTATAAATGAAAAAAAAAAGGATGAAAAAATAAAAAAAACCAAAAAAAAAAAAAAACTGGTGCAGAAATTTGAAGTGTATTGCAAGTTGAGAGGGTGTTGAAAATTGTATTGCAATACAATTTTATATTCTTGAAGAAGAAGGAAGCGAAATTTGGGAAGTGTATTACGAAAAAGAAGGTTTGAGAAATTTGGAAATATTGCAATACTGCTTGGTTTGCGAGAGAAGAGGGCTAAGGCTGTGCTCCTTGTCTGATTCAGCATGTGATGCGAGGGCGAGTGGGCTGCTGGCTGTGTCGCGACCACGGCCAGCCGGGCCGCGGCTGCAGCTGTGGGCGGCGGCGGCGCGCGGGGTGCCTTGAGGCTTGGCGGCCAGGGCGTCGCGGCCCAGGCGCGTGGGAGGCGGCCGAGGGCGCGCGGGGCCGCGGCACTGCGGCGGGCGCCTGGCACAGGCGCGTGCTCCTTGGCCCAATTTGTGCACTTCGTGCCTCAACTATTTTAACGTATTTGACTCGTCTCTTTGTTCTGAGTCGAATTTTTTGAACATTGTTCGTAGACACGGTTCATGAACACTGTTCATCACAAAAAAATTTACGAAATTTTTTTTTTATTAAAATTAAATTAAAATCAAATCCGTCAAATAGGTAGACAAAATTTTAGAAAAATAAAATTTTCAAAAATGAAATTTTTGTTGATAAAAAATATTTTAAATATAATCGATTGCCTTGCATTACCTGTAAATGCAAGGATAATGGAAGTATCTAGCGATTTATGTGTATGAATAGTGTCTCGAGAACGTGTTTATGCCTTAGAAGTCTTGTATTGAGATTTAACTTGCCGTTGGTATGCAGGATGGGCTGGTCGAGGACGGGGCGTGGGGGCGTCCGAAGTGCTGGTCGGACACCACCGAGTGTTTGATCGGGCTTTTGTTGAAATTTGTAGGTATTGCGGCTATTCTTATCGCCTGAGGCTAGCATAGCGGGTAGTCGAGAGATCTAGTAACCTGGAGGTTTAGAGTGCATCATCCTTCGACATGCGGAATCAGATGATGGCGAATGAGTGAATTCATACGGATCGAAAGTGTTAAAGGCTATGGAGATTACCGACCTTTACCGGGTTAGACTGGTTATGTTCCGGCTAGAGTGAGGCCCGAGAATGTAGTTGGAAATGGCGAGGACCTCTTGGACACCAGAGGAGCCTTTATGTGAGGTTCTCCCACTGGTTGGGGCGAGAATAGGGATGATATGTCGAGGTTGCGAGTTGGGATCTGCGGGGACTCTACTCACGGTGGACTGAGGATCGCTGACATCGAGTTCAAGTGTCATCTTGGGAATGGGTTGGTTGACGACTACGGGGTCGTTATCGATTGTGACGTAGGAGGATTCACAGCTACAAGTAGGACGGAGTACTCGTGTTTGAGAGCAAATGATATTTTGCTGGAGCGGTATCTGAGTCCAGTGTCGGGGAATGGTGCGGGTTGGTTGCTTGAGCCTTACCACTAGAGGAAGAGGAAATTTAGACTTAGATGCACTCGAGTAGTGTGCGAATATGCGGATGTTTTTCGGATAGAGTACGGGCCAACCTCGCGAGAGGTTGTAGACTTGATATTGAATTACACCACGGTACTTCACCCACGTCTCTATGACTCATAGGATGGCGCCGATGGGAGTTGCAGAACTCGAGTCGACTCACAGGGAGTTCTTGCAGACCAGGTTCGTGCGATGAGGTACTTCCACCGTAGGCGCTCCGAGTTACGTTTGCGAAGGAGGAGAATAGGAGCCCTTATTTGTCGTTGACTTCCTGACGGTTGAACGGGGTTACGATCGAATCGGTACCCATTCTTTGAGGATTGATGATTTGTTTGATCGGTTGGGAGGAGCGCTGAGTCTTTGCCCGAGATAGACCGCCTTGGTAACCACCAGCTGAGAGTTAGGGAGGCGGATATCCACAAGACGGTGTTTAGGATGCGTTATGGGCACTTTGGAGTTCTGAGTGATGCCGCCCGGTGTGAATGCGCCGTTCATGGATCTCATGCATAGGGTATTCAGCCCTATCTGAATCGGTTGTCATAGTCTTAAGTGGATGATGGCAGTTTGATCTCTCCCGAGTCAGTGGGAGCATAGGTATCCTTAAGGATTATGTTCTGATTATTGAGAGACCATCATCATTTATCACTTCAGTTCGATGAGGTACTGAGTTTTTAAAGCTTATTGAGGGAGATTTTTTGGGGTGCGTGGTGTCGTGTGGGAGTGTCGGTCGACTTAGAAAGGTTGAGGCCGTGATGAGTTGGGAAACCAGATGTAATCTGCCCGAGAGATCGTAGTTTCTTGGGATTAATTTGGGTGTTTCAGGAGATTCGGGAATGGAATTGAAGTTGTCCATTCAGACGGGATTGTAGGACTTCGCACATAGGATAGGGGGACTCAGTAGTTGGGAGACCATGCTGTAGAGAGAAGATCGGATGCTCGAGCACTCGGGATCTGGGTGTTGGTAGTGAAAAGGTGATGCTGGGAGGTGGTTGGAGTTCGTGACGTGGGAAGGCGTTGTGCCCGAATTCAGCGGGCCTTTTCAGAGATTTTTCGAGAGGATAGACGTTGTGGCGTCTTAGGTTGGCTTTCTGGCCTAGCATGTCGGTGTCCACGAGGTGTTTAAAATCACCATGTTTGCGGAGAAGTATCTCGGATCCGGCTCGTATGGTGGATTGGGGACGGTGGGGTTGACACGGTTAGGACCTCTGAAGAGGACAGTGTGCATTTGGATAGTCGTGATCGGGTTTTGCGGCCTTGAATAGTGAGAAATTTGAAATGAGAAGTCTTGTAGCGACCTTATGGAGTGGAGGAGTCGCGTGGGACGCGAAACGAATGCGGGCCACCTATCCCCTCTTGTTTAGGGATGAAGGTATGTGGTTTAGTCGAATTTACATGCATGGTATAGTGCACGTTGCATATGCATGTGAGTGATTGTGATTGTCCTGAATTTCGGGACGAAATTCCTTTTAAGGAGGGGAGAATGTAAGACCGAAATTCGATTCACGGAAAGAGACAAAATCGTATTTAGTTCTGAATTGTAATTTTGGTTAAAAATCTGTAATTTATTCTCTAGATCTCGGATGATAAACCTATTTCACTGTTGGAATCGTCTCGCAAAATCTAGCTAGCACGTCGAATTTCGTCAAATTCCGAGACAGTCGGAGTTGGCACGTTTTTCGAGGCATGTCGGCGTTTCGGTCTTGTAAAGCGATTTTCGATACTGAAAGTCACATGCTGCGTACTCATGTGCCATAAGTGGCATGAGAGAGAAATGATAAAATGGACGGTAGAGATAGTCTTGGGAATATGGCGGGAAAAGATGGACATAACGGGTATTAATGGAATTGTTTAAGTGGGAAAAAGACAAAACACTCAATAGTGTTTGTCTCCCACAATTCAAAAACGCCAAAAAACGTGAATTGAACCAGAAAAGGTCCAGTAGCCAAAAAATGTTTAGTAAGAAGGTTGAAACCTGCTACGAAGTTTCGGTAAATGGTAGTGAAGTCTTCGGGGTAAGAAGGAAAGCTGTTCTATACGGAGCGGGCTACACGTGGACACTGGTTTTAGGGAGTTTCGTCAAACTCAAAGAGGTAGGGGATTCTCCCTACTTGGGTTTTACGCTTTGTTTAAGAGCTATGTTGATGTTTCGGTTGGTTGAGGCCTTGAACGGCCATTGATTTGTCTACGAAAACTTGGGGTGAAGTATGTTATGGCACCCATTTCGGACGATCAGTGAATGGTATGGAGCTGTTGGGGGCAATGTGTGATGGTGTGCAATAATTCATGTGTTGATGTGTGTGAGAGGGCCGAATGGCGTGAAATTCGAGTTCGCAAAGTGAGCAGACGATTGGTGATTTGGGAATAGTAGGGTTTCACTATTCAGGAATAAATGTTGAACAAAATAGTTTTTGATTAATATGTTGGTCTAGTAATTCAAGTAAATTGCTCGTGTTTGATCATTAGCCCATGTGAGCTAATTTTTGATGTGATGGAATATGGAATTACATAACATGATTGTGTGATTTAATTTTTATGTGAATATATGCATGTTTATATATTTGCATGTGTTATAGACTGTAATGGGATTGACATCATGCATTCCATATGCACTGGGACACCCTAAGGGCTGATCAGGGTGAGTCGTAGGATGAGTCCCCAGAAAATGGTTTCGGAGGGTTGTCTAAAAAGGATAATTATCGGAGGGTAGTCCATATCAAAAAATATCAATTGTCAGAAACGACCCAATTGATATACATCGGAGGGTAGTTCATAAATAATATCAATCGTCGGAGACGGCCCAATTGATATATATATACATCGAAGGGTTGTCCACAAATAAACATAATAATTCTCATATGAGGCTTAGGCGAGTGTGAGGGAGTCGGTGAGGACTCGGGGCATGAGATGGTCGGTTAGACATTAGTAGGATCGTACATTTGCTTGAATGTGTGTTTCTTTTGGAGCATTGCATATGCACTTAGGTGGAGAAGTAGCCCACTTAGGGTCATTCCACTGCGAGCATTAGCTCACCTGTCGAGATACTATTTCTGATGCGGGAGCGTGCGAGAGACGGCTAGATCACAGGAAGCGAGTTTTAGAAGGGGATTGGAATGTGGCTTTGATGGTTCTACATGTATTAGAATTGTTTTAATTTTAATATATGTTGTATAAAGTAAAAACAATTGAATACGGAAACTATTGGATATAGTTGGATATATATTGATGGTATAGTGTTGTATTGGGCTAATGTTGTTTGTACTCATGATATTGATGTTTGGGACCGGGTTATATACGAGGTTTTGTATTTGGGTAGGAGCTCCGTCCTGAGAGACTGTAGATTTTCGTGAAAAATGTTTGGTTGCAGGTCATTCCACGAGGTATTCCGCGGGTGTGAATTGGTCGACGGACCCTCGGGTTTTGGGGCGTCACAATTATCACATTCCAATATTAATTTTTGTAGTCCGTAGACATAAAGTAATGATAGGTTTAGAAGGATAGCCCATCTGGAAGCCATACATTTATAAAACCCATTTCCTATCCTTGCCCCATTTAAAAAAAATAAAGGGGAGGGGTTTGGGTGTTGGGAATGAGAAATTCCCATACCCTCGTTTAATTTTATTTTTATTTTTAATATTTATGTTTATTTTTTATTATATGAAAAATAATATATAATATAAATAAATAGGATACTATATATTTTATAATTTAATTTTATTAAAAATTATTATTATATTAAAAAATAATATAAAAAGGATCTTTTAATATAATTAGGACGAGACTAAACAATACCTACCCTACCCCTCCAAATTATTTTCAAGAGATTGCTATTGGCATAGCTAAAGGTATTGAATAATTGAATATGACCCGATAACCAAAATCCCAAACCCAAAACCCGATTGTCATAATTACATACCCATCGTATTATGGGTAGGGTGGGACAAGAATTCGAAAATAAATCCGCTCCATTCATCCTAATTGAACAATTGTCCAATTTTGATGACTTCTTAATTGAATACAACTTTTCAAATCATCCCCATCAAGTCAATTTTCTTGGCATTAAAATAAATGTGGCTCTTAAATTAGGAGGATATTTCTTTGCAGGAGCAAATTAATATTCAAAATTTTAAAATAGTCCCCAATAAATATCACATTCCAATATTAATTTTTGTGGTCCATTGTACATGTCAATTTCGATGACTTATTCATTGGATATGACTTTTCAAATTAAACCATCAAGTCGATTTTCTTGGCCCAGGAAGGAACTTAGTTCTTAGAGGACTTTATTTCTTTTATCTTTAAAAATGCCCAATGTGATAATATCATACATTGTATTCCAAAAGTCCATATAAGCATTGTCTATTTTAATTTACATATAAATATATTTTGCTTGCTAGATTTCCTAAGCTACCTTCACTCCCATTAAATATACAGCATAAGTTTTCTATCAATTGAGCAAAACTTGTATGTCAAAACTGCTACATAGAAAGCAAGCTAATCCTGATAACCATGATTATTAAAAAAAAAAAAAAATACAATGTAAGAGGTGGGAAATGTAGGTTAAAGACGAGTGAATTTTTTTTAAAACATTTGAAGAAAGAGAATCAAAATCCTTTAATACCTTGTATGAGAGAATTTATTCCCCCTTCCGTTGAGCCTGAAATCGTAGAAAAACTATTCAACCCTTCCGTTTATCCCTTATCTATAGTCTACTTATAGGGTATAAGGGCTTTAGGGAAAGACACTGAAGTTCAGAGAATCTGAAGTTGTCTTACTTCTTCTTTTGTTTCGTCGTTGATAGAGCAAACATTTTTTGGTTTATTGGAGTAGGCTGAGTGTTTCTAGCGCTTGACATAATATTCTCAAGCCTTGTGGAGAATGATGAATCCGTTTTAAGGAGATTGTGGAATCTTCACGAGACTCAGCTCTCATTTGATGGCTTTCTACACTGAATATGATAGGGTTCGAAAAATAAGACTCCGCAAACCGCACTTGCCGGGCGAAGAGGTCGGCTGAGAGAACATATTGAGGCAGATCCATTGTAAACCCGAAGGAGAGACATGCCGTTGGAACATTTAGGCCTTTACTGCGTGACATTCGACCTTTGGTGCGGCCGAAATATTTCTTGACTGGGTTGGCCCAGACCAGTATGGAAGTCTCCCGCAGTGCGAAAATAGAATATTTCGTAATATATGATTTAGAAATCGGTCAAATCTCACCCGATAAGGAAAGAAAACGGTAATAAAACATCATCCCGATCGGATCCCTCGATAAGGAAGATTATGCAAATAAAGCGCTCTTTCTATCAGATTTACCAAATCCGATATCGTGTAACAAAAATATCCCATCGATAGGAACAAATCCTATTACCATCCAATAGGTTGAACATACACTATAAATACAAGGCCACCATCGGTGAAAGATGCCTTAGCTGCCTTGATACTAAGCGGTCTGAAAGCAATCTCTCTTCTTTCTCGAAAAGCGGCCCAGAGCATCGGAGGCCCGCAGGCGAAGCCCTCGCCGACCCCCTTCATTCTTGTTTTGTAGAGGTAGTACCTTCAAAGCTGACAGCAAACTAGCCTGGCGATCTACTTGAAGCCCCAGGGCGATCCGGCATCTGACCGGCCGCGTGATCCTGATCTAGACGGCAGCTACTGCGCTTTCGGCCGATTCCGGGTTGAAAAAGTCATCAGTTTGCGTAAATGCGTGGAGCGGCGGTTCCTTTATAAACTCTCGCGATTTCTACCGATTCGCGATGGTATCAACAGGAACCTGGCGGGAGAGCGGCTAATCCTCGAAAGGATGCAAGATCCGCGAGCGGCGCTGACGGTAGGCCTCCCGGCGTGTTAGAAGCAATGCGGCGAAACACGGACGAGGTGGAAACAGCGCCTACAATCGGTATGCGATGGAAAGTTGAACGCTCACGAGACCGGCCCGAAGCGACCCGCAGGAGACCACGACAAACTCGGAAGGCCATGATATCCCTCCCTGTGAAGGATAGCATGTGTCCCGGTACTCTAGAGCGAGGCGACGAGAATCAGCGAGGCCGGGCGTAGATCGCGTCAGCCTGGAGGGAGAGGCAGCGAAGAAACCATGGAGAGCACGTCGGGGACGGAGGGTGCGCCATCCTCGGCCAAGGAGCGGGGGGCGTCATGGGAGCGGGGTTCGAGAACCTCCCGTGAGCTCGAAGCCGTGTGAAGTGGTGAAAGGACGTGCTCCTAACATGGACACCTTGAGTGCAATAGGCCCGAGTCACCTGTCTACGGTAGAGTGCTCCACTTCCCCCTTCATTAAAGTTAGGAATGCCCACGGGTGGAAGCGTTCGACGGTCTTAGAGATCGTCGATCATCTACAATAACTTCTGAAAGTCGAATGGGCTGCATGGGTATCGAGATCCGGTCGCGTCTGAGCTTTTCGCTATCACTTACAAAGTTCGACCTTGGCGTGGTTGATAGACTTCCACCGTCATCAATCCTCATTTAGGGAGTTATCCGTGCATTCGTCTCTCACTTCATTAGGTGGACGTAGAAAGCGAGTTATCATCTGCGACCATCAAGCGGGGCTCGAGAAAGCACGAGAGGTCTTATGTCAGCGATTCGATCATAGGAGTCTCTAAAGGTAGATATACTGACGAGGAGAATTGAATCTTAGTTCATGGGGCAGGGTTCAGGTGAAAGACATGTTTTCCATCTTAAAAATCCCAAACAAAGCATGAGTAGAGGTGCACCATGAGGACAAGAAGTATATTAACGGTGAAGAGGCCCTCATATCCGAGAAAGAGAGCTCTCCCATTCCACGAAGAAAAAAGCGGGGGTAGATAAGCAGCGAGGGCGAAGCTGAGACAAGCGACCAGGAAGGATCTCAAAGAAAAAATGGAGAGCGATCTCCCGAAGGCGTGGAAACCTCGAGAAGGAGGTCGTCTAGGTCCATCCTTGTCAGAAAGGCGATGGCGTTACTACTTCGGCGTTTCGCATATGACCTCGATATCACGGGTTACCGAAGTATGAAGCGGCGGAGTTCACAGCGACCAGTGAGTGCAGACCTGACAAGAGACAACTCAGTATTCACGAGTTCCATAGGAATACGGACCGCCGCAGAGACGTACATACGGCTTCGAGAAATAGAAATTACTTGATCTGGCCTTGAATACCTCCAGGCGCTTTATATCCCCGAAAAATCGAGATCCGAGTCAAGCTCGGAACCAGGTTCCGCCCAGCCACCACCTCGCGGGCGGCGACTCGGCACGAGCAATCCTGGAGTGAAATCGGGGTAATCTGGGAGATTCCGGAAAGGAGAATCCAGCTGGCTTCGGAAGGCCAAATACAGCGACGTGGTCCGGCGAAGAGATGGCGAAAATTCAGCGTGTCTAAGCGGCCGCGGCGGCACATCCATCCGTTCTCGACTCAGATCTAGAGAGGATGCCAACACCTCGCTGGCGACCTTTGATGATTCGGCGCGATTGTAAATAAAGCGGTTCATCGGGTGCTGTCGACAGCGAGGAGTTGGTAGATATCATCTTATTGACCTTTGATAAAATGGGCATTGGAAGGGAAAAACTAGAACCGATCAACACACCTCTACGGGGTTCTCCGGGGAAGGGTGGTACCTCTGGGCTGTCTGATTGGTACTCACATTGGGAGATTCCTGTACTGACGGCAGTGCGTGAGATTCCTCGTATTAGACGCCGAATCTACACTTATAACATGTTCTTTGGCGGGCCTTCTCTCAATGCGATAAAGCCATCCTTCCATATCACGCATTGATCAAATTCCCAACCGTAAACGGGGTAGGAATGGTTCGAGGAGACCAGCGAGTGCATTAGGGAATGCTACTCGGCATCCATGAAACAAAAAGCGGTCGACAACATATATGTGGGCGGAGCTGACTGTGCGTGTGAAATTACTCACTCGACTGAGCCCTCAGAAAGAGTGGAGCTGGTATTGTTGGATGAGCGATCTGGCTTAATCTACATAAGCCGACCTAAACTAGCGGAAGACCTCAAAAACCACCTTATTCGTTTTTTAAGACAAAACAGTGACGTCTTCACATGGAAGTAGGCAGACATGGGAGGAATTGATCCTACGGTAATCACCCATAGGTTGAACGTTAGCCCGTCCTTTAAGCCAATCAAACAAAAAAGGGAAGCCGAGAGAAGGCAAAAGCCATCGAAGAGTGACAAACTCCTACGAGGCGGGAGGCGATCGATGAGAATACTGAACTGCTTGATAGCGTACTCGTCAAAGAAAATGACAGTGAATGGCGACTGCATCGACTTCGCGAGCATCGACAAAGCATGCCTAAGGGCCGATTTCCCTCTCTGCATGGTCGACCTCATCGTAGTACCGCGAACCATAGACTCCTGATTTTATGGATGCGCTTCTTATTTCTGACGGTCGATATGGACCCGGTGACGAAAAGGCGTCGTTCGATCCGCGGCCTTGAGGAACTATTACTATCGTGTGATGCAGTTCGGGCTCAAAGCGCGGGAACTACATATCGAGGTTGGTGAATCAGTGTTTGAGCCGGTTAGGCCTGTATGGAAGTGTACATAGATGACATCTTTGGTAAAATCTACTCGGTCGGGCTCCCACATAGCCCGTACACATGCAGCGTTAGGATCTTGAAACTTCTGACATGGCGAATCCCGGCTAAGTGTGCCTTTGGAGTATCAACCGGGAAATTCCTGGGTTTCATAGTCAGCCGTAGGGGTGAAGCAAATCCGGACAAGATAAAGGTTGTACCTGGTATGCCTTGCAGTCGGCATAAAGGAAGTTCGGCGCTGTGGGAAGGATTCTTTTTGCCTTAAAGGCGATTCGTATCGAGCCAGTATTAAATGTCGGCCTTTCTTCGAGTCACGAAGAAGGCTTTGATGGGATGCGGTGCGAGGAAGCATTTCGGCCTTGAAAACATATTTAAGCTCCCCACCTCCCCAGTTATTAGAATCACTATTGAAGGGAGCTCTACTCACATATGCAGTTGTATCAAACTTTTCGACCAGTGTTGTCCTCGTTAGAGACAAAGAAGCCAGTCTGACACAGGTTTACTGTGCGCCAGGAGCTGGGAGGCGGAGGAGGGGAATGCCGAGGATGGAGAAACTAGTGGCCTTGGTAGCACTTGACCGAAACTCAGCCCTTACTTCCCGGGGCTCACATATAGAAGTCCCAGTGAGAATGCACGATGAAGCAAGTGTTACATAAACCCAGAAGTCTCGGAAGGTTGATGGAAGTGGGCCATAGAGCTTAGTGGGTTCGACATCGTATACAGCTAGCCTTAGCGATAAAAGGGCAGGTCTTGAGTCGACCGTCATGGGTTCACCACTGGCGGAACACGCTAGGCAGCTCGAAACAGCGAATGACCTCCCGTGCAGGCTCTCGTAGATGGAGCCTCGGAAATGCCTGAGGGCGAGCGAGGTGTTAATCTTGACCTCTCCGGAAGGAATAGACATCGATGCATGGCAAAGATTCGGTTCCAGGCCTCCAGCCAGCGAGAGGGGCTGAGTGCGAGGGGCGTATGGAGCCTCAGCCTCATCATTCATTTGGAGTTGACGAGTTAGAATTCTGCGGCGACTCTGGGCTAGTAGTAAGACAAAGAGAAGACACCTACGAAGCTAAAAGTGTAAGGATGATCCTATATCTCCAAAAGGTACGAGATTTATTAAAAAAATTCGTACAGGTTAAGATGAGACATGTCCTGGGCGGAGGGCTCCGTGACGCCTTGGCGAAATTAGCGACGGCCTTGCAGGGAAGACCTCGGTAGGTCTGACACAGCCGATACAAGCGAGGAGCCCTCTATCGATCTACTGCGATGTGGGGATGCCAGGTCGGGTCAGCTAGAGTTGGATGGACCCGTTTAGGTTATATAATAGACGGACGTCACACGGCGACAGGAAGTAAATTTGCAAAATAAGGGCGAGTGCGGGTTCACTAATCATAAGGGAAGCATCTGGCGGTTCTTCCCTGCACCAATCCTCCAAGTGTATGCGGGAAAAAACGTGAATACGTGCTAAAAGTTCACGGGTATATGTAGAAAATCACACGCCAGACTCGAGCGCCTTGGCGAGGAAGGTCTTGAGGCGAAAGGGATGCTGCGGCTGCAATACTCAAAGATCTTAACCCGACCTAGTCGAAATGCGAATCGCGAGGCATGCAGATCTCACGCCTCCCGTGAGCCATGACGTCGATCTGAAGCCCGGCGCTGAGCACAGGGTTTGGACATCTTGGGACCTCGCCCCTTGGGAAGGGCGATGTTTGGTATCGAAGCCACGGTGTCGGACGCGGAAAACAATTGACAACGCCAAATTCGAGAGATTTACGTGCGAGATCGAATTAGAATTACTACTCGTCGAAGCACATGCGCGGTCCCAGCGGTCGGTAGAAGTCACCATCAAGGAACCCTTAAAGTAAAACTTTGAAGACAAATTGGAAGATCTCAAGGAAAGTGGGTAGAATACACTCCCACCGAGGTGCTGGGAAACTACGAGGACAACACAAGTCGACCACCCAGAAACCGGGTCGCGCAGCCTTCGGCACGGAAGCGGTAGCCCCTATCGAGATCGGACTAAAGTCCCCAAGGATCGAGTTAGCAGCAGTGGAGCACAATGATGAGGCTCTCGAATTCTAAAAAATTTGGATCTCGCCAGATGAAAAATGCGAACAAGGTTCTAAGGTGATACGAGAGAAGAATACGGAAGGCCCGTGAGTACTCTGACGAAAAGTCGAACCCGGGAGGCATATGCGGAGTGGGTTGGTCTTAAAAAGCTCTTGCGTGAGGAAGAATCATTGCATGGAAGAGATTGATTTATTGGGAAGGCCCTTTACATCATATGCCCTAGTCGTCGGACCCCAGGGCAAATTCACAGGCTCGAATAGAGGAGGGAAAAATTTTTACGACATGCACGGAATGCGGAGCATCTTAAGCGTTTTATCGGTAGACCTTGGTTTTGTAATCTTAAATGGAGATTTATCAATTTTGGGTTCATAGGTCGACCATTCTTGAGTTATTCTGTTAAAGACGTCACAAACAACTCAAACATATAATGATTAGAAAGATTACATGCAATAGAATGAGAAAGCTTCATGAACATAAGAAAATTCTCTTTATTCCAATTAGATTACATTTAGCTACAATCAGTAGTGTCATCGATTACATCTTGGAAGCACTCAGTACAAGCAGTTCCCTCAAAAAAAAAAAAAAAAATTCAGGAAGAAAAAAGGAAAAAATGAAAAAGGCCAGAAAGGTGGAAAAGAGGAGAAGAAGAAAAGGGATGGAAGGAGTTTATGCGAAAGTGGGAGAATCAGATGTGGAAGAAGAGGAAAAACAAGAAAAAGGGATGGAAGGAGGTTGTGCAGAAGAAACAAAAAAGAGGAGAATGAGATGTGGAAGAAAAGATGAAAAAGAAGGAGAATGAGAAAGGAGAAAAGAAGAGAAAGAAAACGAGAAAATGGAGAAGGCGGCCTTGAAATGCACCGCCCTCTCCGGGCGCATTCCCTAACACGGAGCTAGGGAATAACATGACTCCAATAAAGGGGAGACTAGGGAAAAACATACAACTTCCACAAGCATAAATCCATGAGAATTGGGCAGA
Source organism: Tetrastigma voinierianum (assembly GCA_016808115.1). Classification (NCBI taxonomy): domain Eukaryota; kingdom Viridiplantae; phylum Streptophyta; class Magnoliopsida; order Vitales; family Vitaceae; genus Tetrastigma; species Tetrastigma voinierianum. The sequence continues at coordinate 61,923 of JAEQBH010006530.1, read as the reverse complement.
ATCATCCAATTGGATCCAGCCAAAATAACCCGGACTTCGGCCTTCATCCTCGCCAGTTCGATTACACACCGAAAGCAGAATATTGAAGTAAACTCCATAGCAATGAAGCCGCCATTTATAAGAAGGCAAGCATTCAAAGTCACACGACGTTCCAAATTCTCCATAAATCAGCGTGAAGCGTTGCTGCCGAAAAATCGAAAGTCGAATGGCGCACGTGCGGATCACCTTGGCCCGAGTTAGTCACACTCTACGCGCAGTCCGCGGCTACTGAGAGTCGGTCGACTCGGTACACGCTCAGCTGGCTCGACCCCACGGCGCCGAAGAATTGACGGCTCACTTTGGCGGTTGTCTACTCTGCATAGGTCCACTTGGCCACGAGTCGGATCATCTCATCTTTACATCGCCGCCGGCCCACGGCGCGACCCGGCGGCTCACTTTGGCGAGTTCGTCTGCGCACAGTCACGCTACGCGAAGTCGGATCATTTCGGGCTACATCGCCACTCGGCCCGCGGCGCCTGAGCGGCGGCTCACTGGCGGTTCGTCTATACGCACGGTCGCGCGTACACGAGTCGAATCATTTCGAAATTTCTGTCGCCCGCTCGGCGCGCGCTTTCAGGCCAGGCTTCGCGCCAGCGAGTTCGGCTACTCACGCGCAGTCCTGTACGAGAGTGGTCGGCTCGGGCTATCGCCCTTTCGGCCCGCGGCGCGCGAGCTGCCGGCTCACTTTAGTGATTGCGTCTGCTACGCAGTCCGCATTGCACGAAGTCGGATCATTTCGGTACATTGCCGCACCAGCCCTGGCGCGGGCCGTAATCACCTTAATGAGTTCCGTCTACTGCCTGGAATCACGCTGCGAAGTCTGGATCAGTGAGTACATGTATAAACCACATGCGGGGCCGGCGGCTCAGCGGCGAGTTGTACACTTTCTGCATGGTCATCTTGCACACGAGAGTGAGCTCATTTCGGGCTACATTGCCACTTGACCATCGCGCCGAACTGCTTGACTCACTTGAGTTCGTCTACTCTGCCACGGAGGTCACGCTAGCCGGAGTGGGATCGGCTTAGGCTACATCGCTGCTCGACCGCGGCGCCGAGCCAATGGCTCACTTTGAGTTAAAATTACACTGCGCCGCAGTCAGCACAAGGTCATTTCAACTAAAGGCCGTCGTCGTGAACACGGCTCGTATTGAACTTCAGCAATTCTACGAGGCCATGCAACCTAGAGTCATTTTGGCTTCGAGACAAATCAGCGAAAAAGAGGCAGCTATTTCGCATTGGCCAGGCTGATGATTACCAGCGTGCGGCACGAGTCAGTTCAACCGATGAATCAGCGAGCGGGCCCGGTATTTCGCATTGGCGAGCTCAACTATTCTACGGGCCATCGCGACTGGGAGTCATTTGGCTTCGAGCGAATCGGTAAACGAATCCTAGCGAAGCTCGCGTTGGCAGGCTCGACAGTCACGCGAGGCCATGTAGCTGAGTCATTTCAACTCGAGCGGAAATCGGTAGGCGAACTGCATTTCGCATTGACCGGCTCAGCGATTCTACGGGCGTGCGGCTAGGAGTCATTTATTTCGAATGAAATCGGTAAGTAGACCCGGCGGCTCGCATTGGCCAGGCTCAGCGATTCTACGAGGCCATCTTTGCCTGAGTCATTCCCGGCTCGAGGCCAAATCAGTAAGCCGGAGCCCGGCTCGCGGTGGCCAGCTCGGCTATTCTACATAGGCGTGCGTTGCTGAGGTGATTCAACTCAAGTGAATCGGTAGACGAACACGGCGGCTCGCGTTAGCGAGCTCGGCGATTCTACAGGCGTACGGCCTGAAGTCAGTTCAGCTCAGGCTACTTAGGCCTTAGAGTCAGAAAGCCTCAGTGGACTAGTTTGAAGCGGCTCAGCATCTCGGCTGGGCGCCCGGTCGGACCATGCGGACGAGAAGTCGATTCAGGTGAAAGAGCGTCGAAAAGAGCCGCAGTAAATGAGGAAATGAGGTGCGAAAATGAGTAATCATCGAGAGACCGAGGCTACATATGTTTTGGGGCCCCGGGCCCGACAAAAAAAAAGTATAGCGGAGCATCGGGCGGCCGAAGATGTGCACGGGAGATCGGACACGGAAAGGAGCGGACGGTGAAGAAGAAGTGGGCCTCAGTGAAGAGTGCAGGCTCTCGAGATGTCCCTGGCCAGAGAAGGACCCCTCATCCTCACTCGTCATTTGGGAAGGTCAAAGTTGAAGTCCGGGCGAGATAGGCGTGCCCGGCTAGCCACGAAGCGAGCCACCAAGAAACCCATTGATTGAGGCCTCGGCTCTCGGTCTTCCAATAGCCGTCCGTGAGCCAGAAGTTATTTGCGTGGGGAATCCCCACGCGGCCGCGGCCTCTCATTCGAGGCGTTCCACGAAATTTGAATGCCTTGTTAACTTTGGCGGCGAGCCTGGAATCAACCCCGACGTTGTCTTATCACTAAGATCGTCTTTGATTGCTCTTCCTTAGACTCGAGCTTGCCTTGGGCGTGAAACTCATCCTAATCATCTGAGTTCATCATCTTAGGCGGCTGCTGACCGTCCTGGCCTCGTCAGTCGTTTGGGCAGCCCTCAGGAATCACCCCGAACCTCCGGCTCGCCTTGGTGCTGCTCTCAAGCTATTGGGCCTCGTGCTTCCACTACCACTAGGCAGAGGCACGGCCGAGGTGGTATGTTTCAGATCAGACTTGAGCTTCACGGCTTCCTCGGTCATACGTTGCACCCGACCTCGTAGCTCAGCTCGCTCAGATGTGAGGGACGCCACCCTTGCCTTATAAGCCCGGGCCGCTTTAGCATGACCTTAGTTTATTTTGGCCTTTGCGGCGAGCCCTTCAAATGGTAGCCACTGCACATCCGGTATGGGAGAATCGACATCAGCATGACTGAAACTCATCTCGAAATGAGTCAAATATGACAAGGTGCGGGAGCTTACGGGCGGCCACACGGAGAGAGATAGGGCGAATCCTCATCGAGCGGGCGGTCTGACCGACCTCCCAAGATCAAATCCTTAAGAATAGACGGGAATTTGCGCTGCTTAGCGGAGTTCGGCATTATGAAGTAAAAGATCCTCGTCTCCATGACTTGAGGTTGGATCATATATAAGCCTCTTCCTCCACACTTTGAGAAGGCGACTTAACGCCTAGCCGTTGGCGGGTTCCATAAGGTAATGGGCGTGATCGCCAGCGGTACCTTTCCAGCGAAGCCCACGAAGGACATACGCCTCTACGGCGGGTTTGAGGAATGGGACCATGACTGAAATATAGGAGCCATAGCAGATCACGATTTATGGATGAGGGCGGGGAAGATGAAGATGCCCCCGACTTGAACTTTGACGAGAGTCGGCTATCTTTCTCAGCCCAAGAGTCGCGAGGTTTCGTTTCCCACTTCGGGCCAGAGACACCATCTCAGGCCCGGGCGCGGTTCCCCTAGTGGGTTTAGCGGCGAGAGGGCTGCGGAGGAACATGGTGGAAGGTGAAGGCCTCAAGCGGCGGATCAGTGGACTTTGGGCTCGATGGGTAGAACGTCAGGCTTGATCGACTCCGTAAGGACGAGAAGGACACTTTCATTAGCGCTGACACTATGGCGTTATCTTGACAATGGATCGGTCGACTTACACGAAGCATATAGGCGATGCGGAATCGGGAGATGCCTAGTGACCACACACATTATAGCAGCGGAACGAACCTCACGAAGATTCTTGGGGTAGTGAGCCAGGAGCCTTTGGGAGTGTGTCCTTGTCGAAGGATCATATCCCGATTACGATGCTAACGAAGAGTAAGCGTCCTTCCACGACTATGGGAGGAGGGAAGGTCGAAAATCACGGAGGAAGCGTGGAACGCCTAGAAAAATAAAGAAAGCCTAGGAAGTCTCCTTCGGGCTAAAAAGGTAAAGAAGCGAGCTATGTTGGGGACAAGGCCCCACGTCCCTAAAGAAAACCGCGAGAAGTAACCAAAATACTGACCATTGGGCGCGAGTTGGCGGGACACACGGTGAAGTCTTTGAAAACCCCCTTTTTATGAAGGATCTGCGGAGAGCGGAGCCGTTCATCGAGAGGCCACTTCGAAGAAACACACCGTCTTAGGAGCCCGGAGACCACGTAGGGTGGCGTTGGGGACCACACCGAGCAGCCAGGGGCGATAACGTCGCGAAGATGGCCCCATGAAGGGCCCAGGCCTTCTTGGGTCCGCGATTCGCATCTTTGAGCAGGCGGATCTCGGATATTAGGCCCCCGGGGTATTTAATCGGGTTCACTTTCCCTTGCCCTTGTCGAGGGAAGAGGGGCACCTCGGGCGTCTCGATTCAACTCAGGCCAAGCGTTGGAACTGCCCGATTCGTCGGAGCCAGGAAATAGTAGAAGAATCACCATCGATCACGAGAGAAGAAGAGCGACCCGGACTATGATGAAAGTGGATAATGAAATAAAATTATTGACTTGACCCCGGCCTTACTCTTCGTATCGCTAGAAGGGTGTCGAGAAAACAAAGGCGGTGGACCCGAAAAAAGCGGAAAAGACTATCGAAAGGCTTGATAGAAGACTGCGCGCAAGGCTCGGATAGAGAAGCTAAGAAGGAAGTCAGAACTCGCTAAAAAGCAGGTCCAGACGGTGACACCGCAGACGAGGAGGATGTCGCGAAAGCAAAGAGCCCAAAGAATGGAAGAAATGGCTGCTTGGCAGGAAGAGTCGTCATTATCCTGAGACAAATGACGGCAACTTGAGCCTAACTAATCCGGCCCAGAAGCGGTGCGTGGAAATTGCACGGCGGGGACATGTTGCGATACTTGCCATTGTGCGCCGTACGAGGGCTGGGGTGCGATAGGGTTCGAAAAATAAGGCTCGCGAGGGCGCTGCGGACAAGAAAGGCGGTGGCGGCAGTGGGCCGTCAGCTAAGCTACACGAAAGGAGGCATGCTATTGAAACATTTAGGCCTTTACTGTGGCAACATTTGGCCTTTGGTGCGGCCAAGAATAAGGGCCCAGTTAGCCCCAGACCCCGATTATGGGAAGTCTCAGGAATACGGAAAATAGAATAATCCTGACATGTATTATTTCGCAAATCCGGCCAAATCTCACCAATAAGGAAGAAAGACGTTAATAAAACATCATCAATCGGATCCCTGATAAGGAAGATTATCACAAATAAAGCGCTCTTTACATATCCGTTACCAAATCGGAATGTCGATAATAACAAAAGAAATATCCCGTCGATGAGAACGAATCCTAATCACCATCAGTGGTTGAACGTCTACTAATGTCTGAGTCACCCGAGTGGGTGAAAGTGCATGGCAGCTGCGCGTCTTAGCGGTCTAAGCAATCTGCTTCTCGAAGAGCGGCTTAGGCATCGGAGGCGTGGCGAAGCCCTCGCGAACCCAACTAAATACTTTGTTTTTGCGGTATACCTTGACCAATAGCAAACTAGCCTGCGTGATCCTACTTGAGCCCAGGGCGGTCGACATCTCTGAACATTGCAGGCGATCCTTGGTCACTTGACCAGCGCTACTTGGCTGAAGTTCCGGGTTGAAAAGGCGTCAGCTGGAGAATCAATTTTTTGAGCTAGGGTTTTGTTGTAGTGAGCCAATTTCACCGGGTGGTTTTGATATTCCAGCTAGTCAAACCTTTGTTTGTTTGTGAGAGGCATTAATGTCTGACAAGTAGCACTTGCATTTTGTAGTTATTCGCATTGGTCGAAATGCAACTAGTATTATTAACTAGATGTGCACTGATGTATCACAAAAGATACCCGAAAAATTTTATAATACATATAAGTAAAGACACTTTTAACCACAATAACAAGTTTGAAACCAATGATATCTCGTATACAAAACAGTCAATATATATACAATGGAATATAAGTGATTATATATGGCATCAAAGTCAATCTTGCTAGATTATTTGTAAAAAAAAAGCTTCATTGATCCAAAAACAATTGATCAATAATCAAAAGACCTAATAAATGCATTATAAAATAATAACTTTATTGAACGAAAGGCGTATTAATTAAGAGTAGAGTATGAAGGCATACCTAATGTGGATCAGCTAATTGTTGACCTCTTTAATTTGTTTCTAAATCTGTAAAAGATAAGATCAAAGAAAAGTTATGATTGAATATGACTCTTTCCTTCTTCCCAAGTTTATATATAGCATAAGTGAATAATTAGGTTTTTAACAAGTGCTGATAAAGACTTTCCAAAGCAAAGGAAAAAATGAAATGTGAATATAACTAATTAATATTATTATCATAAATAACCAATAATTAACATGTAAAATTATACAATTAAAATTATAACATGATTATGCTTAATTCATAATTAATAAATTAATCCAACATTATCTTTGATCCAAGTATAAGGGTTTGTTTGACCCATGAAGAGTATTTGTTTGTTTGATATTACAATCTTATAAGACATAACTTTAGCTCGGATCTAGCCCAAATATATAGCTAAGTATTGGGCCCAGATACGCTTCATCAACCTAATTGGGCTGGCTCTAGGTCTCAAATGTATTGGGCTAGGCTAAATCCAAGCAAGCCTCACCAATCCAGAGACATCTTCTGTTCAAGAGGAGTTTACCCCGTACTGCTGAGGCATCATACGTCTTCTGATTCGTGAAATAATTTCATATAGTTTTATTATCTGAACTGAACTCTAAGGCTTCTTCTGAAACCAGAAAGTGTTAGAAAGAGAAAAAAATCTTTATGAAAATGATTTTTCTACGTGTTTGGTTTTAAATGCATGAAATATAAAAGAAAATCGAATATAATCGAAATTCATTAAAGTTTCACGTATTTTTAATTTTTAGTCGCATATAATATGATACTCTAATGGCCAGCTTTGAGCAACATCTCTCAAATTATTTATTAAGTTTTAGGCACTATTTTTATTTTAGCTAAATTTTCTTTTTCTTTTAAACTTTTTAATCTACATATTCTTTTTCTTTTTGAAATGCTAGTTGATGAAAGTCTTATAGAAAAAATAAAAAATTAGAAAAATGATTTTAAATGTTTGGTTTATTTGTGAAAAATGAAATAAATAAATAATCAAAATTAAAAACTTACATATTTCTATATTTCTGGAGTCATATATAATAGAAAAAATAAATAAAATAAGTTTGAATAAACATATATAATTAATTTATTAAGTCTAAATAAATTTTTTATTTTCCTCAAAATTTTATTTCCTTCTACTTATCCTCTTTATTTTTTTTTATTTAGTACTTTCTAGGTTCCAAACGGAGCCTAAATTTTTGTTTTCTAGCAAGAAAATAATTACATGGGAAATCAACCCATCTCCCCAAATTGAATTCATACATTAAAAATTAAATATCTATGTCTCACTCTTAGTTATTTTTTTAATTTCACTTCAACATATATAATGATAATTAAATAGTACGTCTTTAAATTCCGTGTTTCCCGAACCAGCCTCACACGAAAATCAAATTTCTAATCAGACGAAAAATTAGGTTCCTTTGTTCCCTTGACAATTTCCTATAATCTAAGTAAAAATGCCATAGTAAATAAACTAAAGAAAATAAAATGAAAGTTGAAGGAATTGTTTGATAAATTATTGTATTTTACTAGGAAAACTGAAATGAAGGAATTGATGTAGAAATTGCTAAATAAATTGTTGCATTTCATTAGGAAAACTAAAATTACAAAGTACTATAGAAATAAAAAAAGCTTGAAAAATTCTTGAAACGACTAAACTCTTTAAGATATCAGTATCATTGTTGTTGATTAGATTGGTTGTTTTTATCACCTTATAGTGAGAGAGCTCTGTTTCGCACATAGGGTCTTTTAAATAGCTTCTTAAGTTATACGACCTTTCTTCTTGACTCTATAAACCGGCAAGTAACTGTCATTCTTGCTTTGAAACTGCTTACAAAGTTTTATAAATGAATAATTTATTAACAATAAATGCTGTCATGATTTTGAGAAAAAGTCTCATTTGATTTTAGAAAAATTTTAAAATTTTCAAAAATACCCTTGGACTTTTATATAGACTTAGTCAAATGGATCTAAGCCCATATCTCTTGGATTTTTATTCATGGGCTTGGGCTCAAGCCTAAATATAATTTGTAGATTATACCAAATTTTAATTTTGGTGCAAAGAGCCCCCTACTCCGATAATCACAAGTCTCCCAATGACAGTATGCACCTTGTGACTCGTTGGACATACTCTAATATTCTATTATAATGTAAGACCAAATGGTGTTAACTTAAAAATAATAATTTCATGAGAAAGAAGCATCTTGGAAAATAGAACCGTGTTCACATTTGAGGAAATAAAATTACATCAGATAATTACTTTTGTCTTGAAAGCAGAAGAGTGACATCTTGATAGAGGAAAGGATTAAAAATAAAAATTTAAGCGTTCAAGGAAAGGATTAATGCATTGGCCTAGATAGATTAAGTTAGAATTTTTATTCAATTTCACAATCCTATATTTATTTGTAAACTTATAAATGATGAAAATATCGGTTTGACGGATATATTGGTCTTTAGAATTTTCTGGATATAGCAGAATATATCGTAGGATATTTTCATAAATATCGATAATTAAAATTATTCAAAATTAGAATATATATTTAAGTTCACGTATCAAAATTACTTTTGAAAGTATGAGAATGATAATATCAATTTGATTTGATTTTTTTAACATTATTTTACTATATTTATATTTGACATAAAAATTAAAATTATTTTATTAAAATATATTTAATCAGAAATAAATCATTTTTATATATGATTTATAGAAAATATTTATTCAATAGTTTTTAAATTTGGTAATTGTAATAACAACTTATAATAGAATACAATATTTTATATATTTAACATATTTATATTTGATTATTATAAATGATTAAAATTATTCATAAATTTATTAAAAAAAACATTCATAAATAATAAAGACAATATATTAAAATTTTGTATTATATATAACAAAAGCTTGTTTAGCCTAATGGATGGGAGGTTGGAACTTTGTAGTTTTGAGCATGGTTCGAACTATCCTAGCAACTCCATTTTATGGAGTTTGACTTATCGGTCAAATTTCGAGAAATATCCTGAAAAATCCCTTCACCTCGAAAAATCCCTTCACCAATATATGAAATATCGGTTGATATTTCAAACCTTGCTTATACCATTATGACTCAAGTGCCTCAAGAATATTGTTGCAAAACCAACCTTGACATCATAGATACGTATAATAAGTTAGAAGAAAAAAAAGTTCAAGTTTTTGCGTATTAATTTGCAAAGTAATTTTTGAAAATTAAAGTTTCAAAATCATATTTATGTTCTTTATGATTTTACCTCTCTCTCGTAATTTGTTCTTAATAGTTGATAAACCTATCATGTTTTCGAGCAAGAAAATAATTGCATAGGAATCAACCCATCTCAAAAATAAAAAAATTGCTTAACCGTATTTTGGAAGATGAAATATATTATCTAACTCAAATTTCAGTAATTAACAAAAGAGTCTGCTTTCAATAGATCAACCATACAGTTTTAGGGTGCTTCAGTTAGAAAAATTGCATTTCAAGTCAAGAAACTATTTCCTTTTTTAATGAGATAAAAACAATGATAGCACCGAGTGAAATGTTTATTGCCTTTTTTCTTTGTTATATAATGACAAAAATAAATTATTTCTTGTCATATCTTTCTTGATTAACTGATAAATTACTTAGAAGAACAAGCATTACTTTTTGTATGAACAGTGCGAGACCAGTTGAAAGGTAATCATGACAAGTCATTGCCGAATTTTCAAAATAAATAAACAAGTCTTTAGGGGTAATTTTCAAACTTTGGGTAGTTCAAGGTTCAAAAGTATTTAGGGGTAATGGACACGAATAATTTATAGTTTGATCGATCTTATTTAATTAGTCTTATTTATTAATTAACTATAAATAATATCATGTTTAGGGGATTCTGATTAACTAGAAATAATATCATGTTTAGGGGATCCTGTATTGTATTGATCACGAGACATTGGTGATTGATCGAAAAAGTTAAAATAATTTTATATGACCACGTATCACTATCTAGTTAGTCCCATAATTTTTATTTTTTAAAAATCAATTTGATCTATCTCTTAGTAGTGTCATTATTTAATTGGCTACTAATTTTATTTTAAAAAAAGAAATCAAATTTATCCCACACCCCTCTCTCTTCGTGGACTGTCCACCTCCTTCCTTTCCTACACTTTAAAAATTTTCTATTTCAAATTTCGGCCTTATCTTATGAAGTTTTTGACATGAATAATCCATGTAAAGAAGATCGACCTTATTTCAAATTTGCAGCTAAATCCTTAACCTCCCCCTTCTCTCCATTGTTTTATGTGTAATTAACATTTTCAAAAGCAGTTTTTGAAAAGATTTTTCTTGGTTACTTATTTGTTTTTTTCACTTCAAAACAGCATTATTATGAAAATTTTCCGAGGTTCAGGGAACGAGATAAAATCACTGATTGAGCAGAAAAGTGCTCAGATCAAAGACCATATGAGTTCGAATTTCTGGGTTTGATTATGTTTTTGTTCTTGTTCTGGGGGGTTTTGATTTGGTTCATTCTGTGTGTTTTAGAAGGAGGGTGGTGGTAATGGGAAGAGAAAGGGGTTTCTTTTCAAGGCCTTCTGGTAAACGGGTTTCTTTTTTTGCTCCTCTATTATTCATATTTTAGCACAATTTTCCTAGAAAAAACTTGCACTGTTTGGCTGCAAATTCTAGAGAAAATGTGTTTAGTGATTGCAAATTCTTCCAATAAAAAAAAACCCAGAAGGTCTAAGAAGAAGCACCAATACAGAAATAAAAAAATTTGAATCCCCATTTCTTAGAGTTGTTTGGTTGCAAATTCCAGAGAAAATGCATTTGGTGATTTGGTGATTGCAAATTTTCTTCTTTTTCAAGAACCCAGTCAGCAAATCGATGGTGACAACCCCAATATGTATTTCCATGGCGATGACGTCGTCAAACTCGACGACGACACGCCTGATTGGGTTGATCGACGGAAGAGGAACGATTGCCGGAGAAGTGAGTTGAAGGTAATTCGACCGCATGTCTGAGAGAAGTGTGGTATGGGATTTGGGGGAGGGGCAACAGTGGAAGGGGGTATTCATCAAAGAGGAGGAGAAAGGAAGAAAGAGGGAAGAGAGAAGGAGGAGGAGAGGAAGGAAATAGCAAGGCTTATACCTAAACTGATTTTTTTTTAAATAAAAATAAAAATTTGAGGGACAAGCTAACATTTTAGCCTGTTAAATCAATAGTTATCGATGACGGATCAATAGGATATGAGATGCCTTAAACATAGATTATTCCTAAGTGGGACTGATTCAAAAGACCAACGAAACTACATATTATTCATCTCTATTACCCCAATTATTTATTAGTCATTATTTCTTGCGTCATTCTCTCTCTCATACCTAGTCAACGAAATTAATTATATAACTTAGTGCTTGATTTTAGGGGATAAAATGACATGTTTCCTAACCCCACTAGCTATTTCTTTTTAAAAAAAAATAACAAATCACATGGTTGAGGTCATCCTTGACTTCATAGTTAAAAGAACACAACTCTAAGGTCAACTTAGCCAATATAAAAATCAACATATGTTAAAAATAATAGAGAACCCATATCCATCTTTTCATGATCATGACAAAGACATAAAAGACAATTTATGTTACAAATGCATTTAAAGAACTAATAGTATAATGAATTCCATTTATCCTTAATATATTTTGGAAAAGCAATTTTTGGGTGTATGCTATTGTGGGGAAAATGAGATAATAAAAAACGTTTGAAATACTCATACCGAAATAATTACTGCGTCTAATTTTTTTTTTTTTTTTTTTTTTTTTTTTTTTTTTTTTAAAAAAAAAAAAAAAAAAAAAAAAAAAAAAAAAAAAAAAAAAAAAAAAAAAAAAAAAAAAAAAAAAAAAAAAAAAAAATTTTGATCTGCTATATTAAAATGCAAAATGAAGCTGGAGTGATTTAACTTATTTCAGTTCCAATTGCATGAAACAAAACCCAAATGCATGATCTGGTTTTCAGGTACGTACCAACCAGAATCCCCCTCTCACTACAAATGAAAAGAAAAGAAATTTAAGTTTTGCTCAAATGAAGTGTTTTATAAAGATAATGCATCTCCTTGATATAACTTATTACTTTTTTTGTGAGAAGTTATATATATATATATATATATATATATATATATATATATATATATATAAACTTGAACTTTGTCGACATTGACTACTATATTGTCATAAATCATATGGTCCATTTTATAAATGGTGGCCTACCAAGTGACTTTTATTAGCAATAAATTAATTGAATTTTGTCCTTGGCTTGAAGACTTTGACTCGCTTGCAATAAGAAAAGTGATAGAGGGAAGAATCTATAAACTTTTTAACTGTATATTTTTTGAAAGTGAGTCATATATTCTAGAAGTGGACAAATAATTTTGAGAGCCATACCTTGCTTGATTGACAAATAAAATATTCAGTGATCTTGATTTGGGAGGCTGTCTTGAAGTAGCTTTAGAAAGTGATTCAATTTTTTAAAGTTTTCAATGAACACTGCGATTTGAAAAAAATGCAAATGTATGTATAATGTACATGAGAAGACACACATGTGTGTGAAAAGAGATTTTTTATATCTGTATGTAAAATCCGGGTTAATTTGAATTTTTTTGAAAAATGGTAAAACGGTAAATTGTTGTTATAGTACATGACGCGCCCCTACCCTTGCCTAGGCGAAGAGTGGGGACACGACACGGGACTAGGATTCTTTAACTTGTTTTTCTATCATTGGTAGACCCAATTTATATATATATTTTCATAAAGAAATAAAACTTATAACATGTACATATAAAACAACCACCGTAGTGGTATTCATAATATTCTGTACATATATTCGAGTCTCATTTACTTGTTCTTATCTGATTTATTTATTAAAACTCTATGTTACATATCTAAATAAAACCGAAACCTGACTAGGGTGGGTTTCTATTCTTTGTGTTATTTTAACAATGCGGAATATTGTGTTTATCTCTATTAGGGTACCTATACGGATGAAAGCGATATTAAATTATATTTTAGTGAAGCATATAACGTGTATGATGCTACGATTGATGTGGTGTTATACGTATGAGACATAAGCGTATTAACGCTACGTATAAGTATGCATATTTTGTATCATTTACATATTTCATGCCTTTTTCATGTGTCATGTTTCATATTATCTTATATCATCTTATATCATCTTGTATAATTTTTTTTTATGCACGTATATTAAGGGGCGTGGATACGGGAGATAGCGTAATATCTTAGAATTATCATCAGCGTACAAAGCAGACTATTCACCTGTGTATGGCCCAAGCGGTAGTATATACGAAGGTGTCATTCTTGTCTGAGAATGACCTGGCGCATCACGTATTATGTGACCAAAGAGTGAAATTTTAATGGCGAAAGCAGGCGACTAACTTGTAATCCCACTATGCTTACTTGTCCATCACTTTGAAATATATGCAAGAAATTAGAGGCGTATTAGGTTTTATCGAGTTAGGAATTGTAGTAACCCAGGTATACGCAGCAGTTTTATAACGTGTTTTGGGTATAATAAAAGTAAATGTATATTTTTGAATAAAATAATCTAAAAAATAAAATAAGCAAAACCCGAGTGTCTGAAGTCAAGGAGTAAATTGGTAAATTGCCAGTGGGACCGAATGACATAATAATGTAAGATTGTATGCGAAGTAGGAAATTGTAAAGTTTTGACGAATGGTGGCACTTTGCAATTAAAGAAAGTGGAGAGTGAAATCTAGTCGTGGAAACGTTAATTGGTTAAAGGATAATAATGCATTCTGAGAATGGTTCGAGGAGGCACAAAAAATTCTCACAGACCTCGGATGGCCAAAGCAATTTGGCCAGTTAAATTCGTCTCGTGAAATCTAGTGACCTAGAAAAGTTTTGTCAAATTCTGAGACAGTCGGAATATTTTACGGTTTTCTGGGTGATAAGTCACAAGTGATTTCAGAGACGAGATTTTTACGAAAATCTCGGAAGTTAGGAAATGACTTGAGCTAAGTTCATTTAAAATAAAAGTGAGCGAAAGAAATAAGATTTTTAGGCGAAACGGACCGAATGAAATGATATAGGCCATGTATCCAAATATGCATAATAATAATAAAATAAAATAAGATTAAAAAAAAAAGAAAGATAAAATCAAGTTGGTATCATAAGGATGGACATAAGGAGACGTGAGAAAGAGAGCGTGAGGAGAGAGATAAACTTCTCTTTAAGATCTACGAAAATTAGACCGTAGATTTTTGTCGGAACAGAATGCAAAGTTGGTTTACGTGGCGAGAGCTATGCGGTAGACCGCAATCATGGCGTTTCGGTCGAGCTGAGAGGTGTGAAGTATCTACTTGGGTTATTTAATCTAAGGTTATTTAATGAAAGCAGGATTTTCTTAGGGTGTGAAGGCGTAAAATCCGGATCGAAATTTTTTGGATGAGTTTAGGAATTTTAGAATTTTTCGGGACTATTTCGGACAATCGTTTGAATTTCGAGATGTTTTCGGGCCGGAGTTCGGGTTGAAATTTAGGGATTGTTTTCAAATAGTCCGGACAAGATTTTCAGAAATATTTTTGGATGTTCTCGGACTCTATGGAAAGCTTACTTTGATCTAGAATCCCATCCATATATATAGATTGATGAAATTGGAATGATAGTAAATAGCTCATGCTTATATATAGTATAGTAGTTATTCATCGTATAATGAGATATGAAAAAATATAAAGATCTGAATAAATGATTGTAAATATCGCATATGATTCTTGGATGACAATAATTATTCGGGAATATAAGGATATCATGCGAACATAAAATACACATGGATTGTTTGCTTAGAACCTGGTAGAGGGATAGATGGGCATGCCTATTAGGGAAAAACAAGTTTGTAGCATACTGATCAGTTAGCCCCGTTTGGGTCATTACAGTGCCTTCGAGCCCTTATAGATGGTCATTGTCTCGCACAATGATAGCAGTAGCCTTCGGGCCCTATAGATGGGGTCATGGTCTCTTGATGATAACGACGTCTTTGGGCTGTATAGACTGCTTGTTTCGTCTGATGACTATAGCGCGGACCCATATAGTTTCCTTTATCCCGCTTCTAAGGTTTATGCGGGCATGAAACATAGAGCAAATGACTTGAATATGACATATGAAATGATATGATATGATAAGAAGCATAGCACCGCTATGCGATGACAAAACATATTGTGTGAGAACATGAAGTAAAGTGTAAAATGATAAGAAATGAAACGTAGTATGATAACTAAATATGAAATATGTATAAGCATGTTTGAAATGATATGATATGTTAGATGTTTATGCATGTATGGGGGTGTGATGATCAGGTGTTGAGTGAAATTGGGTCCAAAGTTTATTTCCACTAGCGTAAAGGCTTGGGAATGGGTGTTTCGTCCGTGTAGGTCTGAAGCGAGCCAGAAGTCAGGACCTCCCACATCAGCAACCAAGGCCAACACACTATTAGGTGCCCACTAAAGACCTTTTGGTATATATATTTTTTTGTATATGTTTTGTCTTTGAAAGCAATGTAAATATTATAAATGTTGAACACTTCCATATATGGAGCTTGTATATATTTTGTAATCCGCTGCTATAAAATATAGTCTGGGGATAAATGTTTAACATTATATAGTAATAGAAAAAAGCTTAAGGTTCTAAGTTTATAGTAATTAGTATGAGCACCCAGTTGGGTTGGATCCTCAGTTAGGTCGGATCCCGAGAAAGAGCGCCTACAATTAAGTGATATCAGAGCCTAGGTTTAGGTGTTTCTGGAAAAGCCTAGGTTTAGGCTACTCTGGATAGGGTATATGATAGAAAAGCATGTGTTTAGTAATGTGTTGGCCTGATGTGGATGTCCTTGTGTTTTGTATAGATGAATCATCCTCCAAATCCAACTGAAGAAGCAGTTGAAAGTGTTAACCGGAGATCGAGATTATTAAAGCCTTGAATCTTCTGAATATGTCGAGTGAGAACGAGTTCGGTTGAGCGAATGAAGGCGTTATTGAGGATATCTCTCGAATATGACTCGGGTATTAGAAAAGATTAACAACTTCAAAGCCTAGATAGACATGGTAGAAGACATGGGTGAGAATTCTGATATAAACATGGAAGAGTCCGATAAAGTTGAATTCTGGTTAGAAAGGTTACAAAGATTATTGGAGGAAGTTAGATGCCCTCCCGATTAGAGAGTATCATGTGTAGTCTCACTATTGTGGAGTGAGGCATATGATTAATTGAAGCTAGCGTTGAAGTCAGGATTCCAAATCCGTGAAGCTTGCAGAGTTCTTTGTCGAAGTTCGGTAGTATGTATAGAGATGTATAGGGATTCGAGTGGAAACGATTCTTTGAATTTGAAGCGGAACTTATTGGTGGCTGAATATGAGAAAGAATTCGGTCATCTCAGCAAGTATATCGAGGGTGGTCCTCATAGCGTTTCGGTGTAGGCAATTTGAGGATGGATTATATGATTCCATCAAGAGATATTTGGCACCTATGACTTCTCTCCAACAAGTAGATTTCATATCGGTTGGTCAAGCTGCAATGAAGTAGAGAGGCCAGAAGCGGCGTGAAAGATCTGAAGAAGAAGTTTTCTAGAGGGAGCTTCATCCTCCTCGGAAAATTTAGAAAGTCTCAAGCCCAAATCGAGTCTGATTATTCTGAGGTAGAGAGAGCGAGGGTCCGATGTAGCACCTAGAGCGGGTAGAGTTAGGTTGGACGGGAGAAATCCCAGAATGCCCTCATTGCCATAGAAGGCATTTGGGAGTTTGTAGATTGTTGACGGGAGGGTGCTTGGATGTGGAAGTCTTGAGACATTTATGGAAAGTGTCCCGAGTCGAGAGACAATGGGAATCCTTAGGTAATAGTGAGGGAAGTGCAGCGGCACCTGATCGACTCGAGATAAAGGTAGAGGTCGAGGGGGCCAAAGCCAGCATAGAGGACGAGGAGGCACAGTGTCAGAGACAGTAGATCGCCCTATACCTACAACACTAGCACGAGCATATGCTATGAAGGCTCGTGGGGATCAGGATGCTCCTGAGGTTATAGTTGGTATATTTTCTCTTTTTGATATTGAAATGTATGCATTAATAGACTCTGGATCTACTCATTCATATGTATGCATTGAACATGTATTTGATAAGATACCAGTAGTGGAACAATTAGCATATGATATGCATGTGACTAGTCCATTAGGGCACAATATTAGCGTGAATAGTGTATAGAAATTGCCCATTGTTATCTGACGAGAGAGTTTCTCGTGATTTGATACCCTTACCATTTGGAATTTGACTTGATTATTAGAATGGATTGGTTGTCCTAGGCATAGCGCATCGTTGATTGTGGTCAAGGCGGTAGTGTTGAGATGCTTTGATCAAGCGGGGTGATGGTACAAGGCATTGGATCGAGTGCAGTAATCGATGTAATCTTTGCTAATATGGTAGGAGATTTATGAGGAAAGGATGTGAGACATTCTTGGCGAGTGATACTTGACTCGAAGTGGTGGATGTAGAAAAGGATTCAGTGTGGGGAATTTCGGGTGTATTCCTGAGAAGAGTGCGAGGTATTCCACTTGAGGAGGTGGACTTATCCATAAATTGTGCGAGGGAGCAGTCCACATGTCTAGGGCGTAACGGGATGGCTCAATGGGTGAAGAGTTGAGAGTCAGTGCAAGAGCTTTTGGATAAAGGATTTATCCGACCCAGTGTGTCCCCTTGGGGTGCACCTATTTTATTCGTGAAAAAGAAAGATGACACTATATGGATGTGCATTGATTATTGAAAAATCAACAAGGTGACAATGAAAAACAAGTACCCATTCTTGAGAATCGAATCTTTTTTGATCGGTTAAAGGGTAGGGTGTCTTTTAGAAGATGCGACTTGCGATCGAATTATTAGTTAAAGTGAAAGAAGTAGATGTCTTAGAAGTAGATGTCTTGAAGACATATTTAGGGCAGATATGGCCATTATGAGTTTTGGTAATGCCATTTAGGTTGACTAATGCATCAAATGACTTGTTATGGATTTAATGAATAGAGGGTATTCCGACCCTATGTGGATCGATTGTTGTAGTTTTGCTCGATGACATCCTAGTGTATCCTAAGGGATGCATAGGAACATGAAAACATATGAAGAATAGTCTTGGAGATGTTAAGAGAAAAGAGGTTATATGCTAAACTCAGCAAATGTGCCTTTTGCTAAGAAGTTTTCATTCTAGGCCATATTGTGTGTGCCAGGGTATGAGTTAACCACAAAGATTGAGAATTAGTTGTTGTGAATTGAAAGCGCCTCAGTGTGACCGAAGTGAGAAGTTTCTTGGGTTTAGCGGGATATTATTATAGAAGATTTGTAAGGATTTTGTCATAAGCTCGCTCACAGTCACTCGAGGAAAGGGTAAAGTTTGGTGATCTAGGATAAATGTAAAGTCGTTTTGAACGAGTTAAGAGGTATACTCATGCTTCGAGGTAAGTGCGGGTTGTGTGTTAATACGAGATGGGAGAAGTAGTGGCTTGCCATCACAGGCGGTGAAGACACATGAGGAAAATATCCCACTCATGACTTAGAGTTGGCTGCAGTATTGTTTGCTTTGAAAATATGGCGACACTACTTATATGGGGAAAAGTGTAGAATTTACATAGATCCTGAGAGTCTCGCGAGTATTTGTTAGAAGAAGCTTAATTTGAGACAATAGAGGTGGTTGGAGTTGTTCAAAGATTATGACTGCATAATGGATTACTACCCTAGAAAAGCTAATGTGGTAGTAGATGCCTTAAGTAGAAAGGTAATGGTAGCTTTGTTAATATATACGATGAATGAGTAGTATACGAGTAGGGCTATATTAGCTTAATTAAAAGCTTCGGCTGTTTTAAAGCAAATGATTATAGATGTAAAAGCATGATGAAGAGCTCTGAGGAAAAAGTTACGAGATGGTTAGAGATGGAAGCAGCAGAGTTTTCGAGTGAAAGAGGCCCCGGGAAGTATGTATTTCCAAAGCGGATTATGTGCAGTGATAAAGAGTTAAGAAAAATTTACTATTTAAAGCTCGTAATACGGTATAGACCATCACAGGTAATAAAATGTATCGAGATTTAAAAGCGACGTGTGGTGGAAAGGAATGGAAAGAGATGTGGCGTGAGTATGTGTCTAAATGTTTGGCGTATCAACAGTCAATTTGAACACCAAGTTCCATGGATGCATTGATTTCCCTTCCAATTCCTGATAGAGTGGATAACATTCCATGGATTTTGTGTGGGTTTTCCCCTCACGCAACAAAGCATGACTAATGCAGGTGATTGTTGATAGGCTTATAAAGTCGGCCCATTTATACAGTCGAGATTATTGTCGATGGATCGGTAGTTAGGTTATATGTGGATGAGATTGTCTTGGTTATGATGTGTTCCATATGTCTATGCTTCGAAAATCTGCAGATTATGATGGGGTTACATACTACCATGCAAGAGATACAGAGTACATGAGGATTTGTCATATCTTGAGAGACGAAGGCAATTTTGACTCGAAAGTGGAAATAGTTTGGAAGCGACAAATGTCGTTAGTGAGATGCTCACAGCAACACCATGACATGAAGAAGCTCGCGGGAGCGAGCGACTATGAGAGCACTTAATATGTAGCTCTTTGAGATCGGGTATAATTCGGGCGGAAATTGCTACCCCAAGGGGAGGTTGTAAGCATCCCAAATTATGCACAATGGTACACATAGCATGTTTTGGGTATAATAAAAGTAAATATATTTTCAGGGCCAAAAAATAATGCTAAAAAAATAAAATAAATAAACTAAATTAATACAAAAGTCAGAAATTGAATTGGTAAATTGCCATTTAAGGACCCAAATGACATAAGAATAAGATTGTATGCAAAGTTGGAAATTGTAAAGTTTTGAAAGAATGGTGACACTTTGCAATTAAGCAAAGTGGAGAGGTGAGGAGTACAAATCATGGAAATGTTAATTGGTTAAAGGATAATAATAATGCATTCTTAGGAATGGTTAGAGGAAAGCTAGAAAATTATACAGATGGGATGATGAAGCGAATTTGCTTGTTTGATACAAGTCGTCTCCACGAGGAAATCTAGTAACCCAGAAAAGATTCGTCGAATTTTGAGTTTGTCGGAATATTTTATGATTTTTTGGTTGATAAGTCGCCAGTGACTTGGGCGAATTTTGAAAATGCTCGGAAGTGAGAGGAAATGACTTGAGCTAAGTTCATTTAAAATAAAGTGACCCGAAAGAAATAAAAATTTTAAGTGACGGACCCAGGTGAGGCAATATGAGCTACTCACTTATTTAAATAATAATAATAATAAAATAAAATAAGAATAAAAAAAATAAAAAAAGATAAAATCAAGTTGGTATTAGAAGGACGGACATAAGGAGACGTGAGAAAGAGAGTGTGAGGAGAGAGAGATTTTAGAGATAGAAACTTCTCTTTAAGATCTATGGAAATCGGACCGTAGATTTTTGTCGGAGCAGAAGACAAAGTTAGTTTACGCGGCGAGAGCTACGCGTGGGCACAAAAATCTTAGCGTTTCGTCAAACTTCAAGAGATATGAAATTTTCCTACTTGGGTTATTTATATCCTAAAGGTCATTTAATGGCTTGGGATTTGCTTAAAGGTCGTGAAAGGCCGTAAAATCCAGTCCCAAAATTTTTGGACTGAGTTTAGGAATTTTTGGGAATTTTTGGGACTATTTTCGAACAATCCGGGCTAAATTTCGGGACTGTTTTCGAGACGGTTCGAGTTGAAATTTGAGATTGTTTAGAGATAGTCGGACGGGATTACCAGTATTTTTAAGTTGTTCTTGGACTCTATGAAAAACCCTTTGAGTCTAGAATCCATCTATATATATAGTTTGATGAAATTGGAATGATAGTAAGTAAAGCTGTAGCATGCGTGGTAACCATAGTTATTCGTGCATATAATGAATATGAAGAAAAAATGCAAGATCTGAATAAATGATTGTAAATATGAGATATGTATTAGACATAAAATACACATGGATTGTCTTTTTAGAACCTGGTAGAAGGGGATAGATGGGCATGCCTATTAAAGGAAAACAAGTTCTGTATCTTGATCGGTTAGCCCCGTTTGGGTCATTACAGCGCCTTCGGGCCCTTATAGATGGTCATTGTCGAATATTTGTAGGGTCATTACAGCACCTTCCTACTAAACCCAAGAAACTCCTGCCTCGATTTACATTTTGGCGATTTCAACTCCACCATTGCTTGATATTTGCGGGGTCAGCTCACAATACCCTCTGCAGATACAATATGACCTAGGATGACACTTTCTTAAGCCAAAAATCACATTTGCTAAACTTTGCAAAAAATTGTTTCTCTATAGATACCATGCTGCTATCTTTCATGACGTTGTTCATGTTTCTGCATTTCATCTTTAGAATGCACGGGATTCATCAATGAATACCCTTCTAAGCTGGTCGAATAAGGTTGAAATACCCTATTCATCAAGTCATGGAATTAATATGGTGCATTAGTTCTAACCGATGACATTACTAAAAACTCATAATGACCATGTCGGGTTCAAGGTTGTTTGAACATCCCACATCTTTCTGAAGTTGATAATATCCGTCGCAAGTCATCTTTGAAAACTCTTTGCTCTTTTCAATTAATAAAAAGATCTTATATTCGACCTTGAGATATTTATTCTTCACTATCACTTTATTTATTTGCAAATAATCAATGCACATCCGAAGAGTACCATCTTTCTTTTTGACAAATGAAACGGAGCAGGTGAAACACTAGGTTGGATGAAAGCCTTGTCCAATAGTGACACACCGCCCACTAGCGGCGGGTGTCGTATCACGAGAACTCCTCGTAGATTTACCTCTAACATTAGAAAATCCGATGGCAGTAGTATTGCTTACTTAAACTCGTATAAATTTTTTTTTTCCTTTTACGAACTTAGGAATTCTGAATCTCGGCAACATGTCAGAGCTACGATAAGGACATATTCGAATCTTTGTTTACACAAATTTACACTTTCTATATATGGCAGCAATGACCACTTTCAAAGAGTCATACCGACACGTTTTATTCTGTTAATAATAATCGTATACTTCCTTTATACAAATTCCAGTATTACCTTACATAATATTCTTAATATGACATTTGGCGAATGTCGGGAGAGTCCTGTCTACTCAGGCGATAGGAATTACTTTGTCTTGGAAAATAGTTTTTAAAACACGAAAATAATGAGCTAAACAAGCTCAGTGAGTGTATGCTTTATAAAATGTTTTGCTTTTTCGGAAAATATCTCAAAACTATAAAACTCTCTTTTACAATTTATTTTCCAAAAGCCTTACTTGCTTACTTTACTTTGCTTTGCTTTAAAAGTTTCTAAAACTTTTCTTAAATCTCTTGCTTGCTGCTACGCACTTTGCTAAGTTTATAAACTTTTCATAAATCCTGCTTGCTTTAAAGTTTCTAAAAACTTTTGTCATAAATCTCTTACTTTAAAAGTTTCCAAAACTTTTTATAAACATCAGAACTGGGCTCGTGCATACTTGCAAAATAAGAAAAGCAGAACTTGGGCTCAATAGTTTGCTTTAAAATAAAACGGGAGCCAAGGCTCAGTGGTTGCTTTAAAATCACCACGGGAGCTGGGCTCAGTGGCTCTTTTGAAATAAAAGCGGGAGCTGTGGGCTCATGGTTTTGCCCAAAGCAACACGGGGCTGGGCTCAGGCGACCTACTAACCGGTTGATTTTTCAAATATGTAATAAGCATGCTTATAAATCATCAACCACTAGAGGCCTTTCCTGCTTGCTGTACCATAGTGAACACGGGAGCACGGGCATCGGCAGGTCTTAGATGGTTGGACACAGGTCCGGCTCACCTAGGTGGAAGGGCCTGGGCACACTTCACTCCACCTTTTCCTATAAATATGGTAAAATTGACCTGGGTCTCCATCACCATAATTTAGTTAACGAGTTAACCCTATATACTCCTGTACGTGCCACGGTCTCCTTTAAATGCCATGATGCATGACCTAAGTTTCTTGAGCCAGGCAAATCTAAATGCATGAATATTATCCTAACACCAGCCTTAGTCTTGTGTCTGAATCTAACTAATAGTATGCTTGCTTATAACTAGGGATTTTAGTTAGGCCTGTTTTCGAAAATATTCTTCTTGCTTGCTTGCTTGAAACATGGTTTAATAATTCAAAACCATTGTTTGCTTTAAATATGGTTTGATAATTCAAAACCATTTGCTTGCTTCCTAAACTCATTGCTTGCTTTTCAATTATGGTTTAAATCAAAACCATTTGCTTGCTTTTCAAATATAGTTTACCATCAAAACCATTAAATACCAGCGTAAAACAGTTTATAATAATACACTAATATTTGAAAAATAGGTTTAGAACATTCACCTTATATGCTTACTAAACTCAAGCACGATTTCAAAATTTTCCAGATCTTTGTACCTTTTACTACCTCTCGAACAAATAGAGGCATTTCACCATTCATCTTATGTTATAATGTATAAACTTAACGTCGCTAGCAACACTTTTTCACACTCAACGAATAGTCGAGGCGGCGGGGTACGCTACGTTTTTCATCGAGTTCAAATCTTATTTGAACCTCTCTTAATCATTTAGTAAGGTTCCTATACAATCGGTGTGTGAATTTAGGCTTAAATATGCAAAACTACACAGTGGGCGAGATTGGTTCTTAGGAATGCAGTGCAAGCTACGATTGAGTACCCGGTCTGGGTGGATTCTGATTGGCCCGATGTTGGTGTCGTTGTCTGGAGTATTGAAGTGCCAGGTTGCCTGGCTGGGTGGTGCAGAGTCTGTACTGTTTGTGCCGATGCAAACCCGGGGTGCCCAGAATTGCTTCTTTTTCCCTCTTTTGGTACCATTTCTCTTCATACAACATCTATATTCCATAATACCTCAAAAACCAACATGGAATTCATCCCAAAACAACTCCACAACACTTGAATTGGTGATTTGGAACCTCATACCACAAAACCCTAAGTGAAAATCTTATGAATTTAACCAAAGGTCCACCAATTCTATATAAAACCATATAATTATGATGATTCCATGTTTATTTTACACCAACTAGGGTTTTACCCATAGCCTCAACAAATCTAGGGTTTGGATGATCTCTTCCACCAAAACCACTGAAACGAGGCTCAACTAATCTCATACGAAACTCTAGGAATCAAAGACAACGATTCGTATAGAAAACATACCTTTTTGTCCTCTTGCACCTCCTTTACTCCTTCTCCTTCTCTTCTTCTCTCTTCCTCTCCCTTTCTCCTTCTCAAAGCATTGGAGCCCTAGCAAGAATGAGACAAATGAGACATTTTGTTTGTCTCCTCTCCTTTTATAGTCTCATATTTGCCTAAATGTCAATTAGGTCCTCCATCTTTTTAATATTGCAAATCAACTTATGTTATTTTCATTTTGGCATACTATCTTCTTGGGTTATGCCCTTTATGTCCCATTTACTCAATTACGCTTTTTACCATTGCTCTAGTACGACAATTCCGGGTTCATAAATTATTATTTCATATTTTCATCCTTAATCACAACTCCCAAAAATAATACAATGGCACTTGGTGCACATAAGCCCTACGATCATATCTTGTACATTCCTCTCGGGGCGGCATTCTAATAAGCTCTTATAGTTGAGTCTTGACTCTTTTAGTTCGATTAGAGCCATGCGGTAAGGTGCCCTAGAAATTAGAGTCATTCCATGTAGAACTTTAATAGATAGATCTACTTATCTTTCAGGTGGTATTCCCGATAATTCCTCGGGAAACACATCAGGAAATTCCTTTACTATTGGAATCTTTTCCACATCTACTTAACCTATTTTAGAGTCAAGCACCAAAGCTAAAAAGACTTCACAACCTTTCCTACGTGTCGTCAGACTTACACTTAGTTGAAATTACATTTAGCATGGCTCTAAATTGGATACCAGTATCTTGTTACTCTAATAGTGAACATTAAACCTTACTGTTTTCTTATCACAATCTTCTCTTAGGTGTTTAGATAAGCAATCCGTTCCCAAAATTAAATCAAACTCATGAAGCAGTGTAGTAGATGGTAGAAAAATTCTCTCTATCATGAGTCGCTAGGTAGCCGGTTCTTATACACTCGGTCAACGACACTATACTTGAGGGGACTAATGCTCAGCATATCTGTAGTAATTGCTCTGATAGCGATATCAAACACATGTAACACTCCAAATTATACCATAACGGTTTTATAACATGTTTAGGGTATAATAAAAATAAAAGTATATTTATCCGGAATAAAATAAAGATAAAAATAAAATAAGCAAGAACTTGGAATTAATACAACAGTTAAGGGTAAATTAATAATTAATCAATTCATGACCCAAGGGTCATAATTTAACATAAGTTCATATACCATTAGATTTGATAAATTGGAATTGAGAATAAAAATGAAAGTAAGGACCATAGAAATTAATAAAGAAAGATATTAGAAGATGAAATAAGGGAAGAAAATTATGGAAGAGACAAGTGGCTTGAAGGAAGAGGAAGGAAGTTCTCAGCACTAATTTGGGATGGTCGAGATCTTTCCCAAAGAGAGAAAAGTGAAATAAAAAAGGGGATAAGGCAAAATAAATATCTCATTTGGTCTTGGAGAAGAAGAGAACAAAACGGGATAAGAGAAGAGAGAAAAAGAAAAGAAGAAAGAAGGAAAGGAAAAAGAAGATAACGGTATGGAACTATGAATGTTTGTATGAAACTATGTGTGTATGGAACTTGTTAGGATTAGAGTATGGAAAAAGTGTAGATTTTTGTCTGATAGTATGGAATTTGTCTAGTTTTTGGTCTAGAAAGTTTAGATACATGGGTTTGAACCCTCACATTTGTGTATGGTTTGGGTTTGGAAACTCCGAGCTTCGTTTCTTGTTAGGGTTGAGTTGAGAAGAATCTAAGGCTCCCCCATGGATGTGTTACGAGGAGGGTCTGGTTGCAGGATTAGACAAGAAATTTCCCTATTTGGTCATATGCATTAAATTTGGACCTTAGAACGGGTTTTGGGTAGAAATAAGGGAATTAGGAAGTGAGTCCTTTTTGGTATATTGTAGCCATCAATGAAGGCTTGATGTTAGGCTTTTGAATTCCTCAATTTGGACCTCTGTAGACCAAGTTAGGTCCTTGGGCAGGGTGTCGGACCGAGCTTTCGGTCGAGTCGGATCGGCTCGGCCGAGTTCGAGTCGGCTCGATGCGGGTTTGACTCACATTATGACCTCGACTTTGGAAGGTCATAACTCCTTCGTCCGAACTTTGTTTTGAGTGTTCTTGGACTCTATGAAAGCCCATTGGAGTCAGAATCCGTTCATATGCGGGGATAATGGAGTGTTAGGCAGGGTGTTAGACCGAGGTGTCGGAGCCTGGAGTGTCGGACTGGGTATGGTAGAAACTCAGCAGATCAGGTGAGCTTGGCTGATTCAGTCAGCTTATGCAGGTTTGACTACGTATGATCTCCAACTTCGGAAGGTTATAACTCCTTCGTCCGAACTCCGTTTCGGGTGTTCTTGGACTATATGGAAAGCTCATTGAGTTTAGAATCTAACCATATGCTATTTAATGGAATTCGGTATCCACATTTGAAAATTGTATTGTTGTACCAAGTGTAATAATCGCTTGGGTAAAGTCAATTGGAATACATGATAAGAAAAGAGATAGATACTAGACAAAATAGAAATATCGTAGATTTGATACTGTGTAGGAGTATAGACGAAATAATAAAATAATAAGCTTAGAGAACACGTATAATTGTATGAAGCGCCTAAGGCCGGATATTGAATGTGAAGACATATGATCGATTAGCGGCCTCCTGGCGGAATCATCTGAAGCTTATTTATAGTGGGGCGGTGCGTATACATGATCGATTAGCCGGCACTCCTGCTAGTGCTACGACGCTTCTATTACGTGGGTAGGCACGTATACATGACCAGTTTTTCGGTACTCCTGCTAGTGTTTCGACACACTTCTATGCGATGGCGAGACCGTCTTATGTTAATCTGCGTCTTGTACCTTGGTATATATTGTCTAGGAGTCTCATTCATTCCTTATCTCCGGTCCAAGCAAGTGAATGTTTATATGTGTGTATCTGAATAAGAAAAGATAAAAAGGTAAATAGTTTGGACATGAAGGGTACATAAGGGTATCAAAGAAGAAGTCTATGTTCTGCACTCCTACGGGAGATAGGACAGTCTGATAAAGTACAAGTAAAACGTACAAGTATAGAAATGTATAGGTATATGTCATAAGATATGATAGTATATAAAGTACATGAAAATATAAGTTAACAAGATATAAGATGTTACAAGTAGATGACATGATATGATAAGAAAGTATAAGATTGCATATGCCTATGTAAATTATATGTATGGAACATATATAAGCTTGTGGGTATATAGTATAGAAATATGACATAAGTATATGATCTGTTATATGTATATGTAAATGTGTAAAGTGAGATATGAGTTATGAAAAATGCAAAGTTAAGAATAAATGATTGTATATATCTCACTTATGATTACCGAATGACAATAATGATTCGGGAATATGAGATATATACTGAACATAAAATACACATTGATTGTTTGTTTAGAACTTGGTAGAGGGATAGATGGGCATGCCTATTAGGAAAAACAAGTCTGCAACATACAGTATAGTTGGCCCCATTTGTCATTATACTCTTTCGCCCTTATGATGGTCATTGTCTCGCATACGATAATACGCCTTCTGTGCCTTTATACACCATTGTTTTCAAGAGACAAGGAGTACAAACTCCTTCAAAGTTCTTATAGTTTCCTTTATCCACTTCTAAGGTTTATGCAGACATGAAACATAAAAGAAAATGACAAGTATCTGCAAATGAAATGAAGAGAATACATGACACGATATGAGAAGCATAGCACTGCTATGCGATGATAGTATACAGTTACAATAATAAGAAGTAAAGTACAAGATGATATGAAAGCATAATGGTTGATACGATAAGGCATTTAGCATTTAACACATGAAAAGTATAGAGTTTGCTATAAAAGTACAAAAGTATATGAAAGAAGATGTAATAGAACATGAAAAACAAAGAAGTTATGTAATGAATATGGAATATGCAAAGTATAGAAACAGGAATACAATAAAAGTATAGATAGGAGATATGCCAAAGACATAGAACATGTAACGGAAAAGATTGACATGCAATAGGAATGTAAAGATGATAAGTAATAAAAGTTATATGAATATGTATAGATATATGAAATGCATATGTATAAGCTTGTGACGGTCACCATCATAGTCATTCACGCTTTATTGCTCCCACTAAGCAGAAGCTTAGCATGTGTTCAACTGGGTAGGTACTAAAGAGGAAGCAAAAGACAAGGATAGAGGATGTGACATCGCACATCAAGAAAGGGTGCCGCCGAGATAGGTGCTCACCGCATCGCCCGCGATCTCTCGACAGGTCAGATAGATAGAAAATGCATACGCTTCAGTAAATGGGACCCAAGATATGTGTATAGATTTTTAAGGACACCAATTCCGTTGGTAGTTCTTTTGTAAATGTAAATGATTTTTGTTATTACTGAAATTGTTTGTATAACCACAAGTACAAGTTCAGCTTTGAGAAAGAACCGGTCAATGAGAGTCCCAGTATATAGTCAGGCGCCCCGGACTCGATTCGGATCTGCCATTCGGGTCGGATCGGGAATCGGGGCGTGACAAGTTAGTGCTCATGAAGACAAGGATAGAGGACAAGACATCCCACATCGCCAGAAAGGTGCCGCCGTAGATAGGTGCTCACCGTGACCGCCTCGCGATCTCTGATGTGTTATATTAGATAGAAAATGTACATGTCTAAGTAAATGAGACTCATTATATGTAACGCCCCGAAATATACCCTAGTTGTTTTCGACATGTTTAGGGTATTTTGTAGGCATAATTTAAATTTTTCGGGAGTTAAATGCGAAACATGGAAACGAGAGACTCGGAAATTTACAAGACTTAAGGATAAAATCCTAATTTGTCCAAAAAGGGACTTAAAAGTCATAAGTTAACAAGATTTGAGGCCAAAATGAAATAAGGGGAAATTGGAATACTAATGATCAAAAGTTGGAGGACCAAAAAGCAAATAAAGGAAAGTTTATTTATAAATAGGGGAGGGAGACCAAAAATGGATTATTTTTGGTCTCCAAACAGGGGCTTCACTTATGGAGAGCAAAGAGAAGAAGAAGAAGAGGAAGAGAAAAGGGAGACTGCTTAGGTATGGATTCTCCTCGACTTTTGTATGGAAATTGTGAATTCTAGCATGATTTTGGTACATGAATTACTTGGGTATGGATTGCTAGGGTTTCATTTGGACATTAATTTGGATCCCTTTTCTAGGGTTTTGTTAGAAAACATCCTAACTCTAGATTGAAGGGAAGTTTGGTTGAAAACCCTAATTGATAATAATTAGATATGGAATCCTTCACACCCAAGGTTTTGTAAAGTTTAATGAACTTGCATGAACTTTGGATCTCTTTGGTTAATTAAAGGTGTCAGGAGTTGTTTAGAGGATTCCATGTTAGTTTTGATGAAGAAGAGAATTATGGAGAAAAGCATGAAGAATGGGTGAATCTAACTACTTCAGAGCCCAACCCGTACCGGTACAGGTGCTTTAAATGTGGTACAAAGCCAGAACCGAACCCGTACTAGTACAAAGTGAACAAAAGGCATGTACCTCCGTATCCAACCTGCACCCAGACAGTCAAAGCTATACCCTAAGACAAGTAGTGCCTGGCTTATTTTGACCAGCATTCGTATTTTGGCCATAACTTACTCATTTCTTATCCAATTTGAGTGATTCAAGTTTCTGGTTAAACTAGACTTCAAGGAGAACCAAACATACGGAAATAGGTACCTCGACCAGTTCTATGGCACAAAAAAGTCACCAAAGTAGGGATATGTCTGCTTTAATTTCTCGCTTCAGCTTTTGAACATAGATTGTACCTTGTTTAGGATCGAATCGAGTTTCGGGTGTCCGATTTGGGTGATTCTAGTTGGAAATGAACCCTTAGCACCTTAGCTTAAAATGAATACAAAGAACTAGCAGTCGTGCATGAAGTTGCTTCCGAAAAAAATAAGAAATCGCATTGTTCCTAGTGTAATCCAAACTGACTAGTTCGGGCATGAAAATGCCATAAATTTAGTTCGGATGATTCAATTATTATTCCCAATTTCTAAGAAAATTAGATGCATTGAGGGACAAGAATACATGAACGATGTGTGAATACATCGCATTCCCAGATAAGTATATGAAATGCCATATGTATAGATATGTTGCATGAACACGAAAACGAACTGAAATATGAACATGAACATGAATAAGAAAGGTTATAAGTTCCGAAAGACATATGACAATATGACTACCTAGGACCGAAGAATGAATGAGCCGGACGTCTCGACCGGCGCTTCGACACTCGCTGGTGCTTCGCACTCCCGTTGGTGCTTGCACTTCGCTGGGTGCCACGACACCCCGTTGTGCGGGTAGCCACGCCCCGATTGGAAGCTTCGCGCACTCCTGGTGCTATAACACTTAAGTCACAGGCGCACGCCCCGTACGATGCCACGGCACCTCAAGATCAGACAGACCGCATCGCCGCGCCCTACTCATTTCTTATGATCGGGTCCGAAAGTAGTCAAACAGTCATATGATAAGACTCGAATAAAGAATAAGAGTAAAGATCCGAATGCATCAGATTCGTTCTCGTAGGCACCCACGTGGCACTCGCATCCGACAATCTCCTGTAGCACCACCCGGCACTTCGCACAAGAAACAAGTATAGTTCCAGAAGCACCCACGTACTCCTCGTGATCAAGAAATAAGTATAGTTATGCAAGACTCCACTTCGCACACTCCAGATTCCAGAAAATAAGAATAAGGTGTAGCAGGGTACTCCGCACCTGCAATATAAGTATAAGTTCGTAGGGCAATCCACGCACTCGTATCGCAAAACAAGTATAAGTCTCCGGTGAATATAAGTATAAGTCCAAAGAAGGTTCTGTAATTTCCGCAATCCTCGTACCTGCAGAAGACAAGTATAAGATCCGTAATACAAGTATAAGATCCAAAATACAAGAATAAGATCCGAAGTACAAGAATAAGCTCCGTAATACCAGTATAAGATTCGTAAGACAAGGATATGCTTTGTAGTACAAGTACAAGATACAAAGTATCTTTGTATAAATATAAGTTTTGAAGCACCCATCGTACTGTGATCTAATTATCAGAAGCACTCCACAGACTTATCCGACATCAGAGTACCTACTGCAATTTCTCGTATTTAATTAACTGTAGCATCACGCTGCCCCGTATGTCCTGTGATAATGATTAATCAGAGTACCTACGGCATCTCCGCATAAGCCCTGGATAAGGATAAACTCAAGAGGACTCACTGGCATCCTGCATGAGTATAAGATAAGTTTGATATAAGCACAAGTGTGCGCCTCTTTGGGACATTTGAACAAGTAGTACTTACTTGGTACTTCCGTGATAAGAATGTTTTTTAATTCCGCAATGAAAGTAAGTCCGTGATATATTGGTATCTCTCAGATAGACTCTATAATTCCTACATGGAGATGTAAGAATTCTCGTTAAAAGTCACAAGGCACAAGTAGACAGACTATGTTAATGACATGAACAGGAAAAACAACTTGAAAATCGAGAAAGTCATGATACGAAAGAGACGACTGGATGCCTTAAGCAATAGATATGTCTAAGTTTGCTCAATATGACGGACCTCGTTATACATTTGGATTATAAGTGAATTCATGAAGATTTTGATATCCTGCTTCTCGTTATATGTTTATCATGATCTCGCTCTAAATGCATGTGTATCAAGATAGTTATAAGATATGTTTCTACTGTTGCGTAAAGTTTAGCACGGGGTTTTTAACTGGGTAGGTACAAGAGCCTTGGAAAACATCCGCATACGGGCCTCTAACACACTAGTAAGGGTCTACTACATGTAGGTTTCAGGCTCCGATTTGTAAATGTAAAAGTACGCTAGATATAAAAATGGGACTCAAGATATGTGTATAGATTTTGACGGACACCACCCGGCAGGTTCTTTGTATATGTATATGATATTTGATTCTTATAAGATAGTGGGCCATACCCACAGTGTACAAGTTTGGCTTTGAAAAAACAGGTAAAGAGTCTCAGTATATGGTCTCGCACCCCGAACTCCTGCTTAGATCCGCCTAACGGCCTGACCGGATTCGTATGCGGACAAAGATACGTGTATGTATTTTGAGCACACCAATTCCTGGTAGTTCTTTTATAAATGTAAATGATTTTTGTTATTACAAAATTGCTTAGATAACTACTGTACAAGTTCGCCTGAGAAGAACCGGTCAATGAGAGTCCCAAAGATATAGTCAAGCACCCTTGACTTCGTCTCGTATTCGCCATTCTGGCCTGACGCAGAATCTAAGTACACAGTTAGTGGTATCGAGCATAACCATTTTATTACATTTTTTCAGACATATCTCATCTACATGAATAACTATTGTTATCATGTACGTTGATGAGATATACACTATTATTTATTTCGTCTGTAATACCTTCACATATCTCTTGGCTTCGTATTGTTGTTCTCATATTTCTTTACAATACGTATATTCATAGTTCCATACCTGTGATCTTCTTTTTCCTTTCCTTCTTTCTTCTTTTCTTTTCTTTCTTCTTTATTCGTTGCTTCCTTTTTTTTTCTCCAAGCAAGACCAAATGAGATATTTATTTTAGCCTTATCCCTTCTTATTTTAATTTTTTCTCTCTTTTTTGGAGCATCCTTGGACTATCCAAATAAAGGAAGGGAGGAAACTTCCTCCCTCTTTCCTTCAAGCCACTTGTCTCTTCCATAATTTTCTTCCTTATTTCATTCTAATATCTTTCTTTTATTACTCTATGGTCCTCACGTGACGCCCCAAATCCCGGGGGTCCGTTGACTACCCACAACCCGCGGACATTTCGTCTGAATGCTCGTGACCCGACATTTTTCACGAAAATTCTGGGCAGCCTCCTTTTCAGATGCAGGAAATTTACCCAAATACAGTGACTCGCATGAACCCGTCCTAAATAAATTAATATAACAGTTTACGATTTAAAACTACCACTGGCTCATAAACAATACTCAATATACATGCCAACTATGAACTAACTATATACCCACAATACAAAGAGTTAATATGTTTCTACTCTTATACAATACATACATTAAACTTAAAAGTTCGAATATGTATACAACAAAGCCACAACCCTAGCTTTCTTCTAATCCACTGCCTTATAGATGAGTCGCACTCGCACGCTCCCTCGTATTCGTAGAATATCCGATTGTAGGCGAGCCACGCTCAAGAGTAGAATCGCCCTAAGTGGACTACTCACCACCCAAAACAAGAAATGCCAAGAATGCTCTGGGAATGAAAACACATTCGCCAAATGACGATCCTACTAATGTCTATACTTAATTAACTCGTATCCCGTCTGATCATTCCATCACCTCGCCTGCTTCCTTGATGAAAATTATTATTTTTGCTTTGTCGCGACAACCCTCCGATGTGTATATATATCAATCAGTCAGCCCGACGACCGATATATTATTTGCTTGTGGACTACTCCGGCGAGAATATCAATTGGGCCGTCCGACGATTGATATTTTTAATTTGGACTACCCTCCTCCGATATGTAATATTTTAGACAACCTCCAACCGTTCTTTCTGGGGATCATCTCACGCACTCACCCTATAAATTTGGGGTGTTCCAAAGGCATATGGAATGGTTATATGTCAATTTCAATACGCTTCAATTCACAAAGTAAATATATAAACATAATATTTTACAAAAATTTTAATTCACAATCATGTCATGTAAATTAAATAATTCATACATCAAAATTACCACTGTTAATGATCAAAACACTTGAAGAATTTACTGAATTACTCGACCAACATATATTTTCAAAAAATATATTTTTGAGAACACTGTTTTGGGAATAGTGAAACCCTTGGTTACTATTCCCGAAAAATCACAAATCATTGGTTCACTTAGTGAACCTGGGTTTCACGGCCATTTCCGGCCTCAATCCAATCAATACACGCATCAACACACAAATGCATAATTTTTCACCAAAAACAGTCGCGGAGCGTACCACTACCGCTCCATTTGATTTTCAAAATTTAGATCAATTCGGTCCTGCTCGGACCGATCAAACGACCCTAACGGGCCTCATTCGACTCAAACATTCGTGAAACACTTAAAATGGGAATAAACTCGCGAGGGAGAAACCCCTACATCTCTTGGAAATATGTCAAAACTCACAACCGATGTCCACGATAGCCCCCCTCTCCGCTGTGAGCAGCTTTTCCTTCTCATTCCAAGACGTCGACTGCTTCTGATCACCCGTATTTTTAGAGAGAAGTGCTCTCTCTCTCTAAAATTCTCTCAAAACCGCTACCCATCGAAGTCTCCCCGCTTTCACGTTTTCTTTGGTTTAATTTGAAGGGAGAAGACGGCCACTGTTCCATTTTGTTTTTTTTTTTGTGACTTAATTCAATTTAATTAATTAATTCCCTTCTTTCTCCAGTTTTGACATTCGACACTATTTCGGCCGTCCATTTTCATCATTTCTCTATTCATGCCACTTATGGCACATGAGTACTTGTTATATGTGATTTTCAAGCAGATCGAAAAAATCATTTTACGGCACCAAATGCGACGTCGAAACGTGCTAACTCCGACTGCCTCGAATTCTACGAAATTCTCATGTGCTAACTAGTTTTTCGAGCCCATTCCAACGTGAAATTCATTTCGCTATCCGAGATCTAGAGAATAAATTACTTGATTTTTAACCGAAATTTACAACTTTCAGAATCGAAATTACGATTATACCCTTTCCGTAAATTAGAATTTCTGCCCTACATTCCTTCCTTCAAAAGGAATGGCCCGAAATTCGACAATTACAATCAATCACACGCGTATGCAACGCGGCATACTACCATGCATGTAAATAGTCATTTAAATCTTAAACAACTAAAACCACGTACCTTCATCCCTAAACAAGAGCGATGGGTGGTTCGCATCGCGTCCTCGCGCCTCCCACGCGACCCTCCACCCATAGTGCCTCCATAAGACTTCACTAAATTTCATGGTCTCATACGCAAACCCGATCACGACTATCAACAATGCACACACCGGTCCCTCCCCGGCGTCCCATCCGCCAACCTCAATACGTCCCCAATCCACCACATGAGCTGATCCTGAGTATACTTCCGGAGCATGGAGACGTGAAACACCTCGTGGACACTGATGCTAGGGCGGTAACGCTAACCCAGACGCGAATCTGCCTATCCCCTCGAGGATCTCGAAAGGCCCAATAAACCTCGCGATAGCTCCGCGCTGCCGAACCCGACCACTCCCTCTGGTGATCACCTTCCGCAAGACGCGATCCCCAACCTCGAACTCTAAGGGGTCGACGCCGTGACATCTGCATAGCTCTTCCGCCGCTCTAAGACGTGAGAAGACGCCGTCAGATAGTTTCACCTTCCTGAGTGCAGTTCTAATCGATCAGACCAGCTGATGGAGAGCCTCTCCCACCTCGTCCAACATAACGTTGACCTGCATGGCCTCCCATACAAAGGCCTCATACGGTGTCATATGTATACTACCGATAACCGCTGCTGTGCGAATTCCACTAAGGGCAAATGCTCCTCCCAACTACCCTTATGATCCAGACGTATGCTCGTAGTACTCTCTCTAATTCAGATAGTCCCTCAGACCACCATCTTTCGAGGCTGAACGCTGTACTCATCGCCATCGAGCCCATAAATTTTCGGGAAACTCTTCCAAAAGTGTGCCGTAATTCTAGGTCCCTATCCGACACTACGGATACTAGTACTCCACGGACTATTTCGAATGTACAAACTCGGGGCCAGAATCTCTCCAAGGTGAAGGTCATCCGCACAATTAGAAAAATGAGCCGACTTCTCGTGAGTTTGTCTTTACTATCACCCATATCGCGCCATGCCTCTCGTTATGCCCTCGCGGGCGCGGGTCAGCAAAGTCCACCGTGGATGCTCCACCTCTCCACTCCGCCCACTCCAATGGTCGAAGTAGCCCCGTCGGGCCGGGTGCTCACCCAACCCCACGACACGTGAGACATCATCAAACAAAGTCTCTAACGTGTCGCTTCATCCCACTCTAATACACCGGCGACGAAGATCCCGACAGACCTTCGTGCCACCTGGTGCATAGCAAATCGAGCAAGAAACTCCCCGAGAATCTCCTCTCTCAATCGGGATCAACCTGGGAACAACACTCCGCCCCCATCAAGACTACCATCTACGTGAACGGTCCAGCCCTCACTGCACTGGATCATTCTACCCCCGATGGACACTATCTCTGAAGGCCCCGCCACCGGGACTCAATCACTCGTCAACGTAGATGGTGTAGCCACTAAACTCCCCTGTTCCTAAGTCTCGTCTGGTTGCACCATGTACCAAACTGTCCCACGGGCCTCGAAAGCATCCGCCACTCCCGAGAAGCTATACTAGCCAACGCTCCGTACTTCCGATCGAGTGCATCACCACCACATTTGCTCTTACCGGATCAGGACGCCCCAATCTCTAAGATATGGTGCCGGGCGAGGCTACTTTTTTTTTTTTTTTCATATAACTGTAAGCTAGCTCATTCATATAATGTTAAAAAATTAACTTGTATTATATTCTGTAGCAGCGGATTAAAAAATATATATACAAGCTTCATATGTGGAAGTGTTCAACACTACACATTTACATTGGTTTACAAAATTTCATATACAAATGCACCTAAAGGTCTTCTTCGGCGGCACCTATCACTGTGCGTGGCCTCTGATCGCCGACGTGGATGGCTCGGGTCCTCCGGTCTCCTCTTAGCGTACCTACACCCATTGAACACCCGTGCTGCTTTACGCTTTAGTGGGAATTACACATGGATGACCTCATTAAGGTCACCACACTTCTATACAAATGCATATAACACATATACGCTTACGTATTCCTATCATTTATCACATATATATTCATCATAATCCATTCCATTTCTTATCATCATCCATATATACTTTTCATGTCATCTTGTATTCTTATTTTCTTTGTTCTTATAATCAGATAATTGTCATCACATAGCAAGGTTATGCTTCTACATTCTCTCTATTTCATTTGCACATACCTTTCATTTTCTTTATGTTTCATGTCCGCATGAACCTTGGGCGGATACAGGAAACCGAGGGCCTCGAAGGAGGTTGTTTTCACCGTATGAAATGTTGGTCCATGGCGCCCAAGGCTTATAATCACTGTATGAAACAGTGGTCCATGAGGGCCCGAAGGCGCTGTGATATAATATACCCGAAGGTATCATCACTGTACGAGACAGTGACTTATTCCATGAGGGCCCGGAGGCGCTGTGGTGACCCTTTCGGGGCCACCGTGATCCAAACGGGATCTATGTCATCGACCCAAACGGGCCTCGATATCAGAATCAGATGCCAGATACTTATTTTTCCTAATGCGACGCCCCATCTATCCTCTACAGTTCTAAGGCATTAATCAATGTGTATTTTATGCCTGCATATATCTCATATTTCCGAATAATTATCATTATTCTAGACTTATGTGATATATATATATATATATATATATATATATATATATATATATATATATATATATACAATCATTTATTCATAACTTTGCATTTTTCTTATAACTTCATTGTATGCATAAATACTACAAGCATTCCCCCAGACGCTTACGAAGCTATTTATGACCATAATATGAATAACTATAGTTACCTACAGAGCCTACTGTTTTTCATGTTTTCCACTAATATGAGTTCCAATCTTATCATGCTATCTATTGATGAATTCTTGACTCAATGGGCTTCCATGTGTTCCAACACCCGAATCGAGTTCATAATAAGAAGCATGACCATCCGTCGGGTGTCACGCGTACCGGGCCTCGGGACGATCCTAATTCTGATCGACGAGCCGCACTCCTGAAGTGCCGAGCTCGGTCTAACACTTCAGTCCGACATCTAATATCTTTCCTCAGCATATGGATGGATTCTGACTCAATGGGCTTTCCATAGAGTCCAAGAACACCCAAATCGAGTTCAAACGGCTGAGATATGACATCCGGTCGAGGTCATGCATACTGGCCTCGACGAGTCGACTCGGATCGACGAGCTGCACTGAAGTGACGAGCTAAGTCTAACATCTCGGTCTGACATCTAATATCTCCCTCAGGCATATGGATGGATTCTTGACTCAATGGCCTTTCCATAGAGTCCAAGAACACCCAAATCGGAGTTCAAACGAAGGAGATATGACCTTTTGGAGGTCATGCGCAATACCAAGACGACCTGAACCGACGAGCTGCAATTCGAAGTGACGAGCTCGGTTCAACACCTTAGTCTGACATCTAATATCTCCTCAGGCATATGGATGGATTTTTGACTCAATGGGCTTTCCATATCCAAGAACACTCCAAATCGAGTTCAAACGTAAGGAGATATGACCTCGGGCTGGGAGGTCGCGCGCAATACCTTGACGAGTCGACTCGGGATCGACGAGCTGCACTGAAGTGAAGAGCTCAGTCTAACACCTCGGTCTGACATCTAATAATCTCCTCAGGCATATGGATGGATTCTTGACTCAATGGGCTTTCCATAGAGTCCAAGAACACCAAATCGGAGTTCAAACGAAGGAGATATGACCGAAATTCGAGGTCATGCGCAAATGGCCTGA
Source organism: Tetrastigma voinierianum (assembly GCA_016808115.1). Taxonomy (NCBI): domain Eukaryota; kingdom Viridiplantae; phylum Streptophyta; class Magnoliopsida; order Vitales; family Vitaceae; genus Tetrastigma; species Tetrastigma voinierianum. Next base: position 22,988 of record JAEQBH010006530.1, on the reverse strand, counting down.
CGAGCCGATTCGGATCGACGAGCTGCACTGGAAGTGACGAGCTCAGTCTAACACTCGGTCTGACATCTAATACTTCCTTTAGGGAATATGGATGGATTCTGACTCAATGGGCTTTCCATAGAGTCCAAGAACACCCAAATCGGAGTTCAAACGACAGATACGACCTTCCGCCGGCGTCACGACAAATAAATTTCGACGAGCGAGTCGACCTAACTGCATCAAGTGACGAGCACTGCTTGACGAGCAATCGCTTGACGACCAATCGCTGGACGACCACTGTTGGACACCAATCGCTTGACGATCACCGCTTGACGACCACCATCGGACACCAACGGGCCGTGACGATCACCGTTGACGACCTCTCACCCATTTGACTGCTTCCGTGAGTAAAAAGACCATAACTTGGTCTATAGGAGTCCGAATCGAGAAATTCGAAAGCCTAACATCAAGTTCATTGATGTGGCTACAATTTACTAGAAGGACTCACTTCCAGATTCCCTTTATTTATGACCTAAAAACTCGTTCTAAGGTCAGGCTACTGCATATGATCGACAATAGGGAATTTTCTGGGTTCAACTTGCACCAGACTTTCTCAAACACATATTTAGAGCCTTAAAGCTCTTCTCTTAACTCAACCCTACAAGAAATGAGCTAGAGTTCCCAAACCCAACCATACACAAGATGTAGGGTTCTTAACCATGTATCTAAACTTTATAGTCCAAAACTAGACTTCCATACTCCCATAGGTTCCATACAACCCAAAACGTATCCATACTCATACTCAAATTCCATACCAATACTCAAATTTATTAATTCCATACCACCCAAGACATGTATCCGTAATTCGTGATCTTCTTCTTCTTCTTTCTTCTTTCTTCCTTTCTTCTCTCGCTCTCTCTCATTCGTATTTGCTCTCCTTTCTCCAAGACCAAAATAAGATATTTTTGGTCTTATCCTTATTTGATCTTATCCCTTTTTTATTTTATTTTGGTCCTCCAACTCTTATAATATTTGCAAATCAATTTATAATATTTTTACAATAGTCTCAAATCTTCTTTATTATTTGTAATTTAACTTATGCATATTCCTACTTTTGTTTTTATCTTTATTTTATTCCGAATAAATATACCTTTACGTTTATTATACCCAAAACATGTTATAAACTGTTAGTGGTATAATTGGGTGTTAAGGTGGGATGGTAATACAAAGTGAAGTCATAATCCTCTAGAATCTCCATCCATCCAAGGCTATTTCATATCGAGGTCCCGTCAAGGAAAATATACTCACTTATGGTCCGAGCACACCGAACTCCTGTCAGAGCAAATAGCGTTACGCCAAATCTTCAAGGCGAAGACTACGACCGCTAACTCCATGTCGTGTGTAATTCGCCGTGATTCTTCAACCGGGACGGAACCATAAGCCACACCCTCCCGGATCGCATCAAACACATCCCAATCCGCCCTCGAGGCATCACAATACACCGGTGGTACCTCGGGCCCCCATCTGACTATCAAGATGGAGCCAAAGTAAGTCTCCTCTTCAACTCCTGAATGCCCTCAGACGGCCATCTAATCAAATCCCGACCTCATTCCGGTCAACCTAGTCATAGTGTCGCTATCCTAGAGAAATCCCCAATGAATCTCCCGTAATACCTACCAATCCCAAGAAAACTACGATCTCGAAGATCGACTTCGCCTCTCCCACCCCATCACCCAGCCGACCTTCTCCCCGGGTCGATCGACACTCCGATGTCACACCACATGTCCCAAATCTCACCTCGCAGCTTAACTCGCACTTACCGAACTCGCGCATACCGGCGACATATCTCAATAACCGAAACGATCCTCGGGCGATACTCATGCTCCCACTCCGACCAGAGCATCAAGACGCCATCCAACAAGACCACGACAAACTCGATCTAAACATGGTCGGGAATATCCTATGCATGAGATCCATGAATGCCGCTGGTCGTGGATTTGTTAATCCAAGCGGCATCACCGTGAAACTCAAAGTGCCCATAACGCGCCCTAAACACCGCCTTAGGGATATCCTGTGATCCCTAACCCCCGCCTGATGGTAACCAAGGCGGTCTATCTGGAGTAGACTCGCTCCTCAACCGATCAAATAAATCGCTAATCCCTGTGAATGGGTACCACCTCGATCGCAACCCTGCTCAACCGTCTGTAGTCGCTACGCCGGCTGGTCTTCGGCCCTTCTTCTTCGCAAATGTAACCGAGCGCCTCATGGTGAAGTGCTGCCTTGGCCTAATGAACCTTTGGCCCAGCTCTCAGAATCGGACTCGAGTTCCGCAACTCAACCGGCGCCATCCTATGAGTCATAGAGACGGGGGCGAAGTACCAGGGTGTAACTCAATACCGAAGTCTACATCCCGATGTGGAGGTAGTCCAAGTAGCTCATCTGGAAAAACATCCACATACTCGCACTACTCGAGGTGGTGATCTAAGTCCGTCTCTCCTCGCCCTTGTGTTAAGGCTCGCTAGCCAACCCGCTTAACCGTCCCTAACACTTGACTCGCATAACGCTCGGGGTAAAATATCATGTCGGGTCTCTCGAAATATCACACGAGTACTGGCCCCGCGTGTAGCTGTGAACCTCCCAAGGGCCACAATCGATAATAACCCCAGAGTCGTTACCATCCATCCCGAGGGATGACATTGAACTCGACATGCTCCATGATCCCCGTGTCCACTGTGGAGTAGAGTCCCCGAGATCTCCAGTTTGCAACCTCGACATATCATCCCTATTCTCGCCATCCCTGTGGGAGAACTCACATGCCAAAGGCCCTAAGGTCTCAACTCTAAGCCCAACTCGATCACAACCGGCGCAAGAATGAATGAATGCGAAGCACCATAATCAAATAACACTCTAAATTTCATAAAGCAGATAGCAAAACGCATTCAGAGCATCGTCGACTGGGCTGACTCACCATGCGTGACGGCGTACACGCCCGGGACCCCCGATGTCTCGCCAGGCCTCGCCCTCGCTCTACTCCATACTTCGCCTCAGCCCGCTCGTGAAATGGTGCCCGCTTAGCTCCCGAACCAGATCGCCCCTCTGGGCCGTACCGCGGCCGGAGGAATGCATCGTATCCTCTCTGTCTCGCATCGGATCGACCGGGTGATGTCCCAAAACTCGGATCCCCGTCTCTGTGGACAATCCCGCTCCTACGTGTCCAAGCCGCCGACAATGGTAAAGACACCATTCGCCCTACCACGCAACTCATCTCGTCCCTCGTCCGATGGCTACTTGTACTTTGGAACCCTTGTGAACTAGAAGCCATTTCTTCTCCCGAATCGGCTAAGACCGACCGGGTCCTTCCTTCTTACCACTAACACTGCATCCCGAAAGTGCCCCCGAGCATCTCCATCTCTCTCTCAGCGGCCGTGGCCGGCCCCAACTACGGAATCCACATTCAGAGGCGGTCCCATATCCCGGTCCGACTGGACAACTTCACCCATTCTCGAATCTCCCTCACCTTAGCCAGTCGGTGGCCACGCAATCATCAGCAACCTGGCTAACCTCAGAATCTAGCCACGAGTCCATCACTAGCCATCGCTCCCGCTCAAATTCTATGAACTCCCCGAGCCTTCGCAATCTCCGGAAGCACTTACCCATAAATGCCTCCCGAAACTCGCCATGTCATCGCCTCTCTCTAGGGTTCAGAGTTCTTGCCCATTTCCACTGCTACTGGGCCTCACCTACTGAATGCAACTAGTCTAATCTAGCTGTCACGCCGAGGTAACTCATAGCTTCTAACGCCTTCGATTCGTATGAACTAATGAATTCACTAATTATCTTGACCTCCTCCCCTATGAATGTCGGAGGATGATACGCCTTAAACCTCCGGGAGGTTACCAGATCTTCCCGTCTACCCGCTATACCAACAGGCGATAGCAAACGTAATACCCATAGCCCGAAGAAAAGCCGCCGATCAAACACCGGTGGTGCCCGATCAGCACCCCCGTGGACTCCTCTTACATCCTCGCCCTCACTAGTCATCTATACGCCATCGGAAAATTAAATCAATACAAGATTCCAAGGCATAAATACACTTCGAGACACTATTCATACACATAAATCAGTTGTATACATTGTCCTTGCATTTACAGTAATGCAAAGTAAATCAATTATACATTTAAACATTTTTATCAACAAAATTTCATTTTTTGAAAATTTTATTTTTCGAAAATTTTGTCTAATTTATTTGATTTGATTTTATTATTATATTTTTTTATTTTTCCGTGATACTCAAATAAATTTATAAAAATTTATTTTCTTAAATTTTTCTTCCATCTTACAACGTGTAAAACCTTTAGAAAATTATATTCTTCACCTCATTTTTTTTTCATTTGGACATTTTGTCTAAAATCTCTTCAAACCTTTTAATCAAACACTAAACCTAGTGTTCAACCTTAAATTTTATTAAAATTTTAGTTTATCATCCATTAAACCAAATGAATTTATTCAAATTTATCTTATTTCTCCTCTTGGTTCTAGTTTTCACAAACTGTAGAAACTTCTAAAAACTTCCCAACACATCATGGTTTTCCTAGGTGCTAATCACTAAGCACACAAACCATACACAATACATGATCACATCATTCATATTATGAAACATTTTCTACACAACAAATTTATCAAATCACATAAAACATATCAAACACATGCATGTCGTGTGGTCCCTAGTTTTGTCCTCGTGATTTCCTAGGTAATCTCATACCTAAACTCAACATCAAACCACACCTAGTGGTGATGTTCTTACCCGACTGTGTCAAGCTCCAAATACTCAATCTCTAGGTTTCCATATACCTATACTCTACATCAAACCACCCAGTGGTGATGATACCCAAACCCGAGCTCCCTAGGTATTCAGATACCTAAGCCTGATACTAAGTCGTGACACCCCATCCGGGTCCGTCACCACCACAACCCACCTGGAATACTTCAGAATGCTCCGGGTGACCTCGACATTTTTCAGCGAAAACGCAGAGCCCTCAGACGGGAGCTCTACCCAAATACGGACTCAGATAAAACTGGCCCCAAATAGTCCAATATAATAATTATGATTTAAAACGGCCACTTGGGCGCATAAACAACACTCAATATACATGCCAACTATGAATCCAACTATGTACCCAATAGTTATAAGAGTTAATAATCTACTCTTATACAACACATATATTAAACTTAAAAAGTTCTAATACATGTATACATCAAAGTCACAACTCCTACTTTCTTCTAATCTGCCCTAGATCGAGGCCGTCCCTTCGCACGCTCCCCGTACCAGAAAATAATATCCCGATTGTATGAAGCTAATGCTCAGTAGCTGAATCGCTTCTGGCGGGCCACTCACCACCTATGCAGCGCAATGTTCCAATGAAACACACATTCAAGCAACACATGATCCTACTTGAATGTCTACATGACCAACTGCATCCCGAGTCCTCACCGATTTCCATCACACCTCGCCAAGCCTCGTATGGTACTATTATTTTGCTTGTTTGTGGACAACCCTCCGATGTGTATATATATCAACCTGGGCGCCCGACGATTGATATATTATTTGCTTTGTGGACTACCTCTCCGATGAATATCAATCAACGCTCGACGATTGATATTTTTAATTTGGACTACCCCTCCCATAAGTAATATTTTTTTAGACAACCTCCTCAACCGCTTTCTCTATACTCCATCTCGTGACTCACTCCTATACCCTGTGGTGTTTCAAAGGCATATGGAAATTCCATGTACAATTCCAATACAAGCCTAATTCACTGCAAATATATAAACATGCATATATTTACTTCTCAAAATTTTAATTTACACAATCATGTCATGTAAATTAAATAATTCATACATCAAAATTAGCCTACTGGGCTATCGATCAAACACGAGCAATTCTACTTGAATTACTCGACCAACATATATTTTCAAAAAATATATTTTTCAGAATGCTTTGTGAATAGTGAAACCCTACATTATTCCTAAAAATCACAAATCACCTGGCTATTTCTTAGTGAACCTGCTCACGACCATTTCCTACTTCAATCCAATCAATACACGTATCAACATACAAATGCATAATCTTTTCAATTGTGTCAGCCGTGGATAGCCACTATCCTTCCATTTGATTCTCAAAAAATTTGTATCAATCTCTAGCCTCTGCTCAGGGACCGATCAAATGACCCCCAATGAAATTTCATTTGACTCAAACATTCAGAAACACTTAAAATGCAAAATAAAAACTCAAGTAGGAGAAACCCCACCTCTCGGAGTTTGTTAAAACTCACAAATCCAGTGTCCATGTGAGTCTCTCTCCGCTGTAGAGCGCTCCTTCTTGTCCCGAAGACTCCGACGGTCTGGACGCCCGCTGTATTTTTAGAGAAGTGCTCTCTCTCTAAAATTCTCTCAAAACGCTGCAATCTAATCGTAGAAGTCTCCCCTGCTTTCAATGCTTTTCTTGGTTTAATTTGAAGGAGAAGACGGCCACTGTTCCATTTTGTTTTGTTTTTTTTTTTTTGTGACTTAATTCAATTTAATTAATTAATTCCCTTCTTTCTCCAGTTTTGACATTCGACACTATCTCGGCCGTCCATTTTTATCATTTCTCTATTCATGCCACTTACATACGAAAGATTGAGTATACGTGATTTCGTCACATCGAAAATCATTTTACTAAGACCAAACGCGATGCCCGAAAAACGTGCCAACTCCGACCGTCCCTAATCACAAAATTTCAAGGCGGCTAACTAGGTTTTTCGAGACGATTCCAAAGGTGAAATCTGTTTCGTCATCTGAGATCTAGAGCATAAATTATGGATTTTTAATCGAAATTTACAACTTTGTAATCGAAATTACGATTTTGCCCTTTTTCCAGAAATTGGGATTTCTCGGGTCTTACACTCACTTTCATTTTTATTCTCAATTCAATTTATCAAAATTCTACTTTGGCATATTAACTTATTAAATTATGACCCTTGGGTCATAAATTGGTAAATTATTAATTTACACTTAACTTTTGTATTAATTCCAAGTTGTTGCTTATTTTATTTTTATCTTTATTTTATTCCGGATAAATATACTTTTACTTTTATTATACCCTAAATATGTTATAAAACCGTTATGATATAATTTGGGGTGTTATAACACATGTTCGGTACAAATATAAGAATGAGTAGAGCCAGGGTCTATCAAAGCATGCATCTAAATATCATAAAGAGAGAAAATACCTGCAATCACTTCAGGAGCATCCTGATCCTCACGAGCCTTCATAACATAAGTTCGTGCTGGGGCTATAGGCATAGGACGATCCACTGTCTCTGACACTATACCTCCACGTCCCTTATGCTAAATCTGGCCACCTCGACCCCTACCTCGATCTCGAGTCAAAGGTGGTGCAACAGATCTCCCTCTGCCACTACCTTGTAAACTCCTATTATCCCCTAACTCTCGAGGACAATTCATTATCAAGTGTTCAATGCTTCCACAACTGAAACATCTTCCTGTCAATAATCTACACACGCCCAAATGTCGTTTATAGTAATGAGGGCACTCTAGGACTTCTCCTTGTCCAGTTGAAGCACCTATACTAGAACTAGGTACCGCTATGCTTCCCTGTCTTCTACCTCTTATAGCTGAACCCTGTACTGACTCAGCTTGGGACTCTCTAACTCTTTGACCCGAGGAGGAAGAAGCTCCTCTAGAAAACTTCTTATTTTGAAACCTTTCTTCACTACTTGCTTCAGATCTATCTACTTTCATTGGCGCCTACACCAACTGATAGAAATTTACTTGCTGAAATATTGTGACAGACGCCAGATATATTTTTATGGACTCATGTAGTTCATCTTCGAATTGTTTACACCAAAATGCCTCAATGAGAACTGACTCTGGTGCATACTTACTGAGATGGCTAAATTCTTTCTCATAGTCAACAACTGATAAATTCATTTGCTTCAAATTTAGGAATTGTTTCAACTTAGTTTCTAAGATATATCGTAAACATATTTAGCCATGTACTTCGAAAGCAAAAGAATTCTATGGCAGGATTTGGAATCTCGACTCCTCAACACTAGCCTAATTAATCATTTGCCTCACTCGCACAGTGAGAATGCACATGATACTTTCTCCGACGGAGGGCATCTAACTTCCTCCAATATTCTTCAGAGTTTTCTAACAAGAATCTCTTCTTTATCGACTCTTCCATGTTCGTCTCCATGGAATTCCTCACACCCCATGTCTTCTTACCATGTCTATCGCGGCTTTCGAGCTATCAATATTCTTTCCAATACCCGAGCCATGTCCCGAGATATCCTTAGCAAGGTCATTTATTCTAAGCATTGCTCGTGAGGGCTCAGGTTTCGATAACCCTCGATGTAACACTCGAAATATACCCTAGTTGTTTTCAACATGCTTGTACTAGAAGTACAATTGAATTTTTCTATAAATTTAATTCTAAATATGGAAAGTTAGAAACCCGAAAATTTTATACAATTAAAGGACAAAATCGTGAATCATTCAAAAGGGGGCATAAAAGTCTAATTTCATAAGACTAAGGACAAAGAGAAATAATAGGAATCATGTGTAATTCCTAGGAAGGATGGAGGACTAAAAGCTAAATAACCTAAAGATTAATTATAATAGAGGAGGAGACCAAAATGATTATTTTGGTCTCCAAACAAGGCTTATTTGAAGAAGAGGAGGAGGAAGGAGAAGAAGATAAGAAGGAGAGAGATCAAGCCACATGGATTATCGCATGGATTCGTGACGACGCATGACTTCGCATGATTTTGTACACGAATTACACAGATGAGCCACATGGTTTTCCTCAAGATTTAATTGTTTCCTTTCTCTAGGGTTTTGTTAGGAAAACATTCTAACTCTAGAATTAAGGGAAGTTTGGTTGAAAATCCCTAGTCGATCATAATTAAATATGGAATCCTTCACAATTCCAAGGTTTGGGTGAACTCGGGGTATGAATCGATTCTTTAACTAATTAAAAGTAATTGGTGAGTTGTTCGAGGGATTTCATGGAATTTGATGAGGAATGAAATAGAAGAGACCAGGAAGAAAAGTATGAAAAATGGTGAAATCACCATTTATGGGAAAATTTCGAGACTGCACTTACACCTGAACTCAGACGGCACAAGTGATGCAAAGAGTCAAATCGTACCCAGATACTCTCAAACCCGTACCTACATGCCTTCTAGAATCGAACTCAGACCCAGACATGTGCTAGGACTCAGACGAGACAGTTAGACCTACATCCCTGCTTTTTTGTTATTTTCACAGATTTAAGCTAAAATACACATTCCTAAGTATAGAAAATGATGAAATTAAGTGAAAATGTATCAGACACAGACGGCTATTTCGCTCGTTTCACGAGTTCGACGGGAGCAGTTCATGCCCCAATAATAAGATAGGAGTTTCCGAACACATACAATCGTTGGAATGCCTAAGACTACATTAAATGACACAAAGACTCCTGTCCCGATTAGTGCTCCTAAGACTCCCGATTAGCAATTTCTGCATCTCTAATAGTGCTTCAAGACTTCGTCTGATTAGTACTTCTAAGATTCGCGCTGTTTCTAAGACTTCGCCCGATTAGTACTCTGCATTCTCGAGCAGCTACGACACTTCGTCCCGACAAGGTTACGACACTTCGCTTTGATTAGTGCTTCGCACTTCGCCAGGCTACGACACTTTCGCATCGTATGGGCAATTTCGATACTGATTGTGCAGTGTCTTACTCTATTATTAGTATTAGTCTAGGTGTTCCCATAGTTATATGATAATAACCTGAATACTGAATAAGAGGAGACGAAGGTGTATCGTTCTGATCTGAATACCTACGGGTATTTTTGAATAAGAATAAGCTCAGTAACTCCTATGGGAGTCCCGAATAAATATGAGTCTGTTATATAAGTATAAGTTCTGACTACGAATAAGCTCTGTAACTCCTACGGGAATCCCGAATAAACATAAGTCTGTTATAAGCATAAGTACATGTATAAGTCTATGATATAAATGCATAAAATTTCTGATATTTGTTATTGTTATACGCTTGTTATAAATCAGGTATATGCATATTAACGGCGTTTTCCCAATTAAGCGTGAAAACTTAGCACTGGGTTTTTAACTGCAGGTACGTAAGAGACAAATGATATTCCGCGCTCGCCGCCAACACACGGTGCAGTGTTCATCACCGCAGGCCCGTGACTCGATCAACAAACGTAATGTATAGTTTTGAATATGTAAATAATTCAAGATCATACTTATGATAATGTAAACACTACTACAAGTGGTAGTTTCATTTCGACTTTTCAGATATGATATGTTGATATATTATAAGACTTGGATATACCAATGTCTAATTATGTAGGTAAAGAGTCTCAATATATATTCTCGCACCGAATCCCTGGGCTCTCCATTCGCCTAATCTGGGTCGGATCAATCGGGTGTGACACCCGACCTAAGGTTAACATTCTTCATCGTTTTCCAACTCCACTAGAGGATGATCCATCTATAGAAAACACAAGACACAAGGACATCGACATTAGGCCAACATATTACTAGACATATGCTTTTCTATCCTATACTTTATACTAGAGCCGCCTAAACCTGGCTCTGATACGACTTAATTGACAAGCCCTACCCCGCCTACAGCGAAGAGCTGTGACGTGGCATCGTGACTGCAGTGACTTTAACCTCGTTTTTTTTTTGTTATCGGGTGGGCCCAATTTATATATATTTTTCGTAGAAAGAAATAAACTTTATAACATATATGAGAGTAAAACAACCAATCGTGAGTTGTGTTCTTAAGATTCAGATATATCCGAGTCTCATTTACTTGTTCTTATACAATTTCACTATTACAAAACCTCTACATTTACATATACAAAAACAAATCCAAAACTCACTTGGGGTGGGCTTCTATCGCTATGTCTGGCCAAGTGCATGCACGTCGTGACCCTTTTCAAGACCTACATGGGATTTAAAACACCCATACTAAGATTATAGCTTAGTGGGAAACATATAACATATATGACCACTTGCAGTGATCCTTAATTTCAGTATACATATTGATGAGTCTTAAACTCATCTATTTTTAATCCATTTTTATGGCCTGTTTTTAGTATTTTTAGAGCTACTTTAATGCCAAATTATGGAATAATTACAAACTTTGTGTTTTGCAAAAGTTAATTCAAAAAGGAGAGATTTCCAGCAAGAAAGAAGAGAGAAAAACAGCACTGCAGCAAATTTCTCTATCGCGATGCACTTTCTAGTCGCGGCCAAACTTCGAGCAAATGCCGAGAACCGTGTCGCAACAAAAGATAAATATGGTCATGGCTGTGAAATAAGTAAGAAAATGTGATGAGACAAAGATCAGTTATGTTGCGCCATAATGAAAGACCGTAAGATTACACCTACGCCGAGATGTATTATACTGTCGCGATTAATCGACTTTGCAACATGGAGGAGCTGGTTGAGACATAAGAGAGCACTGAAAGAAGAAGTTCAGTCGCGACAAGAAAATTTATGTCGCGACAAATGACGCCATTTGCCGAATCGGGCCTCGTCAGAACAAAGGAAACCAACATTGCAACATACTTCAAGCTGAGGAGATAAATCTACGTCAGACATGGATCTACGTCACAACACGTAAATAAGCCGAACAGAGAGAGTCAGAGGTCGCGATAGACTTTTATATGTCGCGACAAAGAATTCAACACAATGCAAAGAAGTTCTGTCGCGACATAACAAACTGGGTCGCGATAGAACGAGTAAGTTGAACACAGAAGAGTCTTGTTGCGACAACAAATATTGACAACACCAAGAAACCATGTCGCAACATCAGACTGAAGCTGGGACAAGAAGTCAAGCTCAGTGGTAACAAGCCTTTGTCGTGACAGACTTTATGTGACGCCCCAAATCCGGGGTGTCCCGTTGACTACCCGTCAACCGGCGAACGATACTTCCAGATCACGAGACGTGATAATTGGTGCAAAATGGCTACATAGCCCACATTCATACTCATAAACAAAATAATCCACTATATTCTCATAGTTTTCATGCTTGTTCTACAAAAGATTTGGTACATATTTTATGAAATATTTACTTAAAGACACACGCTTTCAATAGATACCTCATCGCGGCACCGCCTCCCCGCCGATAATCCCTCGCACCGGGGTAATCCGACGACGGGTGAGGAAGCCCAAGAGAAAATTTTCCTACAAGGGTTACTCCCCACCTAAATGCATACGAATGTGGCATATATAAAATGAACTCAATCACATTTCATACAATTATTTTTTCTTATACGAACTAAGCTTCATATCACGCATGACAACTACGCCACCACTGAGTCCTAACCGACTTCACACTGAATGTCAAATGAAATAAAACCAATACACACCCCGATTAAACCATTGGAAAACTCTCAAATTTATTTATCAAAAACTAATTTTGGATTCTTTTCCTTTTATTTCAGGGCCACTTGATTTCCTGGTTTACACCGTAGGACGCCGCACGCCTTTTCAACATTTCACGAACTTGTATCATCTGGATTCATGTCTAACCATGAATAACTGTGGGACTTTCACCCTGGGATCTACCCCAACTTGCTCCGCCCAAAAACACGTGAATTTATCATTAATCACTTACACCCCGTGAATCTCTACTCGGACTTTCATCTCCATTTTTCCCGAGTTCACGATCCACTCACCAACACCGATGAATAAACCTTACCCCGCACCCCACACCCGACCGATGCGATAGACTGCATATGAAATGCATGATGCCATCAGATTTTCCTAATGTTGCATGCATGAATACACTATGAAACATTTATAAACCATGGAAAATTATAATTGGATATAATTTACTTCCATGCAAAACATATTAATACATCAAAAAGCATTTATCTCGATATCACATTTCCAAACTTAAAGATGTTATTCAAGCAGTTTCCATAACATTACAACAGCGCCTCAACTCAGAATTCAAATGGTGGTACCTCCCGCCCTTTCACAAACATGAACCATATCGTTCAATCATTGTCATTTCAAAGAACAAATCACAACATCTAGAAACTTTCAGCCAGTAAAACCCTAACTCCTACAAATATGAACCGGTCATGAATCCATACCCTTAGTCCCAAGGCTTGGAACTAATTCATGGCCTCTCATGGCCTCCCATAAGCAACCCCTACCATTATAAAGCCTTTAAAGGCGGTAGCAAACCAAGTAGGGAAAATATCTCCACCCTCTGGTGAAGTCAAGAAACTCCCAAAACCCGAGTCCACGTTGCCTCTCCATATAGAACACTTCCCTCTTGTCTCTCGAAGGAATCCGACGGCCTGGGATTCCTCCTACTAACCTAGAGAAGTCGACGTTCTATCTCTAGATTTCCATGTTTCCTTCCTTTTGCTTATTCTTTACTTTGCTTTTCTTTCTTTTTCTTTCTCTTCTCATTTTCCTTTCATTTTCTCTTCTTATTGGTCATTTTCACCTGGGAGAAATCATCGGCCAAATGGGAGGAAATTTCTCCTCCTTCCTGCCCAAGCGTGTGGCTCTCCCTTTTCATGCATTTTCTTTATTTCATAATTTCACTTACGACATCATCACTACTTACCATCATGAGCCATAATCCATTTTCCACACATGGCTTGTCGTGAGCCACTCTTTTATGCCAAGTGCCACATTTATATGCCAAGTGGCATCCCCCTTATCTTGCCATGCAGGTGTCATCCGACACCCCACGCTCGAAAAACGTTGAAATCTCCACCACTCGACCTAACGAATTTAATGGGTAGCTAAATTCGAGACGATTTCAATCGAGAAGTCCGCTTTCAATATCCGAGATTTGTGAAAATTCCGATTTTCAATCAAATTTCTATTTTACCCTTTATCCAAAATCTTGGATTTTTTGGGGTTTCACACTTTATGGGTCGAGACAGAAATGTAAATAATAATTTATGTAGTCCATTAAACATGCCGCAATTTTGATGACTTATAAATTGGATATGGCTTTTCAAATTAAACCATCAAGTCAATTTTCTTCTCACTAAAACAAATTTAGCCTCTATTTCTTTATAGGAGCATATAAATATTCAAAATTTTAAAATAGTCACATACAACTATTACATTCCAATATTAATTTTTATGATCCATTGTATATGCCGTCAATTTTGATGACTTATTCATTGGATATGACTTTTCAAATTAAACCATCAAGTCAATTTCTTGGCATTGAATGAAACTTAATTAGCCATTAAAAATATATTATTGTCTTCACCTATTAATTAAATTATATTCTTATGAAATTCTTCCCAAATTTGTAAATTTTTTTAAAAACAACAATATAAATATAAAGAAAAATAGAGTATTGTTCACTATTTATTTAAAAATAATAATATGGGTACAAAAAAAAAAAATTACCAAAATAAAGTATTGTGGAATAAAATTAATTTCAAACTTGTTTAAAAATGTAAAATACATTAAATTAAGAAAATCTTAAATTGCAAATAAAATTGTTATCCTATTAAATGTTAAATTATTTTAAAACTTTTTAAAAATAATTTATATGGAAAAACTGTCTTATTTTTATCATAATCATTGTAAATTATCATCTAAGCTTTATTTTATTTTTTTACTTTATACATTTTTTTGACATCTTAATTTATACATTTAATAATTGAAGTAACGAGTATAATGTCAAAATTTTCCTTAAATTTCCAACTTAGTTAAGGTTCATTTTGGACTTTCCGAATATAAATATTCTTTATATTGGTTTTCAAAACTTTAATGAGTGGTGAACCGAATTTTGGAGGTCATGTGACCTGTTTTTAAAGTTTTGAAGCCTAATTACCCTTTAAAGCATGATTCTCCCATACATTTTTGCTATGGCAAATATGGGCCTCACATGGGCTCTCTCATTGGACTCAACCCATTTAACCTTAGTTTGGGCTGACCCAAATAGCTCTTTGTTGGGCCTTGAAATGCTTTCTCAACCTAATTAGGCTGGTCTGGTCAAGAGGGGTGGAGTAAGACAAATGGAGTTACCTAATGCTAATGAGGCATTATACATCTTCTGATTTGTGATATATTTTCATATTATTTTTTAGGGTATGTTTGGTTATCGAAAAATTTGAAGTAAAATTATGGGAATGAAAATAAAGAGGAAAAATATAAGGAAAGAAAAAAAATAAAGATTAAATATGAGTAAGTTTTTGAGTAAAATGTATGGGAAAGAAAATAAAAAGGAAAATATAAGGAAAGAAAACATAAGAAATAAAAAGTGATAAATCTGACAAATTATTTTTATTTATTATTTCAAGTCAGATTTATTTATTTTAACTCATCAAGATAAAAATTCAAATAATTTAACTCATTAGTATAAAAATTAAATAATTTAAGAATTTGCAAGTTTGTGAGTAATTTTAATTATATTTAATTTAAATAAATATTTAGACAACTAAATATGAGAAAATGATTTTTTGTTATAATTTTTTATTTTCCTAACTAATTTTCAAGAACTTCAAAACACAGCCTCAAGATATATAATTAAACTCACATTGAGAGAGTAGCATATTCATGCAGAAAAAATGCGCAAATGTCGGATTGTATGGGAGCCTCAACAAGGAGCACATCAAGGCTAGGGTATTTATCATATAGGGTTTGTTATAAATATACCCTTCTATGGAACCCTATTAGTGATAATGAAAGTTTTTGGTGCTTTTCTCATGGATATAAGCACAGTGTTGAACCACGTATTTAAGTGTGTATTCTTCTTTTTCCTTTTTCTTTAATTTTATCACTATTTTGTTACACGAGTCACAACAATTAGTATATGAAGTGAGTCCCAAAGATTTGTTTTCTAGCAAGAAAATAGTTAGCCCATTACTCCAAATTGTATTCATTTGAGAAAAATAAAGACATGTTTCTCTATTTACACTTATTTATTTCTAGTACACCCCATTAAAATACCCATGTAGAAAATACAAATTTAATTCTTAAACCTATTTTTCTATTTCCTTTCTTCTTCATCATCTCTCCTACAAGACCCCATTTTTAAATTAATTACTTTTTAATGATGTAATTCAATTTTTCATAACAGCATCATTTTTTATTTATATTTAATTTAAATTAAATAAAAAATTTAATGAAAAATTACTTCCGATTGAACCGACGAGCAAGAGTTTTCCGGATTTTGAAACCTGGACATTCGAACATTTTCTGATTGCATTTCCTAGAAAGAACTTTCCCCCGGATTTAAATTCCTGATCATGGGGTAAATCTCCTGATATAACTAAACATTCCGATTTACAAATCCCAAATTCATTTTTAATTTTTCGAATTTTTTTAAATTTTCTAAAATTAGTTTAAGTGTATTATATAAATTATAAAATTTAACTATATTATATAAATTATAAAATTTAAGCATATTATATATATTATTTTATTAATTATAAAATTTATATATTATATAAATTATTTTAATACTTATAAAATTTAACTATATGTGCAAGATAGACATGAAAAGAGCACGGGAATTTGTGCCAGCAGCTGTATATTTTGCCACTTAAGAATTCACAAGAGATATTTAAAACAGATATTAATCCCTCAATAAAATATCATGTCTATTTGCCTTTAGGAAAAGAATAATATCATGGTGGAAAAGTTGAGGCATGTGAGGTGATGCATCATCCTAAATTACAATCCCATAATCTTTTGGTTCATAGTCATTGCAATTTAAGTTATAGTTTGAGAGTTCAAAACCACTTTATAATATAGTATATAGTATATATATATATATATATATATATATATATATATATATATATATATATATATATATATATATATATATCAATATATTTTCATTTGCAAACTGGTCAAATAAAAAATTTAACTAGTCCCTTCCAAAACATTATGGTCTTTCAATAATTCCAAAAAGACTTCGACTTTGTTGACATTGACTTCTACAATATTGTCATAAATCATATGGTCAGACGTAAATGTATCCTTGCAAATGGTGGCCTACCAAATGACTTTTTGGTAGCATAAATTAATGGAATTTGTCCTTGTCCCAAAAGACTTTGACTATCTCGCTAAAAGAAATGTGATGGAGGAGAATCTATGAATTTTTTTTATAGTAGATTTTTGTGGAAAAAGTGAGTGACATAATTTACGAGGGGCACAAATAAATTTTTAGGTTTTTCTTACTTGACTAACTAAATAAAATATTAATTGATGTTTATTTATAAAGATGCTTTGGTAGCTCCCCTAAGCCAAAAGGACACCAATCTTCAAATTAAGTTTCTTAGTTGACAATTTCCCTATTTAAAAAAGGCCAAACAAGTTGTGTAATCATTTTATAAATGTCGAACAAGTATGTGCACGCACACACACACAAATATATATATATATATACATATATATATACATATATATATATATATATATATATATATATATATATATATATATATTCGACCGGAAAAACAATCACTCTCATTTTCATGCAAAAAATCATCCATTGTGTTAAATATTAGTCAATTCGACATGAATTTGGTCTAGATCTAGTTTATTAATATATATTACTATTGAAATATATATTACCTTACAGTTGGCATAATGTTTCGCTAAAAACCTTTATTCTCATCTCGTGCATATCATCCTTCTCCTAATTTTTGCGAAATTTCAAAGCCAATTTTTCTAGGAAAGATTAGAAACTATCAAACTATTTGTCAAACTTATCTATATACCCGCAATTCAATCCTTTCATACATCAATTTCCCCATAATGTTTAATATATTTTTACATTGATGCCATTAGGAAGGTCCTGCATGATAACTCTTTTGAAAACAATAGCCCACATTTCCTCATAAAAATAATGGATATTTCTTTTCAAGGTTCATTTTCCATGGGAAAATAAAAAATTAGCAAAGAATAGTCAAGTTTTTCTATCCTTATTGTGATGGCTCGCACTTCGCATCGACCCAACCTGCAGGCCGAACTCGACCTTGACGCAAATTTTTCAAATCCAATTCTTTTTTCTTTTGTCAGTAAAACATATTTCCAATGCTCATTTTGTAAAGGATATTTATCTTTATGAAAATATATTTGTATATACTAATCCAACTTAAAGAGGGCCCATCATTTTGTTTTCAATACGCATTTCCATTAAATATGACACTGCTACGCCCATTCGTCCATTTACCACCTTTATACATAATAAAGATTATGCCCGGCTTTCAATACCAAAATATTTACAAAACAAAATCGTAGCTTTGTACAAGCGGCCAAATATATTTCATGAATACAGTAGTCGCCTTTACTTCAACTCCTCGAGGCCTTGATGTTAACTCGAATCGCGTAGCCTTTCCCTTCGCACCGCTTACTCGGCACTGCGACAATGATAAAACAACGCACTAAGTATTTGGCGCCTAGTGATTCTATACGCTTCTCTCTTCATTTCAGTTTAATTAAATCATGCATATTTCTAAATCGATGCCTTTGTAAAAAAATTTCAATGACCAATGCGACATAACATATATATGTAAATTTTCATTTCAGATACATTCGTATTACACCATTGGTCATTTCCAATCATGTAGTTTCATATGGCACAAATCATCTAAACACAAATTATGCATTTCACAATTTTCTTTTCATTTGCCCTGTTTAATTTTACCTACGCTTCTGACGTGATAACGTAATCACCTGCACGGTCTCGGCTTGCATCGCAGCTCCGTATAAAAAAAGGTTTTATAACACAATACGGTCCTGCTCGGTTGCTGACTGGTTATTAAAAATAATTTTATGAATACTACCGATACTGTCCTGCTAGACTATGGATCGGATTGACACATCATTACGTTTGACGCAGTACTGCTCATTTGACCCTTATTGGTATACCAATCTATCCTTAACTCGAATTTAAATGGCTAACATTCTATTAAGGGCGCCAAATCAATTCATATAGCAATTTACAATAGTGCGTATACATTTATATCCAAATACTTGGTTTTCAATACTTATGTAATTTTTCATGTGCACCATTTCAACTCATTGTATCAAATCAATTTAAACAAATAAATACGCAATTTATCGCAGAATTCATTTCAATATAATCCACTTATTTCATAATCCTTCAAACATTTTAGAAATAGAGAGAGAAGTGAAGAACAAACCAATTCATTTATGGCTCAACCGGAGCACACATGCATATTCATATAAAACCTTTTAGATTTGTTTTTTCAAACAAAACGCAAAATCGAAACAAGGAAGGAAGTATGAAGAACAAACCTAAAAAGATTGTCGCTCTTCGATTCCTATTCTTAGAATCCCGTTCTTGGGTCAAGCTTCCTCGTTACCAACCTTTAATCCATCACAAATATGTCACTATCAAAGAACAAACCTAAGAAAAATCGGGCTTGTTCATTCTAGGATTTTTGGTTAGGGTTGATGTCTACCAAATACACCTTTACTTGCAAAATTTTCTGGGGACACATGAGTCATATTTTTCTTATGCTTTCTTCAAGAAAATGATATCTCTACGAGTCTATTTTCAGTAGGAATTGGAATTATCTCATTTGGATCACCCAAACTCAAGTTATTGCCAAACTGGTGGGTATGCCGATCTCACTTGGTTACCTACTGTTATTCTCAATTTCAGGGGTCTTAACTCCATAAATTGGTAATGGTTCCTTCTCCTCATTTGAAGCTATGGTTCTAAGGTTTCTTTCCACTGAATAATCCAATTTGATCACCAAAACTCAGTTATTGCATTTTACATCTAGACTACTCTAATTTGCAAAGGCACCGCATTGTTTTTGCAATATAGCTCCATTTGACGAATTTAGGAACTTTGGGTTAAGCAATTGCATAAACTTCCTTTCAAGTAAATTATTCCACTAGAAGTATAGTTTATCTATTAATTTGAATCACCAATTTGATGAGTGAAACTTAACTTACGGCCAAAACATCACAACTACACTCCAAACAGACACACTGGGTCGGCCATCAAACTCACTTTGCTCATATTCGAGCCTTAGAGCGGCAATTTGATCCTGGTCCCTTCTATACATTTGTAGCTCTAGCTGTTATGGTTTTTTAATAATTGGAATAAATCAATTTGGATGATTATAACTTAACTTAGTAAAAAATGTGGGTTTTGAAATTTTGACAAAGAACTCCTTTGAAACTTCATCATTTCCTTTATTAAAAAATTCATCAACAACAATCCAAACCACCATACACCATGAAATCTTACCCAATACAACCTCTAAAACGAACTTACAACATTTCAAAACACTTTATACCACATTTGGGGTTTTATTAAACTCCAAAAACACAAGTAGAAAGGGGGTTAGGCTTGGTTTTTCATACCCAAATCTTGATTCTCTTTCCTTTCCTTCCTCCTTCTTCTTGATCAACTTGTCCCTTGATTACATGGAGAAGAAATCACAACCTCTCTTCTTCTCTCTCAACCGAAATGTGCCCTAACCTTCCATCTTTTCACTTTTGCCGATAAATGACATTTACAAGACCGTTAGTCTTAAGTCTTGAAGTCTTCATAGACCTTGTTTGGCTTGCACATAAATTCTGTTCCATTTTTCTCATTTTAACTCTTCATTTCACTTTCAATTTCACTTCATTTTATTTCATTTCATTTAACATTTACACTCCTTATTTATGACCATTAGGTCCTTATTTGACATTTTACTAAATTTATTTGGCTCTGTAAAAATTTTTTGGGTTTTATCATTTCGTTTTAGCCATTTAAACACGGAAAAAAATATAATATAATTTATTTTATACCTTGAACATGTTATAAAACTGTTAGGGTATTTTCATGGCGTTACAACTCTCCCCTTCTTAAAAGAATTTTGTCCTTGAAATTACCTTCATCGAATAGTTGAGGGTATTGTTGCCGCATAACTTCTTCGCTTTCCCACGTGGCTTCCTTGGTCTTGTGGTTTCTCCACAACACTTTGACTAATGGAATTAAAAGCATTCTATGATTCTTTGATTTCTCTGAGCCAAGATCTCTCTTTTGCTTTTATTACAGTATGTACGAATGGATTACAGCTCGATTGTCTACGAAGAGAGACTACATGTGATAAGGTACGACTTGTACCTCCTTAGCATTGACACATAGAAAAACATTATGGATCTTTCGACTCTGTAGGTAAGGCTGATATAACTCTTTGGACCACTTTCTCAATCACTTCATATGACCCAATGAACCTAGGGCTCAACTTGCCCTTTTCCCCTAATCTCATTACCTTCTTCCAAGTCGATACTTTCAAAAATACTTTCTCGTCGATCTCATATCGAATATCTTTTCTTCTCATGTCGGCGTAGGATTTTTGTCTATCCGTGACCACTTTCAATCTTTCTCTAATCATTTTCATTTTTTCCTCAGTTTCTTGAATCAAATTAGGGCCAATGAACTTTTTCTCACTTAACTCGGTCCAACCATTGGTGTTACGCGTTTCCTTCGTAGAGCCTCTTAAAGGCGCCATTCCAATACTCAAGCCCAGAAGAAAACATTATTGTACCTGGAATTCAATTAGAGGTATGTAATACATCGACTACCTCATGATCGATCCACACAACTTCTCAACATATCTTTAACACTTGGATCACTCTCTACGATTGTCCATCCGTTTGATCGGTCAGAGCAGGGAGTTTGAAAATTGATCGAGTGCTAAAGCCTCTTGCAATTTTCCCCAAAATCTCGTGGTAAACCTCGGATCTCTATCTGAAATGATCGATATTAGAATCCCATGTAACCAAACTATTTCCTTTATGTAAAGCTCTGCCAGCTTGTCAAGTGAATAGTCGGTTCTCACTTGTAGGAAGTGGTGACTTAGTCAGTTAATTACACCACGACCCAAATTGAATTATACTTTCTTCACATCCTTATTAACTTGAGCCACAAAATCCATAGTGATTCGGTCCCATTTCCATTCGAATTATCGTGATAAAATTTGTAACAATCGAAGGAACTTGATGTTTAACTCACTTTCGACACACCATACACTTGATGTAAGTCACGAAACATCTCTTTTATTCTAGACCACCAATATATGAAGTCTTTAAATCACGATACATCTTTGTGCTACTAGGGTGCATAGCAAAAAAGATCCTTGTGTGATCTTGAATGATTTCTTCAATTTCATCATCATTAGGTACAAACTGAACTTCGATAGTCTGAGAATCCATCTCTTTTTTCTTTTGTAAACTCATTTTCTTCCCTCTATTCGATTTACAATTCTTGCAATTTCTCATCATTCTTTTATTGCCTAAAATTTTTCGATTTAACAAATCCAGTTTTGCTATCAATTCTACCACCATTGTACTGTCGTCTAATAATGAAAAATGAACATTCAACGCTCCAAGTGTTTGTATTGACTTTTTACTCAGAACATCTGCTACTACATTGGCCTTCTCGGGATGATAATCGATCACACAATCAAAAAGGGCAACTATTTCTCATTTCCTCTCCATTCGTTCTTTCTGACAGCTTGGCTTCATATGGTGTAAATTGGGACGAAGCGATCAATATCATGGTTTTGATGAAGTGCGAGCGACTAATAAGTGACGGCAGCTACATTCCTATCATTCCTTGCAATGTCACTTCATCTTCATCTTCATCATCCTCATTGTCACAACCATATAATTATGTTTATCCACTAGTAGGAGGAGGAGACTCCCTATGGCTGAATGATCTGAAGTATTCATATTGCACCATCTTCAGCAGGACTATTATGACTCAATTCTTGAAGCCTGGAAATCTTTCAATGTCAGATTTGCAAGAATGCCTGCTTATGGGGTTTAATCTCTCATTCCTTCGGTTCCGCTGCCAAAGCGAATGCTACATGAAAGGGCTATACTGCAGTCTGAATTATATAAAATCGTAGAGTGCTATAAATGTATGAACAATTTAATATTTAT
>JAEQBH010006529.1:0-122605 GCA_016808115.1 Tetrastigma voinierianum | reverse complement strand
ATCAAGCATCTTGTAGTCTAGGAATCTTCCAACTACAAACTTCTCGAGCCCCCGCATCCCGCCTTGTACTCATTCAAGGATTCCATGCCTCTTACAAAGATTAAGGCGCAATACACATTATGTGTCGTCTGCACCATTCAGAGGTAGTTGCGACACAAGAAATCAAGAGATACCCATAAGCTCCACGCAACCACACTCTGCCTATCGGGCCATTTTCCTTTAATGCTGAGCATTCTTCAAGGAAAACTAAGACCAAATCTCATGTGGCCGTCAACATCTTGTTGCCACCTTTGAATTCTCGGGCCCCGTTAAATTTTTCTCCGGCTTCTCTCCATGACTCACGTCATTGGCGCCCATAACAAAGCGCTGAGGAGGCACCACAAATGTAGAATCGTGAGTCATTCTACTCGAACTCGACTCGCTTTTGGTGTAAATGATATTAAATTAATAAATGACTTAGCCAAATGTTGGTAATACAAAACCATGAATAAAGGTGGCCACTGCTCTCACGGTAAACAAAGATCTTAAAAATTAACAAATGACTTAGTCAAATTCCGAGCTATGTATCAACATCTTAGAAAATCGTTTAGCCAAATTCTAGCACAAATAAATGTTTCTTCATAATACAATATCTTAAAAAGCATCAAAAAAAAATTGTTTAGCCAAATTCGAGCAAAACAAATAAAATATATTACAACCAAACAGATTTTCGCTTTAAAATGATCAATAAACAATATTAAATTGATATGTAACCGTGATATCAATATTTAAAATAAACAAATCCAAAGGCAAACATATATAAACCGATATCAATATTTCAATTAAATAACTCAAGTGCAGCTACTTTTGATTCCAGAACCCAAGCCCAAAGGCAACAAAGCTCAGATTCCAGAATCAGAGTTCAAGTCTATAAATAAAATGCTTAAAACCAATGCGCAGTCCACCCAGATCAAGTCAATAAAACGTGATCAACATCTATATAAAAACGATCGATAAAATAAAAAAATAACATAAATGTAACGTTACAAACAAAAAAATTGCAAAGAAGAACGCTCGCTTGCAAGATTTATGTAAAAATGGAAAAACAAAAACGTAATATTTCGTTTTAAGATTGTTAGTAAATAAGTACTGTGAAAATAGATGAACAAAGAAAAAAGAAAGAGATGAACATGCAAGATGTGGAATCGCTTGCATGAAAACCAAATCAGATGAAAATCCAGAATAAATACAATCGCTTGAACCCCGTGTGTAGATCAAGTCTTGTGTTGACACAATCTCCTTAAGACAAATATTGCCTCGCAGCTAAGCTTGAGAAATGCAAGGCAAATTTATCCTGTGATTAAACGATCTCCCAACAAAGTAGTTAAAACACTTTCTTTGTCGGGTTGTCAAAACCCGATCAGGCAACTCGCCTCTCTCAAATACAATATGAACAAATGAATGCCAAAAATGAGAGAATGTGTGGCCTGGTTTACACCGCTCTTTCATGAAATGTTCGGCATACCATGAAGCTTCGCATAGGTCGTGGATCGGCTGAGAAGAAGGTGTCCATTCAATATCAGTACATCAAACGACGGCTGCTGGACTACATCCCTAATCACTCATATATGGATGCGGCGCGCTGCATGTGGTGAACCAAGCACAGGTGCTAGTACTCCCTTCCACAAAAACTCCGTGCTCCTCAGGCCTGCCTTTTTCATGCTTAAACCTTTAGCTACCATTTTTCAAGGGGTGATGTTTGGGAGGCAATTTAATTCACTCCCAGTTCGCAAGATCTCAATATATAATCTTCATCTCCTCATGGAGGAGAACACATCTCCATGTGGATCCACTTCTAAAAGCTTGTGACTCCATTGTAATTTTAGCTCAAAAGATAGCTAAATTATTGTGCTCAAACCCATT
Organism: Tetrastigma voinierianum; assembly: GCA_016808115.1. NCBI lineage: Eukaryota > Viridiplantae > Streptophyta > Magnoliopsida > Vitales > Vitaceae > Tetrastigma > Tetrastigma voinierianum. The sequence continues at coordinate 120,703 of JAEQBH010006529.1, read as the reverse complement.
TTTCCAACAACCCACACTCTCCTACATTACCTTTAATCATCATCCACTCCATCCATTATTAAGAATATATGCCGATTTATTCTTAAAATTATTAAGACCAAAATATATCTAATAATATTACTTAATTAGGATAAATAAAAACAAAGACAAAACTCCTTCATCTATCTCCTCTTTATTTATTTATTTATTTATTCTAGGATGACTGATTAAAAGGAATCTTGTTTCAAGGAAGAAGAACATAAGACAAAGATCATCCAATTACATGTCCGGAGATTTGATGCAAATAGTAAAAAGCTAAGAGCTGGAAGTTCTGACTATATTTTATTGCTTCTTCAAATGATTAATTTGTAAACACAGATGATAAGAATATTGGAAATGCAGCTTGAAGTTGTCATGATCTCCTAGAATTTCTGCCATGTCAAACCACCTAAGCATACCATATATTTCAGATTTTCCTGAATTTGAAGGTATTTTATGACCATGAATGAAGTTAAACTTAAAAGTGATTAAGAAACAGCATGTGCATTTAGTTGTACCTATTAATGATCAGAAGATGGCTGGAGTAGTAGGCAGCATTTGGATAGACAAAATAATAAGATGTATAAAAAATGGTTAAAACCAAGTTGTAGACCAACAAGTCATGTATAGATTATAATAAAGAGCCAATTGAAAATTAGAAATTGCAAAAAATGACCATGTGAAAGTGTTCTATGGTAGTAAAGGAATAACAACATATTACTAGGAAACCAGATCTCCACACGTTACAAAAGATATATCGAGGATAAACAATATTTGCCACAAGTAATTACAAAAGATATATTGAGGATAAATTTGAATGTCATTCATACAAATGTTGAGAGAGTATAACATGGAGATACATGCAGCTCTATGAAATTAATTATTCTAGCTAGGAACCTATCATTTCACTCCAGCCACCATTAATTTGTGAGAGCTTGGTATAGCAACACCATTCTAGGAACCTCACATTCTAGATTATATATGCACAATTCAATAAATACAAAAAAGTGAAATGGTAAATATTTAAAATAAGATTAATGAGATAAATGAAAATATACTTAATATTAAAACTATAATTTATTTAATTCAAGGCATATTCCCCTAATTTAACATACAAATATTTTTTAATATTTAAGTATCATATACATTATATCAAAAAGATATTTAAAAATTTAAAATAAAATAGTTAAAACAATAAAATTTAATTAAACTTTAATTATATATTATAATAATAATAATTTTTAAACTCCTATGCTACAAAAGGAGAGATTTGATGAAACACTAGTAACTGGTCGCAATGCTGCATCTAAAGCTGTAACAAAAACAACACACCTAATAAGATTCGTGACGAAACAAGAATAAAACAACAATAAACAAAATCTATGTGGGAACCACCACTTGATTAATAAAAATGGAAATAAAATGTAGAAGGGGTAATTTTAGACTAATAATGGCCAAAAATCAATTCTCCTTGAGAGAAAATCAACCAAAACAACCCGGATCGCAATCAAAAAAACCCTAAAACTCACCTATTCTCTATCCCTACGAAGTTACTTTGAAGCGAAACCTAACTGTCGTATTCAAGCTTCTATTCAAACTCCTCTATTGATCTACTCTTCAATCATTAATTAATCTCGTGAATCAATCATAAAAAAAACCCTAACTTGAATGAAGGTAGTTGCCAGGGGACGACTTATACAGGCTGAGAGCAGAGAAGCTAGGTTGATAACTTTCCTTCCTCTTTTTCGGTAAACTAGTGAATCTAGTTCTAGAAATTATTATTTAAAATATAATGAAATTAGTCTTCTTTTTTTTTTTGAAGAGTAATAAATTATTTTTAAATTCTAAAATACTTGAATATAAATATATCAAGTACATTAAGATTTTGTCATCTAAGTTATACTAAAAATAACTTTTAAATCTATACACTAATATTTATGTTATTATTTTTGTCTTTTCAATAGTTTCATGAAATTTAAATAATTCTCATCTTATCAAATTTTTTTTCAAAATATCCATGATATTTTTTTATATTTCCAAGTGCACATATATAGTATTTATTGATATTTTCATTCACATTTCAAACCGGAAAGCTCTCTCTCTCTCTCTCTCTCTCTTCTCTCTCTCTCTCTCTCTCTCTCTCTCTCTCTCTCTCTCTCTCTCTCTACAGAAAGTATATATATATATATATATATATATATATATATATATTGGAGAAGAAAGCTCACAATATGATTTAAAACAGAACTATAACTGGGTTTGAGATAGCTTATTACAATGAGGCTTTAGACTCAGTGTCCGATGTATCTTTGTTCATTTATAAGACCAAAGGAATCATCCTAATGTTATTAGTATATGTGGGATGCAACATGAAGATATTCCAAACTTGGATCATGACTATAAACCCGGAAAAAAGATGGTTGAGTTTTTCTAAAAAATGGCAAAATAAAGAATCGCCTAATAGTACGTATCAGAACCCTTGGGAATTTTCGTGTATCTTGATGACAAAGCTGACCACCGCTTCTGGATTCATCTCACGAGACCAAGTTAACTGTGTGAATTTTGTCGACCTCGAGATAGTAGGATTTTCTACCGAATTTTTATAAGGATGTGTACAGGAACTCTAAATCAAGATTTTGAGAAAATCTTACTTTGGGAAGATAAATTAAATAAAGTTCATACGAAATAATTTGAACTTAAACCAGTGGAAACTGCTGTTTCAAGGATAGAACGACCAAAACTGGGATTAAGTGTTTAGGACATGTGGTATAGCGTGAGCCACACCTCTAGGGACTAAAAATACATAGTCCTAAGGGGATAAGACTCGAGACAAGAAAAAAAAAAAGAGGATATTTTTCCTCAGTGTTGATGTTGAAGAGAGAGGGAGAAGCGAAGGTGAAAGACCAAGGAGACTTCCCCTTCCTTAGATCTATGTGGAGACCGCAATGGAACTGGTCTGACTAAGAATTAAAGTTCGTCTATACGACAAGGGCTTCGCGTACATACCAAAAAGGAGGGATTTCACCCAAGTTCCAAAAGAGGGAATTTGGGGGAAATCAAGGGTTGTAGGTCCTTCACAAGGCTCCAACGGTTCTTGTACGCTCCAAGAGTTAGGGATTCTTCATACTTTGATTTATTTCCACTCTGGAGGGGTTATCCGCACGGGACTCGGTCAGCCGCGGACCTGCCGGGGTCGTGTAGGGTCGGGTGGCTCAGGATCTCCACCTAAGGGCCTTCTGGCCTGCTAGCCTTATGGCATGTTAACCTCAAGCTGCTAGCTTCCCCGTCCGCAGCCTCCTTGGCATGCTAGCCTTCCGGCTCGCAGCCTCCTCGGGCTCGCAAATTTTCCCGCCTCGCCGCCTTCTAGCCTTCGCCGCCTCTCGCCAGCCGGGCCGCCGGGTCGTGGTTGACCGATATGTGCCTCTCGGCTGCGGCCCGAGTAACAACTCGATTTCTGGTTTCGAATCAGGACTAAGCCGCGGTGTTATCGCTTCATGCAGGATATCATGCTTGTGTGTTATCAGACAGAAAGTTACTATATGTGTGCTATTATATTAACATTGAAGAAAATGATGTTTGGAAATGAGGCATGTGTTACAATTGTCCAAGATGTAGGATGTACGCATGAATTAAATTGTCCATATAGCATTCATCATATATGTGATATGATATAACTTCAATGGCATAATCGCATCGCGATACGACGTGGGATATCGCATTAAACGGGTGTGAGTGCATGGTTGGTAACACACTACGCTTAAAGTGTTGATCGGGTGGGCTCACGGCTAAATGGGATAACGCCCAACAAAGTCTCACGTTGATTGAAATGATAAAGAAAATATGTGCCTGGGTATCACCAAGTCGATAGATCTCTCCTCGTGAAAGACCGCCATTTACGGCTCACATACCCCACCTAAGGGAGCGTCGAAAAGCATCTAGGTTTCATGAGCCCGCGCGCGACACCAAAACCGCTACCCACACAAAGTTGCGCATGATTTTGAAATACTTGGTGTCGGATTTCGACATATAAATTATCATTGTGATGTATCATCCAAAAAGTTTTTGGTTTATAAACAAACGAAGTTTGTTTTGAAACACTTTCATCGTGATGTCATCCAGAATTACGGTTTTATCACACATGTGCTTAGGCGTTGTGTGAGGGAGTCAAGGAGAACTCGGGCGCATGGTACATGATGAGTCGCATCTCATTTTATGGCAAGGCATGTAGGATTCCATATAGAATTGGCATGTTCTAGTTGGAATGTGATTGTGAAATGTTGAGTGAACATTGCATGCACTTAAAAGCGGAGTAAATCAGAGGAGGTATTTCTACTGGCGTGGCTCACTTTATGGGACAACCCTTATAGGTACAAGGTCGACACCGATGGACTTCGCGCCAGATAAGGCCGTGATTGCGGAAGAAGGTTGACATGGCCTTGATGAATCTTTTGTAAAAGTGTCGGGACAAAACCAGTCCCAGTATTATAACTCTTCAGATAAAAAGAATTGTAATTAAATTCTTTCGACTATTGCCAATAGTAGCTCCGTATGTAATTATGATAAGAGGCCGTGATCGACTCTTACTACTATTATATTTTAGCATTATCCTCATATTTTCAATTTAAATATGAATGAATGGGTCTCAAGTGAAGTGGACGTATTTCCAGAGGCGGTGGCCGAGCAACTCCTGTCCACGAGTAATCGTATCGCTTCGAAGACTAAGACTTAGGTGCACAATGACCTAAGGTAGAAATTCCATAGGTTTTGATTTGGTAGTCAACTGACCCTGGGATTGGGGCGTTACGCTGGTATCGTAGCATAGGCATACTAATACCTGGTGGCTCGATTGATTTGGGCCCAGTCATTAGATCTTACTGAAGCTATGGTGTCACATTGCATATCATAATATAGGTAATGTGATTACATTTGGGAATTGATGAGCAATGGTTTAGACCATTGCATACATTGTGTGTTTCCATGTTTTTGTTAGCATGATTGATCACTATATGTCAGGTAGTCTTGGTATATATAAAAATAATTAAAATAATAATTAAAAATTTGTATATAGAAAAAGAGGAACACTAGGTTAGAAAACATAACCTTTGTGGGTTCTGAAAAGAACTAATGTGATAGTTCGATGTTAGTATTCAATAGTAGTTAGCACATGCACTACTAGTTAGACAAGAAAGGGAATCTCAATTTTCTATTTGGCTTGTGTAAATGGCAAGTCCAGGAAGAGGACGTAGAGGCGGTGGACGGGGCAACAACCAACCAATTACTAACCTTTGATCAACAAGCCTTCACGAGGCTAATAGTGCTACTAACAAGTACTATTGCACATGTGGAGTTGTATACGCCTTCATTGCACTACAGTTAGTGCAAATGTGGGCTGTGGAGGATTCGAGTAACCTCGAGGTTTAAGGCACATCATCCCCACCTTCAAGGGCGAGGGAGCCGGAAGCTGACACGTTCCAACAAGTTGGCAAGATTTTGAGGCTACGGAGGTCACCCCGATGCTACGGTAGAATTAGCTAGCTCATTCCACCTTAGAGGGTGAATCCAAGTATGGTGGGATCAGGCCAAGCCCTCGAGGAACTTGAGGCAAATGACTTGGGAAGAGTTCCATGAGCTCTTCTCTTCATGAGTGCATTCCCCAAAGATCATCCGCACGAGACATGCAAATCTCGAGAGTTCCTTGGGAGCCGGAAACAAGTGAGTTCATGACTGCTCTAAATATGGGCTAAGTTCACCGACCAGAGCGGTTTCACGATGATTGCGCCACGAATACGGCAAAGCCAGAAAATGAGGACGGTATGAAATTATCCATCCGGGTAAATTGTGGACTTTCTCTTACAAGATATGACTTGGATGAAAGACAAACTATGGCCATGTAGAAGTGAATGACGCACCTGAGCATCCCATTGCTGAAAAATAGCATAAGAGGAAGGAGAGTCAACCCCTTCCTCTAGCCTGGTGAAAGAAGTAGAGGAATCATTCCACGAGGGTTTCAAAGGTAAAGGCCTATGACTACCGTGGCTGGCGCCAAGATCAATCATCCAATATGGAGACACTTCGCAGGGATGTAGAAGCACTCTTTTCGACCCGACCTCGCTCATGGTCCAAAACCGAAACCGGCAGCGGCTCTAATGTCACCAATCACCTTATCATATACTATTTATCAAAACACATTTCGTAGCTGCTACACTTTAGTTGACATATAAAATCATTTTCAAATATGCGAAAACGTTTTTAAAGGGTAAGCCCCACTTACTTCATTCATACAAAAGTACAATTACTATAAAGGCATATCAAGCCTTTTCAAAAGATTTTACAAAAATAGATATTCAGAGTTGAAAATCGTTTTTTACAAAATATCAATGTTCAAAAAGAGATATGGGTAATGCACATGCCTGTAACATACCCGCAATTCTTCTTTGGCGACCTCGACTGTCGCCCTCTCAATCTTGCTTTTCTCCTGTTCAATCGGTACTGCGGCCTAGATAAACTACATACTAAGCATTTTCATGCTTATGGTTCTATTACAATTCCATTCTCTAGCTTCCAATTTAAATCAAATCATGCGCTTTACTAAACAAACTTTTAGATCTTTTGGATGATCAATGTCAATACGATACATATACTTCCTATTTCATATACAATCATTTATGGTTCATCGATCAAATCCAAATATACACTTCCATATGCAATAAGTCATTGATAATCAAATCATGCATTTCACAATACTTTTCTATTTCACCCGCAATCATGCTTTTCAATTCCAATTTGTCACAATCTCAAATCAATTCAATCTTGGCTCTACTCTTAACAAATTTAACTCTATGTTTTCGATATACGATATCCATCACAGACGGTTCCGCTGGGTCAGAGGCTCACATAAGCAAAATGCTTTTATAACACGCACGGCCCCACTGGATGCCGACCGGGTTATATAAAAATCAATAAGTGAACACTACTCGGCGAGTTAGTCTACTGGCCGTTTCATCGAGTGGATACATCATCACAATCGTCGCAGACGCTATTTTAACCCCTATTGGTATACCAATATATCCTTCATGCGAACTAAATGGTTAACATTCAATTAAGGGAGTTCAAATCTTTATAAGAACATATAGTACAAATATGTGCATTTGTATAAACTGGCTCATTTTCTTTTCAATACTCATGCAATTTTCTTATATTTGCAAACATTTCACAATCAATTTCTTCAAATCAATTCAAAACAATTCAATATGCTTTTCTTACATTTGAAGAACAAATAGTTCAAATCTTGAAACGAGAATAGGAGGTAAAGATAGAACAAACCTAAAATCGTTGCTTTGATTCCGATCTTCTAATCTTGACTTCACGTGCTTTCCTCCTCGCCATATCCCCTATTCAAAATACAATGACAATCACATATTAGTAGGTTATTCTCTAGGAGTTTTTGGTCGTGGTTTGCGGTCTACCGACACCCTTTCACTTTTGCAAAATTTTCTCGGGGGACACATGAGCTTTCATAATTTTGTCATGCTTCCTTCAAGACAATTTTAGCTCTATGAGTCTATTTTTTAGTAGGAATCGTGAATCATCTCATTTGGATCACCTAAACTCAAGTAACTAAGATTTAATGCCAAATCGTCAAGATGCCCAAATTTACCTGCCATTTATCGTTATTCTAATTTCAGGGTCTTAATCTATAAATTGGTAATGGTTCCTTATAATAATTTGAAACTATGGTTATATGGTTTATTTTCCAACTAGAATCATCCAATTTGGATCAGAAAACCTGGTTATTGCATTTTTACATCCGTACTACTCCAATTCTGCAAAGCGTAATCGATCGTTTTACAATATACCCACTTTGAAAAATTTCTGGGCACTTTGGGGTTACAATTTGCATACATTTCCTTCAAGTAAAGTGCACACTTTAGGTCTATTTTACCCATACCTGAATCACTCAATTTTTATGAGTGAAACTCAACTTATGGCTAAAACACTATAACAATACCCAAAATAGAGCATAACCCGTGAGCTATCCGAGCTCACCTTTAAGCCCGTATTTGGGAGCCTTAGAGCTACAATTTTCTTCTGGTCCCTTCTATAAATTTATAGACTATCTCTTATGGTTCTTTACCAATTGGAATCACTTCATTTGGATGATTATAACTTAATCTATAGCCAAAACAAGAATGTGGGTTTTGGACAAATTTTTGATGTTATTTTTCTGAGAAAAACCCAACATTTTCCCTTTTTAGCAAACACCTCAAAACCAATCCAAACCAATCTAAATAATGTAAAACAATCTCAAACTGAACTAAAAACCATCCAAGAACACTTTGGCACACATTTGGGGTTTTATTAAACTCAAACACAAGGAAAGGGGGTTAGGTTTGCCTTCTTTTCACTTCCCAATCCTTTTCAATCTTCAATGCCAAGCTTTCTCTTCAACTCTGATCTCTTTAAACTCTTGCTTTAATGGGAGCAAGAATCACAACCTCCCCACTTTGTAAAGCCCTAGTTCTCCCTTCCTCTCTCTCTCAAACCGCTTTGCTCAAATGAGCTTCCAAGACCACTTTTTAGTCTTTAAATATCCCACATGTCACATAAGGCCTGTTCGCCTTTCTAAAAATCCATTCGGGGTTTAAGTTCTCCCAACTGGCATTTTTGTCACTATTTGTCTCATTTGCATTTAAATTCTCATTAATCACAATTTAGACATCTCTTCTTTCTAACTTATGACACTTGTAGTCCTTATTTCACAATTTCCAATTCTTTGCCCTTTTTCACTTGGGTTTTATTTCCTTTTCGTTCAATTAATTTCATTTTAGTATTTAATATTTGTATTTTTCTTTAGCCATATAATACTTAATCAAAATTCATTTAATAATTCCTGAAAACACCCAAGTTTGCCTTAATTTATACCCGCGAATATATTGTAAAATTATAAAAATTGTATATATTAAGGCATAGGTTCCTAGCCAATGGCATGAGAGTGTGTTTCCTAAGTGTACCAACAACACTTGAGACTCCGGATTGCCCTTAGAGGTAGGATCCCAAAGCTATGGGACACCACAATTCCTTATCATCAATGGGGCATGCACAAATGCACTTGTCTCTTCCTACCCCACCATGGGCCAGTAAGATAAGACGGGCCCCGTGGTGCTACATAAGCACCTACTATTTCAGACGGTTTGGGTTACGCCAAGGCATGGGTCAAGGTCGAGGATAGGGCTCACAAGCAGGGACTTCGGGGACCCAGGGGCGTGTCTACGCCATCACACCCTCATACCAGCTTCGCAGATCGTCGGTTATTCAGTACTTTCTACTTTTCGCTTTATAAATAAGAGTATCGCTTGATTATGGTAATCTCATTCATTTGTCGGCATCGCGTGTGAAAGATTTGGGCTTTTAGAGTTGAAACCTCGAACATCTCTGCTGTATGTGAGTTCTCCTTGTGGTGAAACCAGGTGTGAGGGCTGATTAGATATGTCGGATCGCAGCCAGAGATCTCGTGGATTCTACTCACCAAATCGAGGGTCATGCACAATGCCGAGTTTGATGTCATCCTTGGGATGGATTGGTTGACTACACATCAAATCGTCATTGACTGTGATCGTATGAGGGTTACGACTTACACATTGAACGGTACTTGTGTAATGCTCAAGGGAGGGCATTTTTACGCCTTTACCTCTCGATCCGTCAGGTACAACTCTAAGTGGCACAGTAGTCAAGTGTGTGGCCGCAAGCAATGTTCCGGGAAGGCGAGGGTGAGACTAGATTTGGGTCCCCGCTCTAGGATGATTATGAGTACGAGGATGCCTTTCACAAATTAACTATTGGGATTACCTCCGTAGAGGAATGTACTTCAAGTATTGAGTTACACCTTGGTACATTGCATATTTCTATGACTCAAGATAGATCGGCGCCTCACTGAAGTTACAGGAACTCAAGGTCCAATTGGCAGAATTATTGGACAAGAGTTTCATTTGACCGAAAGAATTTCATTCAGCGCTCCTATATGTTTGACAAGAAGAGGGACAAGTCTCTTTGCTTGTGTATAGATTATCGACATTTAAATAGGATTACTATCAAGAATTGGTACCCTTTACGTAAATTCAAGATGATTCTGTTTCCGATCACGAGAGGGGTACTGGTCTACTCTAAGATAGATTCGCACTGTGTACCATCAATTGAGAGTTGTGGAGGCGATATCCCTAAGAAGGCTAGAACGATATGGGCATTTCTAGTTCATAGTGATGCTTTGGATCGATGAATGCTCTCAAAAATAAAGATTCATGGATCTCATGATAAGGTATTCCAACCCTATCTAGATCGCCTATATACCCTTGTTGATGACATCTTGATCTCACTCCTGTCCTGGGAGGATCACAGGGTCACGAGGGTTGTTCTCCAAACTTAGCACATGTCACACCCCAACCCCGCCTAGGTCATGAAGGGGTAATAAACTATACCGACTCTTACTTGTTTTTTTCAAACAATGCGGGCCCAAGTCTTATAACCGAATCAAATATCATAGTATAAAAGATACAAAATAAAACTACCATCGTAGTGGTGTTTACGTATACATACAACCCTAAGTCCCATTTACATACATATACAAAAACTGGATACTTGCCACGTACATAATCGAGCCGCAAAACCTACCGTGATGGAATCCTACTAGCTCGGTTGACCTACACATGCGTAAGATCGCGGACGCCCTCCACCGACTCACACGGATTAAACCCATGCTGCTTTAACGCTTGAGCTGAAATATATGACTTTATGGCCGTATACGCATGCAATACTTTACAAGAAGTATATAACAAGAATGTATATACAAAGAGCAGATATCATAATTCTTCATGAATTCATATAACAAACTTATACAATACATTTGTACTACGATGTACTTATACTTGTCTTAACCTCCTGAGAGTTACGTGAGCTTATACTAGTACGAGGTACTCTCGTAGGTACTACAAAGCTTATATCGGTATGTAGGTACCTATGAAAATACAAATCTTATACTTGTACAGTAGGTACCCGTAGGTACATTCAGAATCTAGATGCATTAGTTTTACTTTATTCGGCTATTCGTATTCTTTATCATATAATCACAATTACTTCAGATCAGCATGGCGAAATGAGTAGGACACAACACAATAACTACCTCGAAGGTACTGCATGCGATCGAGGTGCCGTGAAGACAGCAAGAGTGCCAAACACCGATATAGAGTGTCAAGCGCACTTCAATCGTGAGAGTACCGAGGTACTAAATGTGCCGGCATGGTCGAGAGTGTCGCCAGCATCTAATCGTGAGTACCGGCACTCAATCTATGCCGGGCACGGCTCGAGAGGTCATTGCACTAATCGGGAAAAATACACTATACGTGCCTCGCCCATTACAGCAAAGGTGGCTCAGTGTCATTCAACATTCGTCTTTTAAAAATCCTTATAATTATATGTGTTCAGAACTTACTATATTAATATAGTGGGCATTAAGTTTACTTATTACCTAATTCTTTTCCTTTACTTCCTGATAAACATGAATGGACCCTCATTACACTTATAGTCCTCATTAGTCTAGACAGAGACAAGTCCCCTTAATAATGGAATAGCAAAACATGACAAAAAACACGTCCAGAACAAGGCCGGTATTACGCCGCAGCATACCCGAGGTCATTGTCTAAAGTTCTCCTCACGCCACGCCAGGTGGACATGCTACGCCTTGGCATGGACTTACGCTGCTATGTGGGATCCCTTTACGCCACTGCAAGACCTCAAATCGCTCTGCATTTGCTGATTTCGTCCATTTTTCCAGAAATTCAACCAAAATCAAAAGAAAACTCTTATACTCTCCATAAAAACATCTCCCAAGTATGTTCTAACTCAACCAAAACCAAACATAGAGATTAATTAGGGTTTTTCGAAACCCAAACTCAAATACTTGAAAGCTAGGTTAACTTCCTAACAACCAAATAGGTATCCATACATCATAAACCAAGAATCCATACTCAAAGGGAGGATTCCATGCTCATCTTATACAAACTAGGGTTTTATTTTTGAGTTTTAAACTCATCTATTTTTAATCCATTTTTCTGGCTTATTTTTAGTATATTCACATCTGCTTGCCAAATTATGGATGGCTCACCAACTTTGTGTTTTACAAGTTTTAATTAAAAGGGAGACTATTTCAGCTAAGAAAGAAGAGAAAAAGAGCACTGCAAAGAGTCTATGCCGCGGAGCAGAGTACTGTGTCGTGACAAACGTTCAAGCAAATGGCTAAGGAAATCTGTCATGACAATATTTCTTCTGTCGCAACATAAAGGACTAAATATAGAAGAAGAGCTATGTCGTGACAAATGATAGTGTGTCGTGACAGAACTTGAGAAGAATGTAATAAAGTCACCGAGAAAGAGAGATGATGTCATATTGCCAGTTTTTGTCACCGGTCACAATACCAGAGTGAACTCTGGTCTCCGACGTAAAATCCCTTGTCGCAACAATAGAAACAGGATGAAAGCAGAGATTCTGTCGTGACAAGGTATCTTATGTCGCGACAAGAAATTAAAGAGCAATACAGGAAGAATACTACGACATATCAGTTTATGTTGCGACACAAGGAAAAATAGAAGGCAGAATCTATGTCACGACATAAAAGCTCTGTCATAGACCGATTATTGCACTTAGAAAAGCCCTCGCTATGTATACAATGTATGAAGAAGTTCTGTCGCGTCAAGGTAATGAATGTCGCGACACTAAGACAAGGTTTTTGGTCCTGATAGAGAAACAAAGTCGCGACAAGTGATGCTTCGACTTAAATAACTCCAATTCGGCTGCAACAAAAGAGTACAATGTTGCGATGGTACTAAGTCAAGAGAGTTTTGATGTCGCGATGCAGATATTAAGGTCGTGACATTACAAATAAGCCGAACACGTATAAATAAGGTCGCGGATGCATCTTTCCATCTGGTGACAAAGATTCCAACACAGGAAGAGTCCCTGCTTCGCGTACATACGCAACTCGGGTCGCTACACAAAGATGAGCTGAAGGCAAAAGTCTTATCGCGATATAAAAACTACGTCGAGACAAAAACATCTACAATACCGTTGCATTCGCGTCAACATAAAAATGAAGCCGCAACAAGAAATCAAAGTTAAGTGGGAGACAAGACTCACACGGCGCACTTTCCCCGGTCGCGACATGAATGTGCTGACAATACAAAGAAATATCGTTGGTAACAAGAACCACCGTAAATGTCGTCAAGAACATAGAAACCGGGTCGCGCGACACACCTTGGAAGAACCCGCACGTAAAACAATGTCACAACATTGCCGTCAATGTCGCAACATAATCGCTCCAAGAAACACACATGAGAAGTGTCGCCACATAGAAACGCATTACGTAACGATAGACCTTGCAGGACAAAGTGTTAAAGAGCCAAAGAGAGATCTATCTCGACAAAGGAAACTTTGTCGCAACAGAATAAACATGCTAAAGAAATAAATATTGTCGCGATAGAATGCTGCATGTTGCAATAGAGAACTGCAACAAAGAATTAAAACTCTGTCAAGACAACACTTTCAGGTCGCGACCAAGAATGCAATTTAGGCTAGAATTTTGGGGATCCACAATGTAGCCTCGAATTTAGGGCCCAAACTCCAGCCCTATAATTAGAAACATTCGAGGAGTTGTATGCGCTTATCGATTTTAAAACCAGAGTATCCGGGAGTCGATGCTTTTTGTATTATATTTTTCTTTTATTTTATTTTATTTTATTTTATTTTCTTCATCGATTAGAATTAGCGATTTCAATTCGTTTATCGGGACTTAAAACAATGAATTGCTCCCGTAAGTTTTGAAGTTGAGCTATTTTGTTGGAAGACAATTCCAATTACTGCTGACCTAATGAAGTCCGCAGAGAAACTGGAATTTATTTCTTCAGCTGATTACAAATTTGCATTGAAATTTCCTCGACAAAGATTTTTGTTTACTACGTATTCGCTTTTTTGGAAACCCAACTTCCATTGGGAAAGATCTGATGTTAGTTATGGTCTTTCCTGCATAATTAGAAAGAGATTTCTTGGAATGAGAATTTCTAATTCATTTGAATGGTGTTGTTCATGAAGTGAATTGTTCCCAACATTAGTAACTTATACACAATTAAGGACTGTTGTCTAGCTCTGATTTCCAGGAGGCCCTTTGAGTGACACAGAGTTGGAGATTTATGAGAGCATGGATGCATTACTTAGGGATATGCTAGACTAATGAACTCTAAAATATTACTTAGATAAATCATCAATTTACTCATGGTTTGAGAATTAGTTAAGGGATCTATCAATTTAATCAATTAGAGATTTCTCCTTGATCTTGAGGAATGATCTTGATTCTGTGTTAGCTTAGATCTAATCAAGGAAAGAGAGAATTTTTTTAAGATCTCAAGGATGAGACATCATTCATCTCAGAGATCCGGCAAATGGCTCCGTCTCTGTGGGAAGCAAGAAATATGCAAATTAAGTAAGAATGGTATGAAGTACTGGAAAAGAAACACTCAGATCTGGCGTAAAATTCCTCGACATGCGTAATTGGTTAGATACATGTTTTAAAATGAACACGACTCCTCTAATTAGAAGTGAAATATATGGTTAAGGAGAAAATCCAAACTATACTACCGTCTCTGACATTTTCAAAATTCCAATTCATGAGTTAATAGAATTAGATTATGTCATAGAATTGATACCACAAAGAAGTGAAATCCGTTGTTACTTCTAACAATAATCTGTTCATGTCCACTTTAGTCTAAGATTTTAAATTTCCCTTTGTTATAGATGTAGAAATTTAAACAATAGAATTCTAGTTAGGTTACTAAAAATTATATGAAATGGAAGTTCAAATAGTGTGGAACTTGAGTAGTTAGGATAGTTGAACTTTAAATTATTTTTTATCTCTGTGGGAATGATATCCGGACTTATAGGTCCACTTTTATTACTTGTACGACCAGGCAGACTTTAAAAGATTTTGACTAAATTAAATCTTTCAATGAATTCAATGACAAATCATTTTTATTATGAGCATACATGTTCTATTTTGGTCAACAAGTTTTTGATGTCTTTACTGGGGATAAGATAATAGTACTTTGGTAACAATAGCAAAAATTTGATCTATATAAAGAAAATGGTCAACAAGTTTTTGGCGTCGTTGCCGGGGATCAAAGGAAATTAAAAATCAATATTCTGACAAAAGAGAGGAATGCTAATTTGGACATTTTTCTTTGTTTTTACAAAAATTTGAGAAAAACAACAAAAATAAATAACAAAGAAGGCTAAATAAGCCATTGATATTTTCGAAGCTAAACGATATATAATTTTATAGCACTGACCTATTTGATCTCGTTGTGTTTTTACTGTGAAGAAATTTAAATGCATAGAAGACCATGCGTATTTGTCGCCTCTCGACACGAAAATTGAGAGAACCCCGCAGAATCTGAGAAGAATCACTAGTGCGTAATCCAAATATGGAAAAATCGTAGAGAAAGATTGCAAGTTATTCCGTGTTAAGAAGAAGAAATAGAGAGACCGCAAAGGCCTAACACTATGGAGGAATTTTGGAGGCCTATTATCTAAGAGGAGTACTCAGCTGTGAGATAACCTTCCATTGAAACAAACAATTTTGAGCTGAAGCCAACTTTGATTACTATGGTGCAGTAGCATCAGTTCACATGCCACCCTTCTAAAGATCCCAATGAGCACCTAGGGAGATTCATGAGGATGGAAAACATAGTCAAGCTGAATGGGGTGTGACGCCCCAAAACCGGGGGGTCCGTTGACAACCCGTCAACCCGCTGAATACTGTGGATGCTCTGACACCCGACACCACTCATGAATTTGGCAGAGTCCCTTGTACTGTGAGCCTACCCAAGGCCAACCTCGGTCCCAATAATCAACAATGATACAACACAGGTCTATATGCTAGTAAAATAAACGGCCACTGAGCCCCGCATCAATACTAAACATATAGGCACATGCTGACTATAAACCATACCATAAGAGAGTTTAAATTCCTCATCACTCTTATACAATAAATACAACCCATATATATTTACAAAATATATATTAAAGCTTAATAATCCGGCTTTCATATGTGCGTCCCGAAGGTCACTGCCCACCGAATTGCACCAAAGGGAGGTCCCACGACGGTGAGCAAAGCCCAAGAGGATAATCCTCCTCATGCGGCTACTCCCACGGTGTCACATTACGCAGAATGTCGTGATAATCAAACACACATCCAAGTGCAACATAGCCACATGTTCATCTCGAATGTTCACATGCCATGAATGAGACTCCCACTCACCATGCCCCACGCGCGTACCAGCGCCTTCCGGGCCGGCTCCATCACCCAATATGTCATCGGTAATATATCCTGGTCACTCACCGAATCGCCTCACATGCATACGCCAATTGCACAACCGGTCACCGGTATTACCAATGACCCGCATCGAGCCTCCCCACGGCCCATTACCCAACGGCGTCAATGGGCAAAAATCCCAAGTCATCCCCGAATTCTATCACACAACCTGTCTATGTGTGATAAATACGGCCGTGTGTCTTCTTCAAGCAACATAACTTTCTGCAATACCGCAGTCTCTTTACACTACAGGCGTAACTATGATATCGCAGCTCTTCTACACCATACGCCTCGAGTTCACCGACTCCTCAAACATGCATTTTTCCATGAATGAAAACCATTTCCAAAACAAAGGTAATTGTTTTAAACCGTGGACAACCCTCCGATATACAAATGGATGTGACCCATAATCTATTTTGTGTATAACCCCTCCAATGTATAACACCGCGCACTCGACGATTGATATTATATGGACAACCCTCCGATGCAATGGACACACTCCGATAACAATAATGTTGGTCAACCCTCCGAAAATTCTCTCTCAAGAAACCTCCCATGCACTCACTCCTATTTGCTCTGTGTGGTGCCCTGCAAAGGCATATGAAATGCAATGAGCCATTTCCATTCTCTTAACCCGCGGCGACTCATTCGGACGCTGTCCATTAATCAAGCTCACTCAATCAACACCCTACGCTGTTGATCCACGTAACCTGCACTCACGACACCCCACCAAAACACCTAACACAAACAGCTCTTATCTCAACTATGCACTCACACCTAATTTCTAGTTACTTCCTAAAGGTATAAGGCAATGTATGATGCCAATTCCAACACATCTATGCTAATATATTCATATGCATATATATTAACATAATTAAATCACATAAAACATGTTATGCAAATTCACAATCAATTACACCAAAATTAGCTCACATGGGCTAATTAATAAACACGAACAATTCATTTTGAATCACTCGACCATACACATTTTCACACAAAAAAATAATTTCGTGTCACTATTCACGTTATTCATTTTCTAGTAATAATAATAATAAAAATGACCCAAATCTCGACTCCATAGAAAACAGTGGCACCCTTTTGGTCCCTTCATCGCTCATCAACGAATATTGTGATACCAAAACACACCACAAAACCCGAAGACATCGCCCGGAGCAAAACCAATCTCAAAATACCCAGACTTCTAAAATAGTCCCGAAAAATTGGCTTACAAGACTGTCAAAATATTCGAAAAATTCAAATTTCAATCATTCGAAAAATACTCCCGAAATTCAGCCCGAACCTGCTCCAAAAATATTCCAAAATTTTTAAAAATTCCTACACTAGGTCCAAAAAAATTTAAGGACTCAAATTTACGGCTTCACTACCAAGCCAATTCCAAACCATTAAATAGCCTTTAGGCTAGAAATAACACAAGTAGGAAAATTCTCTACCTCGTGGAGTTTGACGAAACTCCAAGATTTTGGTGTCCACGCGTAGCTCTCATCGCGTAGATCAACTTTACCTTCAACCCAGACGAAAATCTACGGTCCGATTTTCGTAAATCTGAGAAAGAAACAAAGAAAAGAAATAATAAAATAAATAAATTATCTCCTCTACACGCCCTTTTTTCCTCCCTTCGCCTTTCTCCCCACTTAACTTTTATACTTTTCTTTTATTATTATTATTATTATTATTATTATTATTATTATTATTATTATTATTATTATTTCAGATACATGATTCATATTGTTTTATTCGGATTCGTTTCTACCCCAAAACAATTTATTTATTTTTTTTCAATTCACTTTATTTTGAAATGAATCCTACCAAGCTATTTTTCTAATTTCCTAGATTTTAAAAATCTCGCCCCTGTCATCGGCGATCATCACCCAAGGTAAAATTCCAGAAATATTCTGATTTGCTCTTAATTTGACTAAACTTTTTTGTCACTAGATTTCGTGGAGACGAATTCTAATCTGCACCGCTTCACATCCCTGATATCTGGGAGAATTTCCTGGCTTTCAACCGAACTGCTTACTCCTTTTCTAAAAATTTGAATTTTCCCTGCTCTCACATTCTCCCCTTAACAAAATTTCGTCCCGGAATTACCATTGGGACACGATCACTCAAGCACATGCATATGCTACCTTCTACAACCATAGTAAGACCGTGGTTTCGTATGATAACCCGCCGTTCATAATCACGATAACCCGATAGGTTGTCAACTCATCCATGTCAAAGTAGTCACATCAAACCCGATATGTTCACTATATCCTACCAACTCTCACCCTAGATCCCAGGGAGAATTTTTCCCATACAATGGTTTTTCCTGCAGGCCTTAACCTCTAAGCCCAAACTCGAAAAAGGTCGATCCTCCTTCCTTCCCACCCGCATCTTTCATCTCGGTAATGCCTCAGGCGGCCCCTCCATCTCTCTTTGCATGCGCCGTAGTCGTCCACCATACTGTTCACGCCTTTGTTGTGCGAAGGCCCACATCTTGCCCTTCCGAATGGACAACTCACCCATTCTCAAATCTCCCGACTGGGGCCATATCTCGTCGCCACATACCATCACCAAACGTGTCAACTCAGCGGAATCACGGCTACGCACTCCATCATCGCCACTGCTCCCCGCCTCACTCTAGGAACTCTTGTGTCTTTTGAATGTCTTAGTAGTGGCCGAAAATATTTGCTCATGCTATCGGCATGAAACTTTGCCCAAGTCATCGCTTCAAAATCCCTGGGAGAAACTTCTAACCTAGTCCCACCACACTGACTCACCCTTTAGTCGAACGCTACGACCATCTTGGCTGCATCAAAGGCAATATCCATAGCCCCAATACATTCAATCACGGAACTAATGGTCCGCCATCTATCCCTCCCTATAAACGTCTGAGGATGATGTGACCCTCGAACCCCAAGAGGTTACTCGTGACCTCCCGACAACCAAATGCACTAACTGCGGTAATGGTAGCAAACAGAACCCCCAATGGCCTCGAAGAAGGCCCCGCCTGGTCAAATATCATGTTGTCACAACACCCGTGGACTACCCCACGTCCTCACCCGACTTCACATTCACACATGTCAAATGGCAACAAATCCACATCTCATTTCGTACTAAACTATAAATGCACATGCCAATTACTAATAGATTCTAACAACCATGAACCGACTACCATCGCCTAAGTGGTGCTACTCACAACCACTTTTTATTTATTTCAATAAAAATTAAATACTCTCTGTGTTCATTTCATTTTCCGAACCCTAAGGCCATAGTTCCTAACTCCTACATTCAACTTCTTCCCATATACATTACGCCCATGCATAAAATTTTTCCCGTGCAATAACCACTAAATCACATTTCCCATATACATCATACTGCGGTATAAGTTTTCCACAAGAATGTGTAACACTACACAATCACGCAACGCCAAACATGGAAATACACAATGCATGCAAAGCTGGGTCTAAACCCGTCCCATGAACTCCTAGGTATTCGTGGTACGAACTCCGATACTCAAGCTAAGGATGCCTGTATCAATTCCACTGGCAATAGCCACGGCTCAAGCCCATGTCCCTCAAGCCCCAGGTAGCTTCCGCATACCCAGAGTGCCTAATACCAAGCCGCACGGCCCAAAATCCAGGTCCTAACAACCCGTCAACCCGCTAAATATCGCTGATGCTCAAGCCACCCGACACCACCACGAAAATCTGTGAAGTCTCCTTTGTAATGCCAGAAGCTCACCCAAGGTACAACCCGGTCCCAATAATCAACACGACTACACATATTCATATGCGAAGAAAATAAATCGCCCCACTGGGCCCCTCGCATCAATACTCAAAATGATATAAACACACATTTAAACTATAGTCCATAAGAGCTTAAATTACATCACTCTTATACAAATAAATACAACCCATACATATTTTTACAAATATTATACAGTGCTCCACAATCCGCCTCTTTCATATGTGTTGTCCCGACGCGGGGTCAAATACTGCCCTGCACCGACCTATACCCGAAAGTGTGGGTCCCACGCGCGAAAAGCCCAAGAGTGATAATCTCTCCCTATGGCTATTCCCACCTAAGGTGGCATGCAATGGTCGCGTAATCAACACACATCCAAGTGCAACATACACATGCCTACATGCCATGAATGAGGACTCCAACCACCATGCGCCCCATGTACCGAAGCTCGCACCCATCACCAATATGTCATTGAGTAATATATCCCGAAGTCACTCACCGAATCGCTCCCACATGCATACGCGACCAGTGGGATAACTCACACCGGTATTACTAATGACTCCAAGTATCAGCCCTCATCGGGCTCCATTACCCAATGCAAGTGTCACGGGCAAAATCCCAAGTCAATCCCGACTCCTATCATACAACCCGGCTATGTAATAAAATACGACCGTGTCTCTTCGGGCAACATAACTTTTCTAGCAATACCAAGCAGTGCCTCACAATCCATACGTAACTGCTGATATCGCGGTTCTTTACACCCAGGTTAACTGGGCGATATCGGCGTCTCTTACACCCGCACGCCCGAAGTTCTCATCACTCCCGCAAACATGCATTTTTCCATGAATGAAAAACCATTTCCAAACAAAGGTATTTGTTTTTAACCGTGGACAACCGGGCATAAATAATAGCGACAAACTCCGATGACCCATTTTAAGTGGACAACTCCTCCGATGTATATCAATCGCGCACTGACGATTGGATATTATATGGATAACCCTCCACATGTATATCAATCGCGCACCCGACGATTGAGCACAGGCTGACAACCCTCCGGCGTTGTAATGTGGACACATTCGACAAATAATATCAGCCGGGTCGTAACCTCCGAACACCCTCTCTCTCAAGAAACCTCCTTATGCACTCACTCCTATTGTTCTAGGGTGCTCCAGTGCATATGAAATGCAATGAGCCATTTTCATTTTCTTAACCCGTGCGACTCCATTCGACGTTGTCTTATTATTAGTCAAGCCCACTAATCAACACCCTACGCGGTGTTGATCCACAACCGTGTACTCACGACACCCCATCAAACACCTAACACAATGTCGATCTCAACTATGCACTCACACCTAATTTCTAGGTTATCCCAGTGCATATGGAATGCATGATGCCAATTCCAACACATTCATGTTAATATATTCACATGCATATATATTAACATAATTAAATCACATAAAACATGTTATGCAAATTCACAATCAATTACACCAAAATTAGCTCATATGGGCTAATTATCAAACACGAGCAATTCATTTTGAATCACTCAACCATACACATTTTCACATAAAATACTTTCGTGTTATTAGCCCTCATGTTACTATTCACGTTATTCATTTTCTAGTAACACATAAAATGACCCAAATCTCGGACCTATAAAACAGAGCACCTCTCGTCCCTTCACTCTGCTTCATCACCGAATATCAGGATACCAAAAACACACCACAAAACCCAAAGACATCAGTCCCGGGAGCAAAACCAAACCTCAACACGGGCCCGGATCGGTCGAAATAGTTCAAAATTCTGCTCGACCGCCTAAAAACAATCTCGAAAATTCAGCCCGAATCGCCCGAAAAATACCCAGAATTCGCTGGATCATTCCAAAATAGTCCCCGAAAAATTCCTAAAATTCACACTCACCCAAAATTTGAGGACCTAAATTTACTACTTCACCATTCTAAGCCAATTCCAAACAATTAAATATCCTTTAGGCTAGATATAACACAAGTAGGAAATTCCTACCTCGTGGAGCCATCAAAACTCCAAGATTTTGGTGTCCACGCGTAGCTCTCATCGCGTAGATCAACTTTACCTTCAGCCCCTAATTTAAAAACCTATGGGTCCATTTTGCAAATCCTTAGGAAAAGAACAGTTAGAAAAATAAATAATAAAATAAAAATAAAATATCTCCTCCGCACGCCTCCCTTTTTTTCCTCCGTCTCCTCCACTTCTGACTTTTTATACTTTTATTTTATTATTATTATTATTATTGTCATTATTTTGAGATACATGATTCATATTGCTTTATTCTCGATTCATTTCACCAAAATAATTTATTTGGTTTTTTCAGTTCACTTTATTTTAAAATGAACTTAGCTCAAGCTATTTCCTCGACTTCCCAGATTTAAAAATCTCGTCCCCTCGGGTCATTTTGAAGGCGCACTTCTATCACCCGTAAAATCGTAAAAAATATCTCTCATTGTCTCGTAATCTGACGAAACTCTTCGGGTCACTAGATTTTGGCAGACGAATTTAACTATACCCATTTCACATCCGAGATCTAGAGAATTTCTCGGTTTTCAACCAAAAATGCTTTAACCTTTTAAAAAATTGAATTTTTCAGTTTTACACGGGTGAGATTAGATGTAATCAAGCTTTTAATTATTCCCATTTTCATTGAGAGACATGGCAAAGAATATGGTTTGACTCCACCGCCGGTGACTGCAGCATCGTGGGAAGAATCAGCGGAGGCATACATGAGAGATTTTTCCCTCCAAATCTTCATCACGAGAGAAGAGAAGAAATAATTGTTCGCTGGTGGAAGTATGAGAGTCTCTACACCGCATGGAGAGATTCAAAA
The DNA here is from genome assembly GCA_016808115.1 of Tetrastigma voinierianum. NCBI lineage: Eukaryota > Viridiplantae > Streptophyta > Magnoliopsida > Vitales > Vitaceae > Tetrastigma > Tetrastigma voinierianum. The sequence goes on along the minus strand of JAEQBH010006529.1, from coordinate 97,670 downwards.
GTGATTGCTGAAAAGATGTCCTATGCATGGAATGGACCTGACCACTCAGATGGATATTTTCTATCATGCCATGAATTATGCCTCCAAGGGTATAATTGATACATCCTACTTTGAAGCTTTTAAAAGAAGAAGTGCAGAGGAGGCAAAAGTGAACTCGATCAAGATTCTTGCCAATGCACTACATAAGGTCATCCAGTTTCAGTGGAGTGTACCGTAGGATGAAAGGAAATGGTCTCATTGGCTTGATAGAATGGACAAATCCATGGAAGGCATCGATGCAAGGATGAACAACTCAGGGAACAAATTGTTAGCACTACACCATACACAGAAAGTGATCTTGTGTTGAAGAAAAGCAGTTTTAGAAGTAGGTTGATAAGAACTGCTGAGAAGAGCCTCATCGTTGAGGAGGCCAAGTATATGAATGACCAAAGAAGTTATTACTTCAAGCCTAACCCCAACTTACCAACACACTATACACCAACATTGAGGAACCATGAAAACTTTTCATATGGGGGAGGAGCATAGCAGGGCCCTGGACTTGGACAAAATTACCAGCAAGTCTATGCTCTACCCAGGTTCCAAGAACAACAGCAGCAGAGGGACAGTAGAGGAGAGTATCGTGGTCGAAATGCACCCAAATCCTTCAAGATCGACATGCTTCATTTCATGTCGCAGGTAAACAAAAGGGATTTCAATCAACATGAAAGAAATTGACCTTGAAAACTTCCAAGCAAACACACCGTGTTTTATTAAACACTAATGCATCTTGAAAATCCTGAGGTACATATGGGGGAACCGCCTGCCGCGGCAAAAGAGCCTAAGGATCGATGGCGCATCCGTATAGCGTAGAGAGCTATGAAGCCGAGAAGTGAAAAGAAGGACACTAAGGAAGAGAAACAAGCAGAAATAGGAAAGGAACTTGAGTAGCACAGTTCAGGAACTACTGAGAAAAAGAAAACAACATAAATGCATCCCAATCAACAGGAAGGAGTGGTTGGGTTAAAGCTACAATCCTCCAGTTCCATTCCCTAAAAGACTACGTAAAGCAAAGCTAGAGATAGCTCTCAGATTCTTAAACATGTTTAAGAAGATAGATAAACATTCCTTTTCTCTTCCTCGAGGCATTAACTCGATGCCCTGGTGATGCAAAATTCATGAAAGATATATTGAGCAAAAAGAGGAAAATTAATTATGGGAAGGGGATAGTGAGCCTAATAAAGAACATGTCGCGCGCTGGATACAAAAGACTTTACGCAGAAAAGGCAGGATCCGTGCAAATTTCACTTACAATTCCTCGCAAGATTGGGGATGCTGATATGGGTAAAGCATTGTATGATTCTGGAGCTAGCATCAACTTGATGCCTCTGTCTGTTGCTCAAAGATTAAGTTTGGGGAGCTCACTCCCACAGCCATTACTCTGCAGATGGCAGACAAAACATTAGCTCATCCTGAGGGCATCCTTGAAGATGTGCTTATCAGAATGGGGAAATTTGTCTTTCCAATGGACTTTGTGGTCATTAATATGAAGGAAGACAAACAAGTCCCACTACTGTTAGGGTGCCACCATTCTACAACAAAGTAAAACAATTTATTGGTGTGAAAAGGGAATCGACTCGTGGTCGAGACGAAGTTAGTTGTACTTCAATCTCAATCATAGTTTGAACAAACTTAACTCGCAATGTTGATCGTGAAATCGTAGAAAAACAAAAATTCGTCGCTCGAATCGCCACCGCTTGTAATTTCTTCGGGACCAATGAATGAAAATGAGATGAATTTCTAGTATCTCGAGCATTCGTTGAAGTTCTTAACTCCACTTTAAATTTAAAGATTCAAGATTCGTGACAGAAATCAGCGTAAAGGTCCAATAGTTAAGGAAGAAAAGTTAAAGGTAAGAAAACAAAAAGCTTAGAGGGTTTGATACTCAAGGAATTGCTCAACATTTGAAGTATGCCTTTGGCAAACTGTAAAAGGAAACCCATTTATCATTTCTGGATTAACTAGGCCTTCAAGAGTAAAAACCCATTGAGACTCTCAGAAAATATAGAGAAGCAATAGCTTGGTCTATAGAAGATTTTGAAAGGAATCAACCCATCAATCTATACGCATAAGATCCCGCTGAGGAGAATGTTAGAACTTCTCAGAGCATCGTGAGGAAGGTAAATCCAAAGAATGAAAAAGAAGTAGTCGAAAAGAAGCGTTGAAATGGCAAAATGCGTGCCTTTATATATGCACTGTGCATAGCCCTCGGGTGAGCCCATCACTACTGTGGTTCCAAAGAAGGGAGGGATTCACCGTACGAAATGAAGAATGAAATTGATTCCACAAGAACTGGGACAGGATGGAGAAGTGTGTATTATCTGATGTGAAACTTAACACTACTACCAAAAGCCGCACCAATATCCCCTACCTTCATCGACCATGTTAGACAAAGTTAGCAAGACACTCCCACATCGTTTTCTTAATGGATATTCCGGTTATGTCCGCATTACACAGCCCTAGAGGATCGGGGGAGAAATCAACATTTACATGTCCCATGGCACCTTTGCCTTTGTAGCCGGGATGTCAATTGATTATAATGCTTCGCCACCTTTCAAAGATGTAATGATGTCCATCCATATATTCCTCGACTTGGTGGAAAGAGGTTATGGAAATATTCATGGATGACTCACGCCTTATGGATTCACTTTGAAGATTGTTTGAAAAACTTAGCAACAAGATTTTCAGGTGCTACAAGACAAAAATCTAGCTTTTAAACTAGAAAATGTCATTTCATGGTAACTTAAGGTATTGTCTGAGGCAAGATTTCACGCCGGATCTGGAGTGTATCAAGTAAAGATTGTTGTTATAAAAACTCTCATGTCACCTACAACAGTGAAGGGCATAAGAAGCTTCCTAGGACATGCTGGATTTTACAAAATATTATGTAAAACCAGTGAAAATTTTAAATTTAAATTTTTCAAAAAAAATGAGGGGGCAAACTAAGATCACCATAATAGTCCTGAGAAAAGTTGGATTTAGATCTTGATGACTAAACTGACATAATCAAGCTGAATCGCCGCGAAATCTAAATTACCCAATCGATTCTCGTCGATTCGATAGCTCCGAATTTCACTTATTTTGAGGCAACGGGTGGGCCACACACAATGGGCGAAATATGGGTGACACATGGCAAGCCATGTGAGTGAAACATGGCAGGCCATGGAGACACATGGCAAGCCATGTGTGTGATACATAAGACAACATGTGTCAACAACATCCATGTTACTTGAAGCCTATATATACGGTTCCACCCGCCCATGGAGCGTTAAAGAAGGCGAGTGAGAAAGGAAAGGAAAAGAGAGCTGGAGGAAAGGAAAGGGAGAAAGAGGAAAAAGAAAAGAAAAGGAAAGAAGAAAAGAAAAGAAGAAAGGGGAGGAAGAGAGAAAAAGAAAAGCGGTGCAAAGGAAGGAGTGCTAAGAACAGCGCACTCCGGCACGCACAAAGAACCTTAACCGTGCGCTTACAAGAGGTAGGTTTCTCCACTTTGCTATTTTACTTAGCTACGTAATGGCCTAACGGTTTTGCCTCTATTTCAAGGTGAGAATTCTAAGTATGTGTGGTTTGGTTGTGATTGTGTGATGGTCAAAGACCGTTTACGAGGTTTCCGGATCAGTCTTCAAAACTGAACATTGTGTTCGAACAAAGAAAAACTCGAGCAAATGGGCAGGCACAGGTGTGCCCAAATTTCCAAGACACCCTGCGACCGCTACATCAACTTCTCGTGCTGTATCTACCATAATCTCTCCTCACAGAACTCCACTCATAATGCTCGGACTCTACTAAAGCTCGAGTCTATAATTTAATAGAATAAAGTTATCAGCAAAATGTGGGCTAAAATCATCGGTCACTTACGCTGAGGAATGGTCCTGCTCTAGCTTCTAACTCGCTTTCCTCGAATCGCTTGTAACCCGAAACGCTTGTGGTCGCATGGCCCGAGCAAGGAATCATGTGGTCGATGCCTTTGCGTGGTATTTACAAAAATCAATTTTCCTCGACTAAGTCCAGATTATTTCGGCGCCAAGCATGGCCGTAATTTATGGCTCCGAATGGCTAACGTGTGTTATTGCCATAAATTCGAATGACGACTAATTTCATTGTAAATGCTGTCAAGGCACATCCAATTCATCAAGTAGATCATCCAGAACGCCCGCCCCGAGAGGGTACTGCACGGTAACCATAAAGGCAATACACGAAAGCACTAAGCGTCACCGTAGTTTTTTTGGAAGAAATTGCGAAATGATAATTTGGCGTGAACCCTAATGTTGTAATGTAACACAGAAATCGTAATTTCCATCAAATGGGATATGAAACCAATCAAAGAAGAGAAGAGGCCAAAAATAGAAATAACCAAAGTCGGGCGCAAATGTTAAAGCAAATGGAGGACTTAACTGCAATTAAGGCATAAAATGATAATATAAAAGGAAGAGAGACAAACCCAAAATTCATTTTGGTCTCCTCTTTTTCTAGGCAAACGTGGGAGAAGGTTGGAGAAGAGAGAAAAAGATAAGAGAGGGAAGCAAGAGGGAATAAGCAAGGAGAGTAAGAATTTCGTGCATGGAATCCTTTAATTTGGGTTTTGATATGAATTCCCAAGGTTTCATGGGATGATTAGTTTCTCCTTTTCCTAGGTTTTTATGCCAGAGATTATCCTAACCTCAGATTTGTTAAATTCATGTGCAAACTTTAATTGGGTATGAGAAACAAGAATTCTTCCTATTTCTATGGTTTTGTATGGATTGTGGACCTTGGTATGAATTCGGGATTTTCATCTAGGGTTTCATAAGTAAGAAGTTTAAACCACCACAATACAAGTGTGTGGTGGAGTTTTTTGGGTAAATTCCATGTTGGTTTTGAGGAATGGTTAAAAAGGAGAATGTTGGGTTTTTGTGCGGAAATGTCGCTGCACTCGTAAAACCCTGTTTTTGTTTTGGCTATAGATTAAATTATAATCATCCAAACAGAATTGATTCCACTGGTAAAGAACCATAAGAGATAGGACTACAAATTTATAGAAGGGACCAAGAGAAAATTATAGCTCTAAGGCTCCCAACATGGATCGAAAGGTGAGCTCGTGCCAGAGCTCACTGGTTATGCTCTGCTTTGGGTATTGTTGTAGCGCTTGGCCATATGAGTTTCACTCATCCAAATTGAGTGATTCAAAATTCTGGATAAAATATAATTCTAGGGAAATAAGTTATCTTGAAGGAAGTGCATGCAAAATTATAAATCTCAAAGTGCCCAGAATTTTTCTAAAGTGGAGCTATGTGCAAGATTCCTGTTTCCGCCAAATTGAGTAATCTAGATGTAAAATACACAACTTAAGTTTTGCGGATCCACATTGGGTGATTCCAATTGGAGAAGAAACTCAGAATCCATAGTTTAAAATGAGTGAAGAAACCATTTCCACTTATGTGGGAGTTAAGACCCCATAAATCAAGGATAATAATGTGATTCAAAGGAGCTAACCAATTTGCATTAAAAATGCTATAACTTGTGTTATGTGGTTGAGGGCCTTAGAGAGAAGGAATTTTAAATTGAAAATTTAAAGAGATGTCATTGATATATATAAAGGGGACTGATCCGAGAGTTTCATAATTTTATAAGACCGCTTGAATAATTCTTTTGGGTAATAAAGTCCAAGAGTATTGTTTGAAAAAGGTTTACCAAAATAAGTGGTTTTTTTGTTAGGCTTTCTGGGTGCTCAAGGGAAATTTGTTCATTTGGTTTTATACGCGAATGCTAGGTGACTTAAAGTGACTTATGTGGTGAAGTACGTTAAGTTTACTTATACGCAAGCGAATAATGCTTTTCATCGTATTGGTTAAGTGTGTAGGCTAAAAGCAAATACGGAAAGTCAAAGGAGTCGCGCTGGCCAAGTTTTGCAACAAAAAAGGAGTGTTCTAAACCTAATTTTTCAAATACTAGTGTATTATTATTATAAACTGTTTTTGTAACGACCCGGCCCAACCAACCACGTAGAGATTGGTCCGTCGGCCCAAGTGGCCCTCACTTAAAACGACTACTAGGTTAAGAGAGCCCATACTTATATACAAGGAAGTTTCTCCTCTTCATCCGATGTGGATGTGACAAACACCCCCCATGCGCACACAACGTCCCGCTGTCCCATGGATCATGGGCCAAATCTAACAAACCCTCACATCTGGGTCGTGTGGATAGCTCGATACCACTTTGGGCACTATCTCACCAATGCCCTAGCTAGAAATTTTCATGGATTCGATGAATCTGCCCTCCGTCCATACTTAGATCGGCTTGTCATCGTTTCATCGACGATATTCGTGTACTTTAGGAAACGAGTTGGAGCATGAGAGACATTCGGGTTTGGTGTCAGCAGACTTTAAGGCGCATCAGCTTGTATGCCAAGTTCAAGAATGTGAATTTTGGTCGAGCCGAGGGATTTCTGACATGGTTTCGCGATGGCATTTATGTAATTTGTAACGACCCGGCCCAACCATGTAGATATTGTCCGCTTCGAGCCCAAGGGGCCCTCATACTTCGCTTTAAAATATCGCCTACCAGGCTTGAGAGCGAGCTCATACTTATATAGTGCCGTGGAAGTTTCTCCTCTATCCGATGCTGGATGCGGGATAGCTTTACATTGGTTTTTAATGGTTTTCGATTGTAAAACTATATTAAAAGCAAGCAATGAGTTTGAAGTAAGCGCAAATGGTTTTGATTTTAAACCATATGTGAAAAGCAAACAAGTAATGGTTTTTGATTTATTCAACCATACTTTTACAAAGCAAACAATGAGTTTAGTAAGCAAGCAATGGTTTTGAATTATCAAACCATATTCAAAGCAAACAATGGTTTTGAATTATTAAACCATGTTTCAAGCAAGCAAGTAAAGAATATTCGAAAAATAAACTAACTAAAACCCTAGTTTAAGCAAAGCATACTTGGTTGGAAGGTATTCCACGTGTACTAAGTGGTTAGATATCATACATGCATTTTGTGATTTGGCTCGGTCTCGCAAACTTAGTTCATGCATCATGGCATTTAAAGCGTGAGACTGTGAACGTGATCGGAGTATGGGTTAACGTGTTAATCAAAATTATGGTGATGGAGACTCCAAACAATTCCAATTCACATTACCCCGAAAGGTGGTTTAAGTGTACTGCAGTCTCTTTCACTCCAGTGAGCCAACAGTCCACCACCCGCACCCGGCCGACGCCGTGCCCTCGTGTTCACTAGCAGCATGCTAGCGTGAGCGCCCCAAAGTACATGATTTATAAGCATGTTTATACAAATTTGAAAAATCGACCATCGCGTACCTGCGCTGAGCCCAGTTCCCGTGTTTGTTTTAAAGCAACCGCTGGAGCCCAGCTCCCGCTTTTATTTCAAAACGAGCGGTCGAGCCCAGGCTCCCGTGGTGATTTTAAAGAAACCGCTGAGCCTGTGCCCCGCTTTTATTTTAAAGCATGGGCTGAGCTTAGGTTCTGTTTATGCAAAAAGTTATATAAACTTTTAAAGCAAGAGATTTGAGGAAAAGTTTTCTAAACTTTTAAAGCAATCAAGAAGTTATGAAAAGTTTTAGAAACTTTTAAAGCAAAGTAAAGCAAAGTAAGCAAGCAAGGCTTCTAGAAAATATCTTGTAAAAGAGAGTTTTACAGTTTTGTGATAAGCCTCCAAAAGAAAACATTTTATAAAAGCATACTCCTTCACCGAGCTCATTTAGCTCATTGTTTTCCCGTTTTAAAACTATTTTCCGTGTACAGCACTAACACCGAGCATATTGGGATTCTCCTGACTTTAGTATCAATGCTGTAATTAATAATATTTTCTAAGGAAATACTTTGAATTTGTATGGTCGGTAACATATGTATGTACATAGTGTAATTGCGGAAATGTGTGTTTCTGGAGGTAGCTCTTTTGAAAGAATGTTGTCGTTTCATATTCGGGAAAAGCGTAAATCGTGGTATATAGGATTTGGATATGTAGCTGATATGCTGTTGAGAATTTTACCAAATCATAAGTTGGAAAAAGGAAAAAAAATTATACGAGGTTTAAGCAAGCAATACGGCTTCGCTTCACAGGGATTTCTAGTCGTTAGAAGTAACGGCTGGGGATTTATGTGGAGTGGCCGGCACACCCGCCGCTAGTAAGGGGTGGGGGTGTGTCATCATCTAACCTAGGAAGGATGACGACACTTTATCGTAATGTTGTTGAAGGCACATCCTCCACAAACCATTCTTTTTGGGCACAAGCAGTACATGTACAACACATGGAATAAGGCCTTCTCTCACACATAGTCCTCTAAGCAACAATTCCTCCACTTACAGAAGCTCCTTCGCCTTCTGATTAGTCCCCAAAGTATGGCAAAACCACTAGGACCATCATCAGGAAATACATCCTCAAACTCTTATAAACAACACTAGGCAAAGAAGAATCAATATCATTAACGTTCAAAAGCGCCTCTTTGTACAAAGGTATAAACATAGGCTTGATAGTACAAAAAGCACTCTTGATCTCACTCTTTTTTGCATAGAAGCTTTCCTTTCTTTTTGTTTCCTCTTATTTTTCTCTGTTCATATCTTTTTCTATCACTCTCTTTTCTTTTCTCACTCTTTTTCCTTCTCTCAATTTCTTTTCTTTCTTGTTTATCTTCCTCTTATTTTTTCTCTTTCTTTTTCTTTCACAATATTTTTTGAATCACACTCCTGTTTTAACCTCACTTCATTTTCATACACCTGCTTTTAAAGGTCACTTGGTACAAGTAGCCAAGCAAGCTTGTTATCTCATGAAATTGGAACGTTTCTGAAACCGTCATGGTTAGCCTTCCTATGAAATTGCCAAGGTCTACCCACAAGACGGGAGAAGAATATATAAAAACAACATCACAAAGAACCTCATCATGATACTTCCTACCTGAAAATGACATAAAGACTCATTGCGGCACTCACTCCCTACCATCATTCAACCACTACAATCCTATTTCCGGGGCCCTGGTGGTGTTTGGGCGTCAAGCACTGTAGCTTCTAAACTAATAAAACACTAGCAACATTAGCACAACTCCCACCATCAATAATCAAACTACAAACCCATATTAACATGGCAAATGCGACGGAAATGTTCTCTGCCGATGCTCAATGTTATCCTCATTCACTAAGTAATTCAAACACGCCTTCTCACTAACGCCCCTCTCCTTCCACCGATACTCCAAATCAACATCACTTCTGTATCATCGGGCGGTGGCATCCGCTCCTCCTCATCTTCACTAGTCCGCCATGATTTCTCCACAATAGTCACCATGGTTCTCTCTTTGTTTGGGCAATGGGTGAAATATGAACTATGTCAAGTGGCTGACTTAAAATTTTGGTCATCTCGATTATGTTGTTGGGTTTTAGGTCTACCTTAATTAACTATAGCAGCATTCTCCTTCTTCTTTATTGTTTCAACCTTGGGTTTGAAAGTGCTCCCATCAACCTTAGTATTCGATCGGCTGCCTTTCTTTCTCAATTGACGTTCCACCTAGATCGCCATATGCAACAAGTCCTCCATCTCCAGATAATGGTGCAACTCTACGATGTTGGCGATATCATGATTTAATCCATTCATAAACTTCACCCATGGTGGCTCCACATCCTCTTCAACATTCGCCCAAATCATTGCACCTTCTCGCTCTTTGTAGTACTATCTACACTTTGATCCTTAAATGAGAATCAACTTGCAATTTATTGGTGCAAATCGTAAAGATAATAATGGTTAAAGATAAATCTCTTTCCCTCACCACAGCCTTCATGTCATTCCATATCAAGGATGGGGCATTCTTGGTTACGCTTCGAGTAGTCACAAGTCGATCCCACATGATGGCATAATCTCGTGAATTCTACTACGCCTAATTTGACTTTCTTTCTCTCAATGGTGATACGAAACACCATCTCTACCTTCTTCTTCTCCCATTCCACTAAGCCTTGGATTATTCTTTGCCTTAAAAAGATGGAATTCATCTTGGATGTTTCCAAGACAAGTGATCAAATTCTTCTCTGCGCTATATTGCATCCTGCTGTACTCCTCAACCTTTACTTTCTCCTTCACGGTGCAAATCTACCCACTTCCTCAATCGATCTACTTTTATCTTCGATCTATTCCAAGATCGCCATGCTTAAGCGTCTAAACATGCTCTCTTGTCTTTTGAATTTGAGGAAGTACTGCCTTAGCACCTCTTCATTTTGTTCAATCCGATTTCTCGGTGTTTATTCATCCGAACCTCTAATTCAGAAAGTGTTTTTGCAAGGTTCGTAGTGATGAAGGATTAGTCCTGCCTTACTCCCTATCTCCATGATCATTACTTGAGAATACGGATCAAATCGAACACAGAATTAAAAAAGAACCCCTCCCAACACCTCACATGTTTCACTCCCACACTCTTTTTTCCCCACTACATATTTGGCTTTTCTTGATAATGAAAATCACTCCTACCTTTTCCACTCAACTTCACTTTTTTTTCTTATTTGAAACTTTCAACAAGCTGGTGGGATCAAAAGATTAACCCGAATATGAATCCAAACTAGACTCAAGATAATACAAATGGGACAATAATGAGCTGAAAATGACGAATACCATTGTCTTCTTCTTTTTCTTTTTCTTTATGATTCCCTTTTTTCTTTTTTATTTTTGTTTGTTTTTTTACGATTCTTTCTTCTTCTTTTTTTACACTAAACAAGAATTCAAACAACAAGAATTAAGAGATACATAATCAATGTTTTTGAACGTTGAATCTTGATACCAAAAATGATGGACCCCACGCTATTGCTTCGAGAGTCCACCAATTTTTACTGACATTTAAGGATCTTTAAAACACGATCTAGAAAAAGTGACCCATCCCCATAATACCTATATTGAATCAATAGCCATAAGCAAAGATGCTACGTCTCCATCCCCTTGGTTATATGGAACCAAAATTCGTAAGAACAAAGGAAAATAACCTCGTCCCCTTGATTATCAAACAAACTAAGTAGAGCCATATGTAAATTTGAACACTACAAGGAATTAACCTTGATAGGCTCGAAAGTTCTCATAAAAACCATAAGTGAAGAAGACCTTACAAAAAAAAAATTATTCATCAATGTTTGATAAAAAAAAATAAAAAAAACATCAAAGGGCCCTTATATAGAGCCGAGGACACTTTTAAAGGGCTAAGAAAGAAAGGAAAGTTGCTAAAATTCAGCCTTTACACACAAATTAATGATGATGTAAAATATAAAAATCTACTAAAGTAAATACGAAGATGCAAGCAAGGATGTTTAGATTATGGGGATAAATATAGCTATGGTTAAGGATCGAGGCTCGTATGATCGCCAAGGTAATACTCCAAAGCTCGCTAAGGTAGTATGCAATGAATATTAAGGTAGTACCCAAGGTGCTCTAAGGTAGTACTTAAGATCAGTTTAGGTTGTACCTCTACTTCTTAAAGTTGTGTATGTTAAGTATACACCAAATATGACAATACTCGTCAATATATTGAAATATGAACACCTCGATTAACCCATGCAACATACTAAACTTATAAGAACATCATATCATAGTCATTTATGAGTAATTAATGATTTTATGCATGATTAACATAAATTTGCAACCCACATGTCATGTTAGACTAATAAACATCAGTCAATCTTGCAAAGTGTCATTTTGTTCAATCTGATTTCACATGTCATTCATTCGAACCTCCAATCTTGCAAAGTGTAGTTACATTACCTACAGTATGAAGGATTGCTCCTACCCCTACTTCCTATTTAATTTTATCATTACTCAAGACGTGATCAAACAAAAAGATAGAATTACAAAGAAACCTCCCCCACCCTCTCACGTGTTTTTCACTCATACTCTTTTTTTTTCCCACTCAATATTTGGATTTTCTCGATAATGAAAATCACTCCTACCTTTTCCATTCTTCACCTCATTTTAATTGTTCCTTATTTGAACTAACAAGCTAGATCAAGGATCAACCCAAATATGAATCCAAACTAGACTCAAAATAATAGAATGGGATAATAATGATCTGAAAACGATGAATACCACTGTCTTCTTCTTCTTCTTCTTCTTCTTCTTCTTCTTATTTTTATGATTTCATTCTTTTTCTTTTTCTTTTTTTTTTTCAGATGTTTCTTTTGGCTAATTTTCTTCTCGCTTTTTTTACACTCTAACAAGAATTCAAACAACAAGAATTAAGAGGTATCGAATCGATGTTTGAACTCCAAAGCTCTGACACCAAAATGATGTGAACCCTTCTACGTGTTGCTTAGAGATCCACCAATTGTTGCGTATTACTCCAAGGATCTTTAAACACGATCTAGAAAAGTGACTTCGTCCCTTTAACTATATTGAATCAAGAGCCATAAGCAAAGATGTTGCGTCTCCGTCCCTTTGGTTATATAGAACCAAAAGTCGTAAGAACAAAGGAAAATAACCCAGTCGCCTTGTTTATCAAAGAACCAAGAGTCATAAGTTTATACACTACAAGGAATTAATCTTCATAGGCTCGAAAGTTCTCACAAAAACTATAAAATGAAGAAGAAAACTCCTTAGCAAAAGAATTTTATTCATCAATGTTCGAGAAATAACATCAAAGGGCTCTTATATAGAGCTTAGGATATCTTTACTGACTAAGAAATAAAGGAAAAGTTGCTGAAATTTAGCATTGACACACAAATGTCAAAGTGAAAATAGGTATCTACCAAAGTAACCTAAAGGTTTTGTTATGATTTTTGGTTTATCTTGTTGTGAGAAAATGGTGCCTTAGCTTGGATGAGATTTAAATGATCTAAAACCAGAGTATTTTGTCTCTGTAATCGCAAATCATAACTTAAGTGTAGGCTATGAACTTCTTCAACTGTTGGCAGATCTACTTGAATTTATGGAAGTTACAAAGGAATTATACTCAACTCTCAATCCTTGGAACAAATAAATCAAGTGTCTATCAATGGACAACATTGTTGTCCATATTTATCTTGTGGATGTACTTTGTCATTCATATTTATTCCGATTTAATAGGATGTAAATTGATGTCCATATTCATTTCCATTTGTTTCCATATTTATTTTGATTGTAATTAGCTTAATATTTGACAGATGATATAGGGATGATTTTAGCAAGTTTGTAGTCTTTTCCATGTATAGATTTCCTTTGTACAGTCTATATAATAGAGAAAAATCACAAGACCAATTCATTCGGCTATTCATACAACATTTTTTGGCTTATTTCTTGATAGGTGCCTTTTACATATGTTTTTAGACCATTATTCACCTATCAGTTGCATGTCTTTATGGTGTTTTTAAGGAGTCTAATATATAATTTGCATTCCCTTTGGCCTTAGGTACACTCGAAGAAAAATCACAAAAGCAAGGGTCAAAAGACGGATTTCTGGGCTAAACCAAGATTTTATATGGCTTCAAGAGTGTTATGGGTGGATTCTATACATCATCATCTTTCAATAGAGTCCAAAATTTCTCAATTAGAAGCACGAACGAAAAAGACATGGCCTTTTGAAGCTGAAAATGAAGATTTTCCAAGACACTACATGCAGCAGCCTTCAAAATCTTTGGATTTTCAGTATACATAATGGCCCCAATGGTCCTAATGATGATCATATATATAGATTCTAATTTCTCTGAGCTTTTCGTAGAGTCCAAAATCATCGAATTTGAAGGTCGGATGAGAGAGTTATGGTTGTTACAAGTCAAAAGGTAGAAACTGGCAGCAACTCACACAAGGCAGCAACAGCAGCCGACCGACACAGGGTGGCCTATGCTGAGCGTGCGCCAGCCATGCTGAGCGCCCAGCCTGCATGCTCAGTGTGTCGGCAGCCTAAAAATGGGCCATATGACCCCCAAATGGGCCTTAGATCGTCCATATAAAAGGGGAAATGTCAAACCTAAGGAGAATTTGGGGGGTTTTGAAGAGGAAAAAGAAGGCTCAAAACAACTTGGAGGACCAAGCTTGAAGATCAAAATCCAAGCTTTTGGAGGAGGATTCAAGAATTTTTCTATCAACTATTACTTTGTTTGTTTATTCTCTCTCCTTTGAACCATGAACTTGTTGAATATTCTTTCATTTTGGTTTGTATTTGCTATGGATAGCTAAAAACTCCTTCTAGGGGAGATTGTTTGGGATCTAATTTGTTAGTTTCCATGTTTTATATGATTTTTTTTTTCAGATTTAAATATCTTCATGTGCTTGGGTATTTATTGTTGTCTAAATCAATTTGAATGGATTGTTTTAGATGTTTGGGGCTAATGTATTGAGAGTGGAAACTAAAATAGATTAGCTAGACCTTCAAGACACATAGGGAAGAGACCACATGGACAGTGATAGGTGATTGGTTTTCCTCCTAGTCTAGGAATCATATTGTATGGACTGTGCCAGGTGATAGAAAAATTCCTAGGAGGGAAATTTTGCCTTATTATCACTCTTGTTGCTTACATGTACTGAAGCCAGAGACTAAGTGATAGGTGAGAAAGTGTGACCAACATGTGTGAGTAGAGGTCACATATTTAATCCTCCGATGGCTTATGCAATCGACGAGGCATAAATTTGGGCTTAAAAGGGAAACTAATGCATTAGAGACTGACACTGAACTCAGACTCACATCAATTTTGGTTCAACATGATAAGTTTAGACTCCTTGATTTACCCTTTTCCCCATTAAAACTTACCTTATTTAGTTTTTGTTCGTTTTTAATCCTATACATCTTACTTTGAATCTTAGATAGTAAAGTAATCAATTAGTTAAGGTACTTGGTTAATCAAGCACTACAATCCATTCCCTGTGAGATCGATATCCGAACTCTTATAGTCACTATATTACTTGTTGGATCGTATACTTGTGGATAATTGTGCACATACTTGGGCATGCAACAAGTTTTTGCGCCTGTTTTCGGGGATGGGATTGGCAATAGCTTGATTGATCAATATTTTGATGAAACAAAGTCTTGCTACTTTAAGCATTGTGTTCCTTTTCTTATTTTCATTTGTTTATTATTTGTAGTTATTTTACTTCTTTTTTTTTTTTTTTTGAGATTTTTTATTGTAGGTGTAGAACTTAATGTACCAAGGAGTGGAAGATGACTTATTCTCCATCATCCAAGCTCAACTTGCCTCTATCTCAAATATATTTAGTCAACAAGCTCAACACATCTCGCCTTTCAAATTCAAGGCAAGGAGCTTCAAGCTCCAACTATAAAGAGCAAGAATATTCATCTACTTTGGAGGAAATTGTTATTGCACTATTAGAAGATGCTAAGAAGAAGAATGAGGCTCAAGATCATCGGATATCTAACCTTGAGTCTGAATTAGCCGACTTCAAAACCAACCAAGCTAATGTAAATGTTATTCTTGAGACTTTAGGAAGTCATCAATGTTGTCGGGCCCTCGTCATGTGCCAACAATCTTCAAGGCCACTCATGAGCGACATAGAGGATGATGACATATGGGAGTATCACATAGTGCCTTTGAGCTTTAAGAAGGAACTTTTAGGCCAACATTGGTTGAGGAGAAAAATAATGAGTTTGCTATTGAGGAAGAGCCATTATTGAAAAATATGGAAGTTCAAAAGAAATATTCAGGGGTAATAGTTGAAAATGTTTTGGTTAGGTTGACAAGTTCAATTTCATTGATTTTGACTAAAATGGATGAGGACCGAAAATCTATAGGAAGACCTTCCGTTGCCACAAGTCAAGTCTGGATTGATGCCGAACATGGGGAAATGACCTTCCTTGTTGCTGAGGAAAAAGTAATGTGACGCCCCATTCCCGAGGGTCCCGGCTGATAACCCGCCAACCCGCTGAATACTGCGGATGTCGAAAATCGACACCACTAAAAACCCGCGTAGCCCCTTTGTGAATGGGAGCCTCTACTCTAAAACACAACCTGTCCTTAATCGACATGGCACCTCATTCCCAATGTTTTACAAAGACTGGCTAATCGTCCATATACAATTAAAATGAGTGAAATTCGCCACGCGAAGCCCATACATCAATACTCACTAATATATCTCAACCAATTATATTACATGGTTCAAGAGTTTTAAATCACTCTTAAATTCAAACATATATTAAGATTTACAATTTTAATAAATGTTATACAAAATGAAAATTTCAAAGCCACAATCCTGGCTTTCAACGCGCCCCAAAACAGCGTCGGTCCCTCCCGTACACTTCCCGTACCCCGAAACAGCGATCCCCGATGTGGTGAGCAAAGCCCAAAGAGTGATACCTCCCATGTGGGCTACCCCCTACCTAAGTGCACATGTCATGGCAACAATCACACCAAGTAAATACACGATCCTACTCAATGTCTACATGCCCAATCTCATTTCTCGAGTCCTCACCGACTCTCACACATGCCTGCTTAAATGCGAAGAAATCACGCTTTTCAAAACAAAAGCTTTTTTCGGAAACTTACTACCGAGACCAAGAACATATCGACTACCCTCCGAGGCAACTGCTGGATAACCTTCCTAAACACCCATAGCCCTCTCGACGTGAATTATCGACAACTTCCCACACACCTCCGAAAATCTTCCGCCGAAATTCTTCACAAACATTTTTCCTTTTTATTTTCTTTCACGCTACTTGACTACTTCTAATATTCTAAAGTATGTCTCTAAAGGTATACGCGAATTTTGCATTACGCTAATTTGAATAACTCACGTTAATATATAAAACATGTATATATTAACATACTTAATTCACACACCATATTATTAAATTCACATCAATAACACCAAAATTAGCTCACATGGCTAATTAAAAATACAAAATAATTCATTTTTTGAATCACTCAACATCATAAAATTCACTAATTAAAATCACGAACAAAATGTAAAACCCCTGCCTGCACTATTCACAAGCCTATACATCAGTGGGATTTTCTCCACTCCTGGGCTCAAAGCTCAGATCGACCCTATGGCTAACCAAGCCCTCGTATCATCCCTAACCATTCACTCTGCTCTAACTGTTAATAACACAAAGTAGAAAAGATCCCTACCTCTCGAGTTGCCTGATCTCCACGTGGCGCCCACGCGTAGCCGCCCTCGGCCACGCTAGAATACTTTTACTACCTAAGCGAACCGACACCCGAATACATTGGAAATCTAGAGAGAAGTAGCTCTCTCTCTCTCTAGAATTTGAAAACCCAACCTCCTGCACGTTTTCTCCAATTTTTGGAGAAGAAAACTATTAATTTGTCTTTATTCACTTAAACATTTCCATTAATTCCCATCTTGTCCCTTTTTAAGTGACTTTCGACACACTCATTTCACCTAATCCATTCATCTCCATCCTCTCTCTAATCATGTAACATGTGTCACATGAGTATGTATTAGGTGACTTTTTTTCACATCACATGTTCTACCAGTCGCTTTATTAAACATCTGACACCCTAAGTGCTCCTCGAAAAATGTGAAATTATGATCCGCCCCTAATTCGACGAAATTCAACGTTGTGGCTATATTTCTCGAGACGATTCCAACGACGTTCCTCGCTTTCGTCATCCGAGATCTAGAAAAATTTCGGATTTTGACCGAAATTACCATTTTGCCATTTTTAAAATTGGAATTTTCTTTTGTCTTACAAGTAAAGTTCAACCTCCACCAACACACACCACTTACGGATGAAAAAAATAGGATGTGCATGAGGATAGAAAGTTTACTTTCTCCCATTGAAGAGCATGCACCTATGTTCCTTCAAGAGACACTCTTGAAGGATTTGAATTTTTGTACAACCTACTCCACCAAAGAGTTGGAATTTGAGCTTGTATCGCATATTATGGAGGTGGCGGAGTTCATCCTTGCACACGATGGGGATGGTAAGGGAGCATTGGCCATGATGGATGAAAGGCCAAACCGAAGCTTTTGGACTTCTCCAAAGAGTCTAGCTAGACTCTAAAAACGAAGCAGCTTCTTAGGAGGCAACCCAAGCAAAATAAGGATTTCTATCGATTTACTACTTTAGTTTGTTTTTAGTTATTTTGGTATGTTTTGCATGTTGATCTTGTTTTTAGTGTTTATTCGTTTTGTCTCGTGGTTTTCAGGCATCAAGCTTAATTCACATATTTGAGGGAGTTTCATCAAGACCCACTCAACCCGAGCCCAATGATCACAATTGATCATCTAGGGGAGTCATCTTATCTACTTCATTATTTGCTATCGAGGACAATGCATGTTTTAAGTTTGTGTAAGGTGTGTTCCTTTGTTTACAAAATTTTCCAACTTCATTATCCCATTTTTAGTTGTTTTCCTTTAGTTGTTTATGTGTTTTAGTTGCTTTTATATGTTTTTTAGTTTTTAGTTTGTTTTAAATTCAAAATAAAGGGTTCATAAACAAAAAAAGAGTGATAATGTTTTCAGTGAGTTGTTTTGGATGTTTGTTGAAGGCCGATGATGAAAACTGATCGAGCCTCCTAGAGCAAGGGAAAATGAAAGGTGTTTTTAAAAAATACATGTTTGATCATTTGGTTGGTTGTGTTTAGCTTTAAACTCTTGACACTTTAAGCACAAGTCACACCCAGTTAACCAATTTTAGCTTAGCTTAGAGAAGACTTATGCGAACACGTTTTACATGATCTCTAAAAACTCTAGAACTTGTTTGAGTATCGCTTAAGGTGAAATCCTAGACACCACAACATTTAGGAGATGATTTAGTCCACCTTTAGACTAATTGTGGCTTTCTAGACAACCCGAAAATGAACACATCCATAGTTACCCTCTTTGAGCCTACAGTAGCCTTTTTCTTCGTGAACCAAGTATAATCCTTACCCTTAGTTTAGGTTTCCCTCAACTAAAAACATATTTATCCATGGAAAATGTGCTTGTTGATGCATTATATTGGAAGCTATGATGAATTGGGTGATTGATTGAGGTTGATGAAAAAAAAAACAAGAAAACAAAAGAGAAAATAGAAAAGAAAAAATAAAAGGTTGAGTAAGTTTGGTTTCATAACCTTCCTACTTGAATAAGCAAGTTCTTAGGAGTGTTCTACACCTAGTACCCTAAGGCCAATTGGTCTAGGAGCTACTAACCCAAAGCTAGCTAATTAGGGTAGGTAGAAAGCTTAAGGGAACCGAACATTGCACTACTAATCACCTTATTAACCGTTTTGTGAATAAAAAGGAGTTTGGTGATCAAAGGAGAAAGAGGAAATCAAATAAGTTTGGGTTGATGTGACGTTGGTGAAAGTTCAATGAGTTTAAGGGGATGGCCAAAAAAGAAATGTCTGACTTTGGGTAAATCCAAGCCAAATTATGTCTCTTATCATACCATTAACCCCAACCTTACATTACAAGCTTGTTGAAGACCTTTTGATCCTAGTGTTGTGGGTAGTCTACATTAGTGGAGAGTGATATGAAAAGCAAGCATATGGAATTTCATTTTCTTTACCAAGAGATCCATTATTCACTCTTGTTTGCATAATTCCCTTCAGGTTTTAGTTGGTTTATTTCGGTAAGGCTTCTCACACACACTCAAGAATTTGCATGCTAATTCAACTTTACTAAATGATTGAACTTTTTTTCTTTAAAAACTATCACTTTAAGTTTTTCTCCTTTCCATTTGTGTGGTAAGATTCTTGAGGCAAAGCTTCACAAATATCTCAAAAACATCTCACTCTTGTCTATTTGTTCTAAGTCTTGTTCTTTGCTTGAGGACAAGCAAATACTCAAGTTTGGGGGTATTTGATAGGTGCCTTTTATACATGTTTTTAGACCAATATTCACTTATCAATTTCATGTCTTTATAGTGTTTTTATGAGCCTAATATATAAATTTTCATTCCTTTTGGCCTTAGGCACATATTGAAGAAAAAATCACAAAAGCAAGGGTCAAAATACGAATTTCTGGGCTAAACCAAGACTCTAAGGCTCACTAGTGTTATAAGTGGATTCTATACATCCTCGCCTATTCATAAAGTCCGAGAATGTGCTCAATTTAGAAAGCAATAAACGAAAAGATATTTACTAAGTTCGAAAAGGGATATTTTCCAAGACACTGCATGCAGCAGCCTTCCAAATCTTAGGATTTTCAGCATACCTATGGGCCCCAAATTGTTCCAAGATGATCATAGATGGATTCTGCTTCATCTAGATTTCTGTAGAGTCTAAAATCATCGAATTTGGAGATTGGATGAAAGAGTTATGGTCGTTACAAGTCAGAAGGTCGAACCGGGCAAAGAATCGAAACACCCTTTCTCCGATCCGACCCGACGTACGGCTGTCCCGAACCAAAGCCGGATGCTCGATACCACTAAACGGCGATAATTTCTTTCTCCGATCCGACCCGATTGGTGGGTCCGAACCAAACTGGATGCCTGGCTGCTCATTAAATCGTGACACCCCAACTCGACATAGATGTCACGAGGGTCACTTTTATCATAATTTAAGTAACCTTACACTCGTATAATCATATAACGTTAAACAATTAATCCTGTATTACATTCAGAAAGTACCGGGATTACAAAATATATATACAAGCTCCAAATATGGAAATGTTCAACATTTACAATATTTACATGTTTACAAAATTTCATATACAAAATAGACTCCAAAGGTCTTCCAAACAAGACTCTTATTGATGTGTGTGGCCTCAGATCGCAATGTGGATTGTCCCGTCCTCCGGTTTCCTCTTTCCGTACCTACACCTGATTGAACACCCGCATAAGCTTTACGCTCATGTAGTATGACTTCTATTAAGAGTCACCACACTTTATACAAATGCATATAACACATATAACAAAGATGTGCATTCTTGTCATTTCTCATATATATACTTATCATCACATACAGTTGAAGTATGCTTCCCATATTCTCTCTTCATTTCCTTCAGATATACCGTCATTTCTTTTATGTTTCATGTCTCGTGCATAAACCTTGGTGAGTTAGATACAAGAATACTATAATCCATGAGACCTGAAGGAAGCATATTCACCGATGAAATAAAGGATCCATGAGGGCCCGTGAGGCGTCAGAATATAATATACCCGAGGTATCATCACCGCTCGAGACGCTGATCATCCATGAGGGCCCCGAGGTCGCGGGTGACCTTCGGCCACCGATCCAAACGGATCTATGTCATCGACCCACACGTATCCCGATTTCCGAATATGTTGATATGTCGCAGACTTATTCTTCCTAATAAAAGACGCCATCTATCCTCTACTGCGTTCTAAGGCATAATCAACGTAGGCTTTATGTCTGTGATATATCTCATATATTCCCGAATAATTATCACATTCGGTAATTCCAAGTACATATATATGTAAATGCTAAATCAGTTATTCATATCTTCTTACATTTTCTTTTCATACTTCATTATACGATAAATAACTATGCTTGTTAATCGTATACTTATGATCTATTTTTATGAATTCATAATATGCTCATAACACAATAACTATGGTTACCTGTGTACTGCCTAATGTTTTCCGCAGTGTTTTCTCGAACTAATATGAGTTCCACACATTCAAGCTGTCTACTGATGAATCTCGACCACCCGCTTCCGCACCCGCACCCAACCCAGCTCAAACGCGAGATACGACCTTCGCCGGCGCCACAGCGCGTACCCACCCCGACGAGTCGGGCCAACGTCAGCGATCACCGCCACGACGACCCTTTGCTCACGCACTCGCCACCGCCGTCGACCAATGCTTCACGACGCACCCTCGCTGGACGTTCTCGTCCACCGCTGGACGGCACCACAACGCTCATTGACGGCACTTTGTTTGAATTTTACACTCATCCACCGCTATCGACCATCGCTCATTGATCGACCCTTTGCTCGACGACACCCGCCCACCGCCGTCGACTACCGCTCACCGACGACTTTGTTCGACGACTTCCCCGCCCACCGTTGACGACCATCGCTCATTGACGCCACTTTGTTGACGCACTTCGCCCATCGCCGGGTTTACTCATCGCTTCACCGACGAATTGCTCATAATTCTCGTCCACCGTCGACGACCAATGCTCATTGACACCCTCGCTTTCACGTGGTAATGCTTGACGACCCTCTTGACTAATTCCTCTCTCACCCATTTGACTGTTTCCGTAGTAAAAAGATCATAACTTTGGTCTACAGGAGTCCGAATTTAAGAAATTCAAAAGCCTAACATCAAGTTCATTGATGCACTTACAATTTCACGTACGACTTACCGCCAAATTCCTCTTTATTTCTGGTTCAAAACTCGTTCTAAGGTCCGCCACTGACCCGAATCGGGCAGAATCGACTCTACCGACAATTGGCTGACCTCGTGAAAAGGATTATAATCATTTACAGAGCCCAAAATCGAAGACTCAAGTTCTAACACGTTTCATCGATGCGCCACAATTTACTAAGGATCACTGGAATTTCTGTATTTCTGACCCAACAATCCGTTCTTAAGATCCGGATACTGTATATGATCGACAATAGGGAATTTCTCTCGTTCAACTCGCAACTGCACTCTTCTCAAGCCAAACTTGCGCATATTTAGGAGCCTGGGGAAGTTCTCTGAACTCAACTCCTACAAGAAAGTGAGTTTAGGAGTTCCTAAACCCAAACCATACACAGATGAGGGGTTCTTAACCATGTATCTAAACTTTATACCCAAAAAACTACTCTCCATACTCCCTATAGTTTATATTGGCCACTTATTCATGGTTCCATACTTTTCATACCAAAACATAATTCCATACCAATACCCATATTCATACTTTTCGATACAAAATCATAGTTCCATACTCCTCAAAATTCAGTAATTCACAATTTAATTCTCTTTCTCTTCTTCTTCTTCTTCTCTTCTCTCATTCAGATTGCTCTTTCCAAGACCAAAATAAGATATTTTTCGCATTACCTTATCCTTATTCTCGATCTATCCCATTTTTATTTTACTTTCCAAGCGATGTAAACCTCCTCCCTTTCTTCGTGCTCACTGGCTCCTTCCTTATTTTATTCTAATACTCCTTTCTTTTATTACTCTTGGATTTAACTTACGCTATTCCCTACTTTTAAGATACTTAACTTATTATATTACGACTCCTCGTCACGTGACCCAGACTTAAAGCACTTTACCCTTAATCATGTAATAATTCCAAGTTATTGCTTATTTTATTCCGATAAATATACTTTTACGCTTATTATACCCAAAACACGTTATAAAACCAGCAGGTATAATTTGTAATGCATAAAGAACTTATTAATAAAGCTACGCACTGAAGACGCACGCCGAGTGCCGCCCAAATGCCTAGGGCACGCTCGCTGAGTCTACAGGCCGAAATGGGCCATATGAGCCCCAAATGAGCCCTTGATGGCCCATATAAAAGGGGAAATGACACACCCCCACCCCCTTCCAGTGGCGGGCGTGCCGCTCACCCACGTAAACCCCGCGCTACCCCAACGACCAGAAACCCCCTGCCGCCCACGTCGCTAAAACCTCCTAGCAAAAATTTTCTTTTGCTAAACTTATGATTTTGTAAAATTTCATGAAGATAATGTACCAAGAGATATAGACATGTCCCAAATCTCCGTATACATCCAATTTACACTATATCCAAAATATATGAACCAAAGATACCAACACATTCCTCCTCACAAAACTACTCTATGTACATACATATGCTCCATTATACAAGTTCAAAGTATTTTTACACAATATTCTTAATTATCAGACCGGAGCATAAATACGTGAGATCCTAATCGCCTCCAAATGGTCCGGAGCGTTCACACACACAGACTGAAAAATAGTTTTTAAAATACAAATAACGAATAAACGAGCTCACGAGCGTATGCTTTTATAAAAGGTTTTCGCTTTTCCTGAAAACATCTCAAAAAAACAGAAACCCCCTTTACAAATATTTTCCTAAGCCTTTGTTTCTTTCAAGTTTCGCAAAACTTTCTTAAATTTTGTCATTTTTGTACTTGCTTTTGCTTTAAAAGCTTTATAAAACTTTTAATACTTGCCGCTTGTTTTGTTTGCTTTTCTTTAAAAGCCTTATAAAACTCTACTCGCTTGCTTAGAAGTTTATAAAACTTCCCTCAAACTTCTCCCGTCATTGCTTTATCTCGCTGAAAAGTTTCAAAACCTTTCACAAACCGCTTTTAAGCTTCTCAAAACTTTTCATAAAAACGAAGTTCTCGTCTGCAACCGTATGCTCGGAAATAAAACTGAGCCCTGGCTCAACCGCTTGTTTTTAAAATCCCACTGAGCTTACTCAACCGATCGCTTTGAAATCTAAACGAGCCATTCAACCGCTTGCTTTAAAACTCCCAAGCCCGCGCACCGGAACCAATGGTTGATTTTTCAAAATCAGATATTATGCCATAAAAACATCAAATCCACTGGAGGCCTATTTTTGCATTGTACCCTAGTGAACACTGGTTCACACCGGTGTTTCAAGGACCTGGTCCCGCATCACCTTTCTCCGAATATGGCTGAATTGACTCTGGTCGCCATCACCATAATTTAGTTGTAGACCATAACCTTATATACTCCTCAGACGCGCTACCCCGCCCCTTTAAATGCGTAATAGACGTCCTAAGTTCACGGTAATCAAAGAAAACTACAATGCACATGTATGAAATCCTAACACCACCGCCAAGATCGCACTTAACACCGACCTGATCGCTTGCTTAGAACTAGTGAAGGCCTCGTTTTCACAAATATTCTCGTCATTGTCATTGTTTCTTTGAAAATGGTTTTACAATTTAAAACCATTTGCTTTGCTTATCAAAATTCATTAATTATTCAAAATCCATTTACTTACTTGCTTGCTGGAAAAGATTATTTCGAACTCAAACCATGAAATACTGCTGCAAAATAGCTTCATAATAATAATAATAATACACTAAAGATTTAAACGAGTTTAACACTCACCTCTTGCTTGCTAAACTCGTACGCTCCACAACTTTCTCCCGCCGCAAATTTACACACCCGATGTATTAGGATCACACACGCCAAGACAACTACAATTTTTGCACTGTGCCAATCAAAATTTTCGTAAAATATGCGTCCCAAATGCCATTCACGTATTATTATGACTCTGATTCTGTGACTAAAGGGATCTCCTTCCATATAGTCTAAAAAACACCCGCTAAAACATTTCTCTCGGGGGTACTCGTCTGACCGTTTGAAATAAAACCCGAAATTTTAACTAAAATCAATCCGAAAAATGTCCCGAATTAGCCCGACTGTCCGAAAATAGTCCCAAAATTTCCTAAAATTTCTAAAAATTCCTAAACTCAACCTAAAAATTTTGGGACTGAATTTATTAGCCTGCTATCATTTCTCCCAAAGCTCATTATATACCTTTTGTGCTCGAAATAATACAAGAGAAAATTTCACCTCTTCAACCTCGACAAAAAGCCAAGATTTTGCGTCCACGCCGTAGCCTCGTCACAGGAAGAACTTAAACTTCTATCCGAAAAATTCTAACCACTAGAATAAATGTAGATCCGAGTAGTGAAAAACTAAAATTTGCCGTGATATTTACCTAAATTCTCATGAAAACTCGCGGTTTTTGTGATCACGCCAGAAATTCGCCGCTGCGAAGAAGACTTTTCGTGTTTATCCCGACGAAATCCGATACGATTTCTCAGAACTGGTAGCCAAAGTAAAAAGAAAAATCTCTAAAAAATGATAATTCGCTCCCGCACCCGCGCGCTCTCTCCCGTCCATCCCCGTCCCACTTTGTATTCCTTATTTTAACTTCTTTTTTTTTTTTTTTTTTTCTTTTGATGTGGGACCCACATGTCCCTTTATTCCACTTTTTGGTCCGTTTCAGCCTCGAAATAATTTATTTTATCCCGGTTTTAATTTTCTTTATCCTAATTAAATATTCTTGGCATTTGTCATTTTCAATTTTCTAAAACTCGCTTTCGCGCTTTCACTCTCTAAACTCGGCCACCTGTAATTGCAAAATATTCTAATCGCCCTAATTAAACGAAACTTTCAGTCACTAGATTTCGCGAGACGACCCCACCTGCCAAACTGCTTCAATATCCGAGATCTGCACTTTGTACTTCCCCGAAAAATTCGCACCATTATTATTAATTTACTATTTAAACTTCCCATTAATTATACTTTCACTCCTCAACTTCCAATTGCAAATCCAACTTTGAAATTCCTACTGCTACGCCACCTCTAACTTAATTATGTCTTACATATCCTTTTCAGAATTCCACACCTGTATCTGCTTTGGCACTCAAATCTCGGTTCCAAAACTTATAATTTCCAATTTCATTCCAAATACTACAACGTGACACTCGTACTCTTTATACACCCCTACGCGTCACTGCATCGTACACTCTCTCTGACTCGGTGTTATGTAACTCTCCCTCTCAGTGAACATTTCCTGGCCCTCGAAATGAATAAACTAAACTCCAGTTAAAGGAAACGAAAAATACCTCATCCCAAAAATAAGTGGGAGGTACCGACGGCGCATCCGAGCCTTCGCTCCAAGTAACCGCCTCCCTCTCATGACATTCTTCCATAAGACTTTAACTAATGGAATCACTTTGCTCCTCAACACTGCTCCTTGCGATCTAATCCGCACGTATCTCTTCTTCATAAGTCAAGTTCTCTTTTAATCGTGACCTGCGATGCTCTCAATACATGCGTAGGGATCCGGGATATGGGCTTCCTCATCATCTATACACACACATGGAATGCATTCAATCCTTGATAACTCCTGGGTACCCCAACCTATAAAGGTCGGGGTCCCACCTTACTCACAATTTCATAAGGTCCTATATATCTTGGACTTACTGCCTCAGCTTCCCGACCTCAACACACCTTTCCAAGGGGGTGGAAATCTCTGCACTTCGTCACCTATCTCAAACTCCGCAAGTCTCTACGACTTATTGTCCGTACACCTTTTCCGTTTATCTCTTGCTATCTTCAAGTTATCACTCTAACAACTTCACTTTCTCCTCAAGTGATCCGTACTGAAGTCTCGTGGCCTAATAGTCTTCTCTCACTAACTCTATCCCCAAAAGACACCGTATAATAGCATGAAATACTGGGAAAGTATGCATGAGCGTGAGTCCTCACATTTCATAGTGCCGCCTCAAATGGAGCCACATTCATACTCGGCTCGATAGTTGTTATTGTAGGCAAACTCCATTAGTGCTACGAGTATCCTTAACTTCCTTTCTAATTCTATCAATACAAGTTTCAAAGATATCCTCTAACGTCCCGAATAGTCCTTCGACCGGCCATCCGGGCCCGAGGACGAATGCCGGCTAAAGTGTAGGCGAGTATCTAACGCCGCTTGCAATTAAAGCAAAACCTCGGATGTGTGAACCCTGGGTCTCGATCCGAAACTATCAAAACCTGAACCCCATGAAGTCTCACTATCTCATCCATACAATTTGGCCAACTTTTCTAAAGAATTCAACATTAACTGTAGAAATGAGCAGCATTTCGCCAAACGATCAACTATTACCCATATCGCATCATGCTTGCTCTAAGTCCATGGTGAAGACCTTGGCCACAAAATTCATAGTAATCTTTCCCATTTCCAAAGAATCGGGAATAGGAGTAATCGTATCTCTCCCTACTTCGCTCGATGTTCGCCATCACCCGCCGACAGTTAGACATCCTGAGACAAACTTCACCCTTTCTTCATCCCATTCCACCAAAAGAATGTTCTTCAAAGCTCAGACATCTTAAGACGGGCCTGACATAAGATACACGTATTTAATGTGCTTCTTCCATTATAAAGTGTCTCTTCATTTCGTCATACTCCGGCACACACACTTTGACCTTCACTCATCATGCCATCATCTCCGATCCGAAACCCACATTCTTCCCTTTTTCTATCTCTTCCTGGGTTAACCCATTTGTGGATCCAAAGGATCGCCCTCGCTAGAATCAATCCACTGGGTGAAGCCGCCCAACATGAAACGTGGCCAACAAGGCTCCCGAATCCCTCAACCCAATATCACCCCTTAAGCCTCAGATCCACCAATAAGGAAGATAACCTGGTCTCATGTGAGACAAAGAACCTCTGGTCGCCTACTCAAGGCATCCGCTACGACATTAGCTTTTCCCCGAATGGTACTCGATAGCACAACAGAGTCTTTAATCGCCTCAAGCCATCTTCTTCTCGCTCTGCAGTTTTTAACCTCTGGGTGAAATATATCAAGCACTTTTATGATCTCAGAAGATCCTACAAGGAACACCATATAAGTAATGTCTCCATATTTTTAGGGCAAACACGATTGTTGCAAGCTCTAAGTCGTGTGTAGGGTAATTCTCCTCATGCTTCTTTGTCTAGAGGCATATGCAATCACCCTATCATTCTCGCATCAAACACAAACCAAGGTCTCGCTGAAGCATCACTATAAACTACAATCCATCTTTCCCATCAAGTAAAGCTAGAACCTGGCCAGTTAATCTACTTCAACTCCTCGAAACTCTTCTCCGTCGTGCATCTACCCAATCATACTTAACATCTTTCCTTGTCACTTAGCTCGCTGGGGTCGCTATCTCGAGAACCCCTCAACAAACTTCCTCTCGTAATATCCCTACGCTAAACCAAGGAAGTTTCCCGACCGACACATTCTTTGGTAGGAAAATTTAATTTACCACTCCGCTTCTATTTTCTGGGGATCTACACTACCCCTCTCAATGGAAATTACATGACTGACCAAGGAATGCCACCTTGTCGCAGCCAAACTCAAGCATTCGCTTCAACTTGGCATATAATTGTCTCTCCCTTAGGGTCTCGTAATACAAACCTCGTGTGCCTGGGATGTTCCTCTTAACTACCCGAATACACCAAGATATCATCGATAAAACTATGACAAACCTATCCAAATACGGGCCGGAATACTTGGCTCATCAATCCATAAACGCCGGCCGGAAAGCATTAGCCAAGCCAAACATCACCGTAAACTCATAATGTCCGTGAGCGTCCCGACGCAGCCTTTAGGAACATCACCCTCCGCACCCCCTCAATCGATGATACCCCGACCTCAAATCCATCTCGAGTACACCTTCGAGATCCCTCGGGAGTCAAATAACTCATCGACCAGTGGAGTAGATACCGGACAAGGGATGGTAACTCGTTTCAAATTTACTGTGAATCATACACAACCGCAAACTCCCATCTTCTTTTTCTACGAAGATAATCGGAGCTCCCCATGGGGATATGCCTGGCCGAATGAATCCCTTTACTTAATTCTTCTAATCGAGCCTTAAGCTCCTCAACTCGCAGGAGCCATCCTATAAGGAGGAAATGGGCCTAATCCCCGGGTCAAATCAATGTTGAACTCCACTTTCCGGAGGTAATCCCAAGAATATCACTGGGGAATACATCCGGAACTTCAACATCCGAATCTCATCCAATATAGTCCCCTCCTTCCCCTGTCTCCACCACATAAGCTGGGAGCAACCCCCGACATCCTTTACGCACATTTCAGGCCGCGCCAAGTGAGATCATACAGGAAGATAACTCTCACGCATTCTCCGAACTTTACTCCACTTTCCCGGGCTTCATTTTAAATTATTCCCTTTTTTATAACAACCAATGTGGCTCTGCATGAGACAAACTAATCCATACTTCAGAACCACATACATCAAAGTCCCTCATATCTAAGCGCCACAAGTATCCCACTGGGAACTCCCCGTCCTCAATCGTAACTCTACTATCTCGACTACTCTGCCCGAGAATAATCTGAGATCTCCAACAGAAGTGGAAATCATACGACCCCAACGGCCGGGTTCTATCTCAAACGATCTTTAAGAATGGCTCTCGATGCACCGGAATGATAGCCCCGCCCACTAATGCATATGCATCATGATCATGATAGAAATAATACTAATGACTTATCCGAGTCAGATTCGTGATCTTGGTTTCAGTCACAAAGATATACTCCCGTCTATGCAAGGCCTGTCAGATCCCCGCACCGGGCCATTCTACTCACTCGCCCACCTCTTACCCGTGGTATCGCGGCCGGGCCCTCTCGCTTGGGAAACCTCTCCCGTCGACTGCAGGCTCATCTCCAACAGCGATCAAGCACCGATGTTCCACCAATCGTACCGAGGATACTCCCTAATAAATGGCCTCTATGGTTGCAATAACACCTGCATCGAATCTCCTACATTCCCCCATGCGGCGTTGCCTCTCTCGACATAAATGACATACAGGAGGTACTCCGGTGCCACCGCTAGCAACCGGGGCCTCACCGATCCTCGACTGCAGATAGCTCCCACCGCACCCTCGGCCTCTATAACCTCCTCGCTCTCGCTTCTTCAGCCGTGCATCGCCCCGGAAGCCTGCCGTGGACGGCTGCGCACTTCTTTTACTTACTTTCCGCCTACTCGATACATAGCCTGCCTACTCCGATACATAGCTGTGCTTGAGCCATTAACTCTCAGCCGCCTCAACCAAGCCCCCAAATCTATTCTAGCGGGAACCACCGATAAATGCACTCGATCCCAGGCCGTAGCCCCGATAAAACCTTTTTGCACTTTAGACTTCATCCGCTGGAATATGTGGAACCACCCAACTAATTCCGGTGAACTTCTTTCTCGCTATTCTCGACACCGACATGTTCTTCGTTTAATTTGAAGAACTCCTCAATTTTTAAATCCTTATGACTCTGAGGAAAGAATCTTTCAGTGAATTCTTGCTGAAATTGGTCCCATGATATGCCATCAGGATGCCTCCTCTACAAAGATTCCACTAATCCCACTCGCTTTCCATCGTAAAACTGAAAACAAGACTCTTTGCTCATCCGTGCAACCCATAACTCCGTAAACCTTATTTACTCCCTGGCCAGCTTCAACCCATAACCAAAGTTACTCGATCACCACTGGCCATATGGCTTCGGCACCCACTAGACCCTCTCTATCGACCTCCTGCCCTCTCCAGAATCTCCCAGTCGCGGCGGGAGGTCACACCGACCTGGTCGCCATGACTACTCATCCGTGCAACTGCGCCACCGCTTCCCCGCCGTAACTAATCCCGGCACTTAAGCCCTCCCGGTGGCCCGTGACGGTCCGGTACCGACCATCGCCGAGGTCGATTCCATCAGGCTGTGAATGAACCAACTACGCGCTTCATCTCTCATGTGTACCGCAGATCACTGAAACCGGCCGAATGGGGACTCTCCTAGACGACCTCACGGTCCCCACCTGACATAGTGTCGTAATTTCCAAAAATATAACCATTTAATACTCAATCACTTTATATGTACGTACTCTAAGTCGAACATGCATGGTCGCAATAACTTGCTCGATACCAATTCCTCAAGGTGGTATCATCTTTACTCACGTCCCAAAGCTATTATATACAACCTCGCTTCGATATACCACTGACACACCCCCCACCCCCTTCCAGCTGGCGGGCGCAGCCTACCAATTCACGAAACTCGCTACTCCCAATCCATCAGAAACCCCCGCGAAGCGGTCGTACGTCATAAAACCCTCCTATAAAAAAATTTTCTTTTGCTAAACTTATGATTTTTATAAAATTTCTAAGAAGATAACAAATGCATACAGTGACATGTCCCAAATCCCGTATGGCCATCCAATTTACACTATATCCAAAATATGGCAAACCAAAGATACCAACACATTCTCATAAAACTACTTACGTACATACATATGCTCCATTATACAAGTTCAAAGTATTTCCTACACAATATCTCCATCATCGTGACCGATATAAACGTCGAGAATCCTAATCAGCTTCAAATAGTCCGGAGTGTCCATCATCAGACTGGAAAATAGTTTTTAAAATACAAAATAATGAGCTAAACGTAGCCTGAGTGTATGCTTTATAAAAGCGTTATTTTCCTAAACATCTCAAAACGTAAAACTCTTTACAAATATTTTCCGTAGTTTTCTTCGCTTCAAGTTTCTAAAACTTTCTTAAATTAAGCCATTAGATTGCTGCTTTTAAGTTTATAAAACTTTAATACTATTGTTTGCTTTGTTTTTGCTTTTCTTTAAAAGCTTATAAACTCTCATTTCTTATTACTAAGTTTATAAACTTCTTAAAACTTCTCCCGTTTATTGCTTTTATTCTCAGTTTCGAAAAGTTTCATAAAACCTTTCACAAACTCGCTTTAAAAAAGTTTCTCAAAACTTTTCATAAAACTGCTCGGGCTCAACCGCATGCTTTGAAAATAAAACCCGAGCCCGGGCTCAACCGCTGGCTTTTAAAATCCCACTGAGCCGGCCTCAACCGATCGCTTTGAAATCTAAACTGAGCTCGCTCAACCGCTGCTTAAAACTCTCCTAAGCCCAAGCGACGGAACCAATGGTTGATTTTTCAAAATCGTATATTATGCTCATAAACATCAACCACTCTGACCTATTTTTGCTTATCGTACCCTAAATTAACACTAAGTCTCCACGCATCGCGTTTCTGGGTGGAAGGATTCTGGGTCCGCGATCACCTTTTCTCCTGACACACACCGACCGGGTCGCCATCACCATAATTTGGGTTGGGGAAATATAACCTTATATTATACTCCTGCACGCAAGCCACTTGCCTCTTAAACGTGACGCACGATGTCCTAAGCTCGCCGACCGTGCAAAACCACAATGCATGTATGAAATCCCAACACCACCGGTGCACACTTAACATCACCTCGACCGATTGCTTGCTTTCTGTAACTGGGGTGGAAGGCCTGCTTACAAATATTCTTCGCTATTGCTGCTGCTTTCTTGAAAAATGGTTTTACAATTTAAACCATTTTGCTTGTTTGTTTCAAAAATGGTTTAATTATTCAAAACCATTTACTTACTAGCTTGGTTTCGAAAAGATGGTTTGAACTCAAACCATGAAATACCGCAAAACAACCATAATAATAATAATAATACACTAAGATTTGGAAACGAGCTTAACACTCCACCTTTCGCCATAAACTCGGAAGACAGCCCAATAACTTTCCCGCTCTGCAAATTTCACACACTGATGTATTGGGATCACACACGCCGCACAACCAAGAATTCCAGACACTGTGTTACAATTAAAAATTTTTCGTAAAATACGCGCGCCCCAAATGCCATTCACGTGACATACGATTCTGATTCTGCACTCACAAATGTGGATTCTCTCCATATACCTAAAAACACCCGAAAAACATTTCCTCGGGTACTCCGGGTCCTGACCGTTCAATAAAACCCCGAAATTTTAACCATAAATCAACCCGAAAATGGGGCCTAAATTCAAATTAATCGTCCAAATAAAAATAGTCCCAAAATTCCTAAAATTTCCTTAAAAATTCCTAAACTCAACCTAAAATTTCGTGGACCGAATTTACGCCCCAATATTCCAAGCCCATTATATACCCTTTTGAAATAAATAATACAAAGAGAAAATTTCCCACCCTTCAACCTGACAAAAAGCCAAGATTTTGGTGTCCACGCCGCAAATTCCTCGTCGCAGTAGGAAGAATCTTAAACTTTAAATTCAAAATTCATCACTGACACACAGTATCCGGGTAAAACTAAAATTCCGCTTTCAGATATTTACCGAATTCTCATTAAATCCTCGCTTTTGGTACTCACGCCAGAATTCGTCATAGAAGACTTTTCGCGTTTATCCCGACGAACTGGCGATCAGAATCAGAAGAAAGTAAAAGAAAATTTAAAAAGGATAATTCGCCTCGCACTCCGCGCTCTCCCGTCCATCCTCTCTCGCGTCTGCCTACTCCTTTTATTTTAACTCTTTTTTTTTTTTCTTTTGATGTAATCAGCTGGCGTCCTTTATTCCACTGGGTCCGTTTCACTCAAATAATTTATTTCATCTCGCTTTAATTTTTCTTTATCCTAAATTTAATATTCTTAAGCATTTGTCATTTTTCTAATTTTTCTAAATCTCAAGTTCGTGCTCACCTAAACTCTGCCACCTAAATTGTGAAAATATCTCGACCTGTCTCCTAATTAAACGAACTTTTCTAGGTCACTAGATTTCGCTGAGACCTAACTTAACGGGGCGCAACCGCTTCGTCATCCGGCATCTATAATTTTCTACTTCCTCGAAAAATTCCTGCGAATTCATTATTACACCTTACTATTAAACTCCATTAATTATACCACCCTCAACTTTCCTTAATTGCAAATCCAACTTTCAAATTCCTACTACGCCTACCCTAACTTAATTACGCTCACATATCCTTTAAAATTCCAGACAATCGTGACCTCTGGAGTTTTAAGTACCAAATTCCGGTTCCAAATTTATAATTTCCTAATTTCATCTCCAAAGGCTACAACGTGGACACTCTGCACTCTTATACACCCCTACGTATCACGTGATCGCACACTCCCTGGACTTGTTACAGAAATGCTTCAAACCTATTGAACGTAATTTGGGGTTTCAAGATGAAGAAGAAGTTTGTAAACAACTCGAGGACCACCTTTTGAAAACAAAATCCAGATTTTTGAGGAGGATTCAAAGCATTTTCATACAACTATTACTTGTTGCTTATTCTCTCTCTCAATCCATGAACTGGTTTGACACTCTTCATTTTGGTTTGTATCTCAAGTATGGATAGCTAAGAACTCCCTATGTAGGAGATTGTTTCTGGGATCTAATGTGTGTTAGTTTCCATGTTTTATATGATTT
Organism: Tetrastigma voinierianum; assembly: GCA_016808115.1. NCBI lineage: Eukaryota > Viridiplantae > Streptophyta > Magnoliopsida > Vitales > Vitaceae > Tetrastigma > Tetrastigma voinierianum. The sequence continues at coordinate 63,067 of JAEQBH010006529.1, read as the reverse complement.
ATTTTTCGTATTTAAATATCTTCTTACGTGCTTGTGGTATTTATCATGTCTAAATCAATTAATGGATTGTTTAAATGTTTAAGGCTAATGTATCTAGAGTGGGAAACTAAAATAGATTACACCTTCAAGACACATCAAAGACCACATGGACTCGTAAGTGTGTGATCGCTTTCCTTAGTCTAGAACTCATATCAGATGGACTGTGCAAGGGATCGATAAAAGTGCCTGTTATAAATTTTGCCTTACTATCACTCTCATGCTTACATGTACCGATGTCAGATTGCTGACAGGTGAGAAGACCAACATGTGCGAGTAAATGTCGCATATTTTAATCCCTTCGACGAAGATATGCACAATGAGGCATAATTTTGGGCTAAGAAAGGAAACTAATGCATTAGAGACTAACAATCGACCCTAGACTCACTTCAATTTTTGTTCAACATGGTGTTTAGACCTTGATTTACCCTTTCCCCTGAAAATCCAAATCCTAGTTAGAGTTTGTTGTTTGTTTTTCTTTTCATCCCATCCTTTACTCAGTTTAGATACAGAGCAATCGACACAGCAGTACTTCGTTAATCAAGCACTACAATCCATTCTCTTGATCGGGAGTTATCCGGACTCCTTAGTCCAATTATATTATCTTGTCAGTTTCAGATACCAGAGTAAATATCGTGATACACACTGCAAGCAAACATTTCATATGGTATCAAATCCTTTCCAGCGCCAGGCATTATTTTTCTGCTTTCTGTGCATTCACGGAGTAAAGGTCCTTCTAATAATCTCGCTTGATATTCTTCGTTCCTTTATCATTGATATTATTTCTTTGTATCAGTTCCATTTATTTGGTAATGGATGTCGCACTAAGGTGTGTCATGTTTACGCGCAACAATTATTCTCCCGAAGCTACTTGAACTTTTCCTCAAGGGAAAAGACCTCTTTAGGCCATATCGATGGCACAAATGTCAGACCAACATCCAAACACCGACAACCCTGTCAGTCGTGGTTTTCTCCCCGAGCCGTGCTCGATACTCGAATCATGTCTTCGTTCTTCGTCTCTAAGTGGAGCCACATATCACCACCAACCTGCAGGCTCATCACTCCCCTCAATCCATGTGGAGTTATTTGAAGAAGGTTTATCATCAAGATAATGATGCTCTTCGCTAGCTCAAACACGCTGACATCGCTATAGCTTCAACATGGTACTTCTTCCATCCAAGACTACTACTTGACATTTTTATTCTTCGTATGAATATATTGGGATTCGTTATGTGAGATGTTCCTTTACGTCGCTCTTCGACCATCCGTAATCTCTCACAAGACTGTAGCTAATGCACCGGGCTCTTATGAAACTCACACACTCGAACATGAATCTGGCCCGCCCTCTATACCAAATGGGATCTCATTCCCTCTCTGATACGCTGCCGTGAGTACTCATCAAGAACAAACGCCCAAGATTCCAAACACTGAGCTAACTGGCGGCGCCTAAGAAAACAATCTGTGGCTTATGCAAACATATGACACTTGATCACCCATAACTCTAAAAAATCTCCAAATTTTGTTACTACTACAAAGAATACGGGCATAGTCCTGCTTTCAATTTTCCTAAACAATATTGTTCTTATCAGAAGAAAAAATGTCATATTATCAAAAGAACGTCAGATCCCCTAGAATCGTCGCTTCTCCGCATTTCATGCTTCCTCGCTCCAACAAAGGACTTCATGTAACATGGCTCTTCCTCAAGTGCTACTTATGATATCAGACCTCCGCAACAATTTATCAACCCCTCGAAATTTATGCAACGATTCTAATTTCAGCATTGTCTGTAATGGGTTTTCAAGGTAAAAATTCTACTACACTCTAGTATGTGAACTCGGAAGCTTCTAATCACATGATGAATACTCCCACAACTATGTCTCATGTTCGGCCCTATGTTGGACAATCTATCATTCAGACAGCCAATGGCAATTCTCTACCAATCGCTGCTATTGGAAACTCCTCTTTTACATTTACTGATGTGTTCCTTGCTCCTCGGCTTTCCACGAATCTTATTTTTGTTGGTCAATTAGTTGATAAAAATTGTGCTGTTAATTTTTCTAATGATGGTTGTGTTGTGCATGACCAAGTAACGGGGAAGCCAATCATGAAGGAGCCTAAAGTGGGGCGCTTGTTTCCATTATTTTTACCTGTTCCAACACTTTCTCCAGTTTCTTCTATTAAGTCTTTTGCTTGTAATAATGTTCCTAATCCGAGTATGGTGTGGCATCATCATTTAGGCCATCCCAATACTCAAATCTATCTCATGTATTTAACTCGCTTTCGTCATATACACTTTCTTATTTCTTAAGTGTGATCTTGTAAATTTGGTAAAGTAAACTCTTATGTTTCCTCTTTTCGTGATGCTAATGTAGCTTCTCAATCGCTTGACCTTATCCATAGTACTGCCTGGGGGACCCACCCCTGGTTAGTTCACATGTGAAAAAATTTTAAATACTATGTGACTTTCATTGATGGATCATAGCATATTCACTGGGTTTATATTTTATTTGCTCTAAACTGAGTAAGGTTTTTCGTTCTTTTACTAAGTTCTTAGCATATGTTAAAAATCATTTTTCTATGAATATTAAGACATTACATACAGATTCTGGTGGTGAATATTTGTCTACTGAGTTTCATGCATTTTTGGCTTCTAAGGGTATTATCCATCAACGCTCATGTCCTACTACTCCCCAACAAAATGGAGTAGCCAAACTCAAAAATCACATCTCTCGATGTGGTACATACTGCTGTTAGAACCTTCCTGCTCCTTCCATGTTCTAAATGAGGCTCTAAAAGTCCAAGTACTCACTTGATTAATCATTTACCTTCCCAAGTTTTACATATGGAGTCTCCCTATTTCCGCTTATTTGCTAAGCAACCTAGCTTACGCTAATCTCTTGCATGTTTTTGGCCAGGTATGTTTTCTGTCTCATTTACCTCCTCACGAAATACATAAATTATCTACTCAATCTATTCGACGTGGCATTCTGGGATATAATGTAAATCTAATCTCGCACCAAATAATACGAGTTTGACCTAAGTTTGACCAAGTTGACCAAGTTTGACCAAGTCGACCAAGTTTGACTTTTCGAGGAGGAATAGTTTTAGGTTAACTAAGACCACCATTTCAGAAAGCCCCGCTTCGATACGAGTTCATATATGGATCGCCGCCAATCCGACTTACTGATAAAAAGTTACGCCATTGCCCAATGTTAAAGACTTTATCAATGTCCAAGCCCTCGTCTGATTTTTAACTCGAGCTTTTTTTTTTTTTTTAAAATTACCCTGCACTATATAAACATAGTCAGGATACCAAATGAAAACCCTAGCCCAAAACAACACTCGAGCTCCCAAAACCCTAAGAGAAACCCCTCCAAACCGGGGAACACCGGGGCCGAGTAAATTACACGCGCGCCAGAAATCGACCACGAGGCACCACCCAATGAGTTACTGTGACACGCGCGCATTCACCAGGTGTGCCACTCGTCGGGACGAGGCTGCCACCAGAAATTTTACGGCCACCCGGCGCCGGACGTGCCGGATCCGCGACGACCCTACGGCGGCCGGCACCGGACACTGACCTTTGTGGATTTCACCATTTTCCGGCACCGTGCCACCCCATAGCTCCTTTTCCACCATTTTTTGATCTTCCCCAACTCATCTACGCATTCCTTTTTTCTTCTGATTTCTCGCACCGCTTGGAAGTTACATTGAAAACTTAAATCGACCGGGGCTTAGATCGGGCCTTTTCGCCACCACAGCCGATCGTGGACCAAGGTAGTCAGGTACCAATGAGTTCCTGGTCTCGTCTTCACTGAGCATGCGGGTTTTAAAATTTTGGACATCGTTTGGTCGGGTTTCCATTTTTAGGTCAAGTTTTTAATTGACTTGTGAAGTTTGACTCAAATAGGAGTACCGATTGGTTAATTTGGCAAAATCAAGTCAGATAGTGAAATCGATGTTTTGGGGAATTATCGCATCATGCTCAATTTCGAAATTAGCTCCCGTGAAAAGCCCCAATTTTAGGTATAGGGCCTATGTGGCACACCCCGAATCGACCGTCTGAGTCCAATTTCCTCGATGGTTTCATAGTTCTAACAAGCATTCTAAGGCCTTCTGGCATCCAAGGTCATTGGTTCAGGCTTTATTGGGAGCCAAGTTTTGAAGCTTATCTATATTACAGCACTCACGCTCGCCTGAGATCATCCCCGCAGGGAGCGTGGACCGAGCGCTTCCATAATATGAGTGGTTTATAGCGTTTAAATGGATTTGGGATATTATGTCGATATATCTATTATGATTTAATACTTTACATATATACTGCTTACCCGCATGCAATGGTTGTATTCAAACATGATTTTCTAAGCCTATATAAAACAAGTTATCATTTCATGCGAATTTTGTCAATATTTCAACTATATTTGAAAGCCTTTATCGTGTTCTCGTGGATGGAGCCCTGCGGTGCCTGGATATTTCAAATACGGATCGAGGCTTAAACCATCTCAAAAACTATTGTAAAAGAAAAAGGTGGATCTTCGAGATTGTGGACTCCACTCGATACTAAGATTGGCTGGAAAGGTACATGTGGAGAACGGAACGGGTTTATTAGTCGCCACGCCGCCGCGGAGTCGGCTCGCCACCCCGACGCTATTAGTCAGCCACGCCGCCGAGGTCGGCCTCCACTCGACGGTTTATTAGTTGCCACATTGCCGTGAGGTCGGTTTGATTCCGACGGTTTGGTATTTTGGGTTTGCCACGGTGACGTGAGGTCGGTTTGACCCGACGGTTTGGTATTTTGGGTTTGCCACGGTGACGTGAGGTCGGTTTGACCCGACGGTTTGGTATTTTGGGTTTGCCACGGTGACGTGAGGTCGGTTTGACCCGACGGTTTGGTATTCTGGGTTTGCCCGCGGTGGCGTGATTGGTTTGACGGTTTAGGATGAGTGCGTAGTGCTGATTACAGCGATTAGTTTATGTGGTATGGACGTTGTTGATTTTCGTCTGGTATAACTATTTTTAATACTCATGGTTTTGGTGCTTTTCATAGTTATTTTATCCCTTGATGACGCTATACATGTTTTGTGCTTGGCTTTATGTTGTGTCACGGTTCGGATTATGTTTTCTTAACATTAGGACCAGCTAATTTGTTGAGCATGAATCTGCATATGTTGGAGCAAAGGTAAAAAGTTAGGTTTGTGAAATGTTTCTAAACGGGAACTTCTGAAAAGAGTGAGCGAAGGTTTTGAGGAGGAGAACCATTGGCTCCTCAAAAATGTTATTTTTAAGCACATAAAACTATACGCTCAGGCAGGGATTTATTATCTCACATTATTGTTTTAAATCTATTCCCTAGGTCCAGACAGTTGTAGGGCCTATTTCGCGCCAGATTTGACGTCGCTCTCCCCGCCACAGCTGCCGTACTCTATCGCATTTATCTATTATGTGTTTATTGTATTGGACTTATTCATTTCTACTTGTACCCACAAATCCTGATACTAAATGAAACGCTGATATTAAGTATGGAACTTTACGAGACCTCATTTATAATTGTTGCGGGTTTTTATATATATATTTATGTATAGTGGGTATTAAGTGTCATTAGTTATTCACTTTCGGCTTCCTTAAGGTGGGGGTTCACCGTATCTTCCTAGGGATTATACGGGTGCAGGACTTCATAAGCGAGACCACGGGAAACTCAGGGAGTGTCGGGTCGAGGTCTGTCATATAATGTATGCATCGAGGATTTGTTTGCTATGATCCTACAATACATCGTACACATATTTCTAGGAATGTTATCTTCTTTGAAAATCAACATTTTTTTTCCTGTATCATATGTGCCCTCTTCTTCTACTATGGTCCTCCCCTCCTTTGGACAGTGGTTTCATATGTCAGCATTATTTCAGTGATCATGGTTGACAATGTATGTTTGTATCAGAGGCGATCTGAGTCTCACTACAAACAACAAATGCTCGATCCTAACATGCACCAAAATCAGTCAATTGCAACACCTATAGAGCCTTTGGTACGTCGCTCTTCTCGAATGTCTGTACCCCCGGATAGGTATGGGTTTTCTTCTGGAAATTCTATTTCAGCTCTTATTACTACATTGTCCAAATTTGATATTCTCACATGTTACTCATCTTTATCAAGCATGGTATTAGCTGACAGCTATGCGGGAAGCGCGCTCTGGGGCCCGATCACACATAGGACCATTGGGCCCCTTGTCCTTCTACTATAGTTCCTCTGGGTTGCAAATGGGTTTACTCAATCAAGGTTCACTTTGATGGAAGTTTGGATCGTTATAAGTTTGATTGTTGCATCCTTAGAGACGATCGAGAATATATAGTATCAATTATGAGAAGACCTTTGTTCCTGTGGCTAAGATAACTAGTGTTCGTACTATCCTAGCTCTTGTTGCTTCAAATGATTGGCCACTACACTAGATGGATGTTAAGAATGCTTTCCTTCACGAGGATCTTAAAGAATGTATTTATATGAAGCCACCCCTGGGATTGTTTTCCTCTCCAACCTCCAATGTGTGTAAACTTCGTCGTTCTCTTTATGGTCTCAAACAAGCTCCGCGGGCCTAGTTTGATAAGTTTCGAACCACTTTATTACAATTTTCCTTCAAGTAGAGCAAGTATGACACTTCATTGTTTCTTTGAAAATCTGACATGGGTATTGTGTCTTTAGTTTATGTTAATGATATTGTGATGCGATTACGATTCTGCTTTGCCCACCCGACTCGAGACCACGTCTCTCAAAATCATTTCATATGGAAGACCTTGGGCCTCTCACGAATTTTCTTGGTCTTGAGGTGCATCGTAGTCCTTTGGTATTTCACTAAATCAACATAAGTATGCTAATGATTTGGTGCCTACGGTTGGACTATAGGGAGCTACCTCTGTTGATACTCCCATGGAATTAAATGTCAAGCTTCACAAAGAAGAGGGTGACTTACTTGTTGATCCCAGTTTATATCGAAAATTAGTGGGTAGCCTTATCTATCTCACCATCACTAGACCAAATATTTCTTTTTCTATACAGCAAGTCAGTCAATTTATTCAAACTCCTTGTCATCTTCATATGGATGATGTCCGTAGGATCATCTGCTATGTTCATGTCACTTTTGCTCGTGGCTTGTTTTTTCTTGAGGACATTCTCCTCGTCTTATTGCTTATTGTAGCGCTGACTGTTTTCGATTAATCGACGGTGTCATCATTTTTATAAACTTATAGCCTTTAAACTTGTTCAATCATATAATGTTAAACATAGCATGCTATATCCGCAGCAGCGGATTACAAAATATCTGAGCTCCGTATGGAAGTGTTCGACATTTACAATATTGTTACTTCATTTGTTTACAAACAATAAAAGGATATTACATATACAAAATAGACGAAAAAGTCTTCAAGTGAGCACCCTAATGATGTGTTGACACAGGAGGCGAGTGCGAGTTATCTGTCCTCTTGCCTCTGTAGTACCTACGGATGAAAGCCCGTGCTAAACTCGTAGTAAGGAATAACTTCGTGGACAACCACTAATAAAGTCATCTCATGTTACACATTTATATACATATAACATATCATATACTTATATCATATTCTACCTTTTCATATATGCTTATATATGTTCCATACATATAATTTACATGCTTATGCAATCTCTTATATTTTCTTATCATATCATGATTCATTTCCGTCGTTTACATTTTTTCTTCTTTTCTTGTCAACATGTAACATCCTTTGTTTACATATCATCACATAGCAATGTTATGCTTCTCGTATCATGTCATGTACTTTTATCATTTTCGAATCATTTACATATACTTGTCATTTGTTTCATGTTTCATGTCTACATAAACCTTAAGTGGATAAAGAAACTATAAGGGCCAGGCGTTGTACTCAGCATGCAAAACGAGTGTGAGTGGTATAAGAACCGGAGCGTTATTATATTTAATGTGAAACTGATGACCATCTATAAAACTCGAAGTATTTATGGCCATTTAAACGGGACCAGCGATCGATTATCTTTGCATACTTGTTTTTCCCTAATAGAGGCATGCCCATCTATCCCACTTGACCAAGTTTACAAGCAAACAATCAAGTGTTTTATTCCATTTTCGATTACATATCTCATATTTAGAATAATTTATTGTTATCAGGTAATCATATCACGATATTACTATCATTACTTTAATTTGGTCGTTCTCATATACGCTAGCCGTATTAATGGTTCTCATATTTCTTTGCAATACATATATTCATATCTTTTATCATTTAGTCGTGTCTTCGTATCATATATGTGATCCTATCATATATCATGTATGCATCTATGCATTCTTGTATTCCTATGTTCATGTATGTCTTTATATATTCATATGTCTTTGTCTATTCATATCCCTTTATATCATTTATGCATTTCTATCCAAGATTTAGCTATTCATGCTTAATTTTCTATATTTCTATTATATCCTCTAACCATTCATGCTATCCATATATATTCCTAGTCTCATGTATTTCTATCATATATATTCATATCCTTCATCAATCCTTATATTCATATCATGTATTCTAAAACTTTAGCAAGTGATTAGTACTTGGTACAACATTCCAATTTTTTTCAAAAATTCCGTGGACACCAAATGCCATTAAATAACATGTGGTCATATTCTAGACTCAAAAGGCTTTCCATAGAGTCTAAGAATACCTGAACCGGAGTTCGGACAAAGAAATTATGATCGTCCGAAATTGGAGGATTCACGTAGGCAGTGAATTATGAACATATCGGTGAGCCTCTTTGTTTTTCATCGTTTTAGGATAGAATATGAGATCAATTTTATCAATTTATATATGGGTGGATTTTAGACTCAAAGGGCTTTCAAATTACAGAACACGAAAGCAGGTCGGACGAAGAAATTGTGATCGTCAGGGTGGAGGATTCACATGAGCGTTGAATTCTACGAACATATCCAGTGAGCCCTCTTGTTTTCATCGTTTAGGATGGGAATATGAGCTCAATTTTTATCAATATATATAAGGGTGTATTCTAGACTCAAAGGGATTTCCATAGAGTCTAAGAACACCCGAAACGGAGTTCAGACGAAGAAATTATTATCGTTCGAAATTGGAGGATTCACATGAACAGTGAATTCTGAACATATCCAGCGAGCCTCTTTATTTTTCATCGTTTCGGACGGAATGTAAGGCTCAATTTTTATCAAGCTATATATGAGTGGATTCTAGACTCAAAGGGTTTTCCATAGAGTCGAAGAACACTCGAAACGAAATTCGGACAAGGGGTTTATGGTCATTCGAAGTTGGGAAAATTTTGACAATATCCCCCCTAAAACCCCAAAATTCCCTTAATACAAATATTCCTCAATTGAGGATTAAAATCAACCAACCAACCCAAATCACCCATCTTTGAACTTTCATCGAAGTCACCCTTCACATTCAAATTTAAATCAATAAAATTTCTCTGTACATTTTCCTTCTGATCAACACTGGAAAGATTGTACCCATTATTCAAATTCAGCCCCTCATTTAAGTCAAAGCCACCATTCAAATTAGCAAGATGTTCGAAGTCCTACATTAATCTATATATGGAACCACTTCCAAGTTTCTCATAGTCCTGACTGCGAGAAGGGCCTTTTACAAGGTTTGGATTACATTGCGAGTACCACTATGAAGCCTTGAGTTTTAGAACAAAGGCGTGTCTTGATTTTTTTAAAATCATTAAGAAGAAGCCTTGCAGAGACCGATAGTGCTCATTACTAGCGATTATCCTAAACCTCGTGAGTGAGGATTCAGTTCCTGGTATTTGGCATAACCAGGGAGAGAATTACGTAGCTCAACGAAGTCACAAATTCATCATTAGCATCTTTAGGGAAAAGAAACAAACAAATAATTGATCAGGAAAAGAAACAAAAAATACCAAAATAAATGAAAAAAAATACCAATACTAAGCCAATCAATTAAAATTCTTGTTAACCTTTTCGATTCCCACATTTTCTTAGCACCCAAACAAAGCTAGGACAACAAAAAGGAAAACAAACATATTCCATATAAAACCAAGGATCCTTACAAATTTATACCAAATTCCATAGAAGTCTAGACAAAATCCATACAAGAATCCATACCTTTTGCTCTTCTCTTCCTTCTTCTTCCTCATCTTCTTCACTTATTTTCTCTCTCTTTGCTCCAAACATGAAGCCCCCTAAAATGTGAGACCAAATTTGGTCTTTATCCCCTTTTGATATTTTTCAATTTTCCTTTATTATTTTTTAGTCCTTATACTCTCTTCTATTTGCAACCCAATTTTATTATTTCTATAATGGCATATCCTCTTCTCATATTATGTCTTTCATATACTTTTCAGCCAAAAAAATTACTAATATACCCTTGTATCTTGTACAAATTCGGGTTTCAAAATTTTCTCATAGCAAATTATAATTCTGAAAAATTCCGATTATCTCATATAATCATAGCGCGTGTAATAAAGCGTATGGCATGTTGAGGGTATTACCGCATTATCGCCTCTTTAGTTAGAGGCTAGTTGTGCTGATACACATTGCTCCATCACAGGTTGGTGCATGTTCTTTGGTGATGCGTTGATCTCTTAGAAGAGTAAGAAGCAAGACAGAGTTTCTAAGTCATCTACAGAATTTGAGTACCGAGTGATGTCTCTTTCTTGTTCCGAAATTATTTGGCTTCAAGGTTTGCTTACTGAGTTAGACTTCCCTGAGACCGATCCTACACCTTTATACATTGATAATACAATTGCTATTCAGATCACGACCAATCCTTTCTATCGTAGGCAGCACGACATATTGAAGTCAAGCATCACTCTATCGGTGAGCTTTTATTTCGTGTTATCACTCTTTCCACACATTTCCACTAAACTTCCTAGGCCTTCAATATCTTCACGAGGCTCTCACTTATCGCCGACATTGCTTCGAAGTAACAGGTGATGTTTTTGTTGATCAACTGCATCAATTTGAGGCATCGTGGACAATTTCATCCTGTTTATTTCTATCGACTTTGCTATCATTTTATTCTATTTAACAGCTTTGTTGTCCATATTCATTTCCACTTATTTCCATATTTATTTCCTTGATTTATGTTGATTGTAATTAGCTTAATATTTGATAGATTGTATAGGGATATTTTAGCAGGTTTGTAGCCTTTTCCATGTGTAGATTTCTTTTATACACTCTATATAATAGAGAGAAATCACAAGGCCAATTCCTTCATCTATTCATACAACATTTTTTTTCTTATTTCTAACACTGTCTCTATTGGACACCGGTTTTCTAATGGAGCCTAGTTTATCTACTAGAGTTTTATGTTTGAGCACATATCCATGAGTAGTATAGTAGTGTTTGGTATCACGGGACGGAGGATTAGGTAATTTTTAGACAATTAGTAAAAGTGCGACCCGTTTGGTAGATCTTGGGAGCCCGACTAAGCCCGGGACAAAAAATTAGTGAAGGTGGAGTTATTTTTGTCTTTGGTTTTAACCCCCAAATTAATTAGGTCTCTCGATTTAAGCGGGACAAAATATTTTATAGATTTTTGCAAAAAATAATTAATGTAACTAAGAATTTAACAAAATTTGTGCTAATATATTATCAAATAACTAATAATAAATACATTAAATAAAAAAATAGCTTAATATATTATATATGATATAATATATTATAAAATATAAATTATGATATAAATTAGAATATATATTATCCCAAAATATTTAGTCTTAGAGTGGCGTTTTTGACTTAATCTTTGGAAACTAAATAGACTTTCGGCGTTAAAACATTGTTTTTAAAATTTTCAAGACTTATTCTTTGAAATTTTTTAAATTCCCGAATAGAAAAAGTAGAAAATATTTAGAACTTTAACCCAAGAAAAGTGGAATTTCCACAAATATAAAAAAGCTGAAATTTATTAACAAGAAGAAAAATTGTGATATCTGGCTACTAGGGATGACAACGGGAGGGTTTGAGATGGGGCGGAGTCCCAAGCCAGGCAGAAACTCGTTATTTTGATTCTGAAAAACTTGTCTCATTTAAAAAATTAAACATGGCGGGGAGATGGGAAGGTCGAACTTCGTCCGTTTACATTTTATTTTTGTTTTATTTTTTTATTTTTTATTTTTTTATATTTGCTTTTTTATTTTTATTATATTAAAATTAATATTTTTCATAAAGATAAAAATATGTATAATTTTATAAATTGTTTATTAAAAACATTATAATAATTATTATTATTTTAGTAAAGTATAAAAAAATAAAATAATAAATTATTTTAAAATATAATCGGGGCGGGCTTGTGTGTGTATTTTGAATCATGATTCGTATTGCTTCATTCGGTACGTTCTAGCCCAAACCATTTCCCAACTTTTCGATGTTTTAAGTAAAAATCTGATCGCATAGTCATTGGCGAAACATCGTGGAAAATCGTAAAAATTTTCGTTTGTCTGTCGGTCGACGAAACTTTTACGGGTCACTAGATTTCACGAGGAGCGAATTTAGCGGCGCGATTCGTTTTGTCATCCGAATCTGAAATTTTACGAACCTGCGAATCGTATGGAAATTTATTATTTTATTAACATTTTACCATTTTTGAAAGTTTCTAATTTTCTCGGATTTTCTGACGAGAGTAACAATACACAGACCAGTACCAGTTTGAGAAAATAAACCCAGACATTAAAAACCAGTTAAAATTAAATTAAACGTAATAAATAGAATGAATTTGGGCGGAAACAAAAATAATCGATCAGTTAGTAAATACTCTTCATTTCACAATGTTAAAATAAGCAAACATCTTAATCTTTATTAATCTTGTCGATGTTTCCGAAAAAGTTATTAAATTAAGTAAAAAAAGCAAGCAGTAGTCAGGTATGTCTGAATGCTAGAATAAAAATATAATTTTGTATGCAGAAGCATGTCGAAGCGAGACGGTATTAAATTTGTCCCAATCCTAGTCCGATTAGATTAATTAAAGGTCAGTCTGAAGTGTCCACTGCTTAATCGCGTATGCAAAACGTAGCCTATAGGCCAACAATTCTATTGATCATTCTTTCTATCAAGGACGAGTTGAACTAGCTCATCAATAAGCGATTCATCCTCTATCATTGTCGAATCAGGGAATTTACAACCTAAAGTTGGGGATCTAAGAAGAAAGGTAGAGTAAAGAGAGTTTCATCAATATATTCTTTAAGTTCATTAGCAATGATTACATTTAGCAACTAATTCTTTCAGAGATTACATCTTGATCTATTAGAGTGAGGGGTTGACTGAGAGTTGGAAGAGGTTGATGGATGAACTAAGTGGATGAGAAATTTTGAAATGTAGTAAGGTTTTGGGTGAAATTTTGCTTTTGGATTTCAACGTGGGAGTAGGGATTTGTAGTAGAAAGGGTTCAAAGAGGAGTTGATGAAGGGGAATCCATTTTGGATTGAACCCAGACTCTAATACCAAGGAAAAGCAGAGAGAAACTAAATAGAGAAGAGAAGAAGATGGAAGAAGCCAAGAAAAGGAAAAAAGGTCTATTCTATATTTCTCTATAGGGCAGAAAAAACAAAAAAAAAACAAATATATATATGTATATGTATAGGGATAACATGTGTCACCAACAAGAAAAATAATTAGAGATAAACAACAGTTATTTCTCTAATAAATTGACCGGTTTAACACAAATCATTTTCATGGAACGGAGATATTTCCTAAAGTTCTTTTATAAAAATTGAAAATTCTTTTACTTTGAACAGAAGCAATACTAATTTTTCTAAAACAATTTCTTTTATAAAATCAAATAATAATAATTTTTTGATAAACAGAAATAATCATATTATACTTTTGTGAATACTTTTAAAAAGTCATTTGCCTGATAAAAATATTTTTAATAATAAATTTGAATTTAATTTCAACACTTTGCTAATTAAAATTTATAAAATTCAACTGTTTTTCAAGAAAAGGTAACTTTCCTTTCAAATAAATCTAATTTGAATAATTTTTTGAGGATAAATTTATGGAAAAGCATCCTTCTAATAACTTTATAAGAATTCGCTAAGTGTCAAATCCATTTCTAAGTAAAAGTAAGTGTTGTTTGCAAAGTAAAATCAACTTGTTTTTTCTTTTTCTTTTTTTCATAAATTTGTATTTAGTAAGTTCTTCAAATAATATGAACGATTAACTTTCCTGAAAGTAAAAAATTGAATACAAGTAAATAACTCAAATAATGTGTTGGTGGGAAAATTAAAAATTGAACGAAAATAAAATTGACTCAAGAAATAGTTGCGAATTATTAATTTTTTTGAAAATATTTTTTTTATTTTTAAAATTGAAATTTTATTTATTAATTTATTAAATCAATTTTGCACAAATTTTTTATTATTTATTTCTTATGTTATTGTAATTTTCTTTAATCATAATATGTACCTATTTATTTCTTATATCATTGTAAATTGGTTTTGTCGAATAATAATTAATTAATTGTCATAATTCTTTTTACAGGTTTAAAGTGTGTTATCATATGATATAGCTTCCTAATAAATAATCTATCCAGTTGGTTTAGATTTTATTCTTCTGAATATATCTATTATGTGGATAATAAGTGACATTAAATTTTATTTCTTATTTTGTTTTCTTTCTAAAAATAACACAAAAACGTATCTTTTAACTGTTTGTTTTCAATCCAAGGTGTAAATTCATTCTTTACTACTTATTTCTTTTTTATGAATTAAAGAAATTAAACTATTTCACTATCTCCAAGTATTAAAAATAAATCATCATAATTAAGGTGCAGTTAATTTTTAAAACTTCTTGTTGTGTAATAAAAATAATATATCAATAAGAAAAAAAAACTATTTACTACTTAGAACTATTATACAATATGTTATACTTTAAGTTGTATTTAAATAAATGTAAAAATTCTTATCATGCTCTATCTCAGTGGTAGAATGTTCATCGTTTTAAATAGACAAAAGGCATAAGGAAAGGATTCTGAGTTTAGTCGGGAAAATTCTACGCCAAAGCTTTAAAGTGTATTATTTCTTTTTAAAAGAAAATAATTTTATTGATTAAATATGTCGTTAGATATAATCATGAAAATCAAATTCGATAAAAACTTTAAAAGATACTTGCATGCTTGTCAAGGTTAATACTTATGATGAATCGACTCGGCCTCATGTTGTTAATTTTGTAGTGGCACAATCTTTTTGTGAGCTTTTCTTACTTGGCAATATTCGCGATCGCTGATTTGATTTAATGTCTGATTGAATATGTTTGTCATTTGAATCAGCTTTGTATATAAGAAAGCAGCGATAAGCTTGATAAAGCTCGAATCGTTGTCTTAAAATAACACAAAATGAATGCAACGATATAGTATGAAAGCAAAATCTTGATGCTAAGATGGCTGTGGCTTAATCTGTATTATAAGGCAGCGGAAACGAAAAAAACAAATTCAAAACTCAAAATTTTATGAAATAATCACTTTATTAATAAATTAAAAAAATAGAAAAGATGTAAATGAATAATTTCGTACTAAATAATTAAAAAATCACCTGAAAAGAAGGTTAGAAAAGGGAGAGATGGATTAGACTTTTTTTAAGGATAATTGTTGTTCAACTATAAAATGGATTAAAAAAGTCAAAACCTTGTAAGAAATAATGAGAAAATTTTTATTTGTAATTTAAATTTTAAAAATTGGTCCAGTTCTCCTTCATTTAATAAAATAATTTAAGAAACGGATAATTCTTTTAGCATTATAAAAAAATTAATTTAAGTCCCACAAAATTGGGGTAGGAAAGGGCTTGAAATTTGGTCAACAAAATTGGTCATGACCGGCTTTCAACTCTTCCAGCCCACCCCATTAGGTTCAAATTCGAACACCTGCCCAGTATGACCATGTACTCCTGCAATAAAATTAAAGGTAATTTGATGAAATGGTCCTTTCAAAACCCAATTTCGAAATTTGACATTTCTGTCCTGTTTTTAGCAAAAATTATTTTGTTTTATAGAGTATTTACTATAACAAATTGTCTTGGATTTGAACCTTCTTTATACTTTACCTCTTTTAAAAAATTGAAACTTTACCACATGAATTAGATAAGATGAACAAAGAATCATTTTCTTTATATATATATATATATTAGATTCATAAATTTAGAGTTATTTGTGTTGTAAACGATAGTTTTTCAAAACTAAAGATGTTATCATGTGAAAAGATAAAAGTGCTTTAGTGATTTATAAAAATTAAATCCGATTATGAACATGCGTGAGCAGAAAATAGGAAGTATCGTGTGCATAAAGAAATCTTGTGAAATGGAGTTGGGTCTGAATTAAGCCTCAGTTTGTGCCGTCTTATTTGATTGAAAATGAACATGCTTCTTATTTTGAAGTAATTTCTTCATCTGACGCATTACTTTGGAAAGAAGACATTAAAACTGAGCTTAAATCTACTTTAAAGAATCAAACGGAGAAGTTAGTCGGTTGCCTTGCAAGATCAAAACTATTCTTCTAGTAGATTTTCAAAAGAAAATATTTGTTATCTGATTCTATTAAGTACAGAAGCTAGGTTAGTAGCGAGGTTTTTCGCAAAAAATAAATTGTTGACTATTTTTATATTTTTGCTCCTGTTACTAGGATTTCTTTCATTCTTATTTTGATTGTTTTGGCTTGTCATAAACTTTTTGTATCTATCAAACTAGATGTTAAAACATGTTTTTAAATGAGATTTAGAGGAAGAAATTTATAATATTCTGACTGAAGGTTGTATGACACGCAAACAAAGAAAATGAGTTTTCAAATTAGACAATCTACATATGTTTTTCAGCAGCTTAAGCAGTGTGAAATTTGATAATCATTTATTGAAAAACATGTTTTTATTTGTTGAAGTGGATAAACGTGTATATATAAAAATTAATACGAGAAAAAAAGAATATATAATCATTGCATTGTATTAAAATTGATATATTGATTTTTAGCGTACTTTGAGAGTGTGGTACATATCTTAAATTGAGAGATTTATATTATGAGTTTGATACCAAGTACCTGGGTGAAGCTAAGGTAATTTCGGGTGTGAAGATCGCGTGATGGGTGATAGTATAATCTTTATCACAGATAATTATGTTCGGACGTTTCGATGTCAAACCTGTGAGAATTACCCTTTATGATGCTAGCAGCTCGTTTTAATGAAAAATGTCAAGTGATCTATCGGTCGAGGCGGAGTATCATGATTATTAGGAATTGTGCATTTGATGACTTTTTCTAGACTCGGCGCTAGCATATGTAGTGTGTAGATTAAATGAATATACACATAATCTTAATAATGATTCTTAGTGCATTAACTAGACTAATAAAATACTTAAGGGGTACCATGAGTGGTATCTATATAGTGGATTTCAGTTGTGTTGGAATGATACAGCGATATTGTGAATATAATTTAGATGGGATAAGATGCACAAATGATTTAATATGTCTTTACTTTAAAGAGGTGGTTTTGTTGGCCGTGTTAGACAAACCCTTCACGTTATGATTTATGGCGGCAATGATAACCATTGTAAATAATAAATATTCGATGGGAAAAACATTATATATTAGTTTAAGATATGCAGTTTGTGGAACAATTGAAAGATGAAATTATTTTTAAATTTAGTATGGAAAGTTAAGTAAAATTTGGTCGGGGAAGAAAATGAAATTGCTTTTTGCATGACGTCAAGTGGAATAAGGATTAACGATTGATATAGACTTTGCTTATTTGTGATTAGGGATCTAACAGGAAGGGTTCATATAGGTAATAACGATCGACTACTTCAAATCATACTTGTCGATAAAATTAGCCACTTCCTATAGTGTGATTATATTGATGATAAGATCTTATAATTTGAGAGGATGGAGTAATATTCTGATGATTTAATGCCTCTCTTATGGGTTGGTCTCTATTATAAACTTTAGTGTGTATTTGATGAAATAAAACATATAAAGTAATGATTAAAGCGCATTTCATGGGTGTGATATGTGAGTGTCCCAGTTAAATGAGAGGTTATAGACTTTATAATATATAAGATTAAATCTTATTATTATGTTTGATTCGTAATTAATTTGAACCACTAAAAACTTTAAAGCGTCACTTCTTAATATTCGAAACAGAAGTATTTTAAATGCAAAGTTTTCAATATAACCTTTTTCAAAATGTAGGATATTTCACACCTCCTATTTGCTGTTGCCTCTCTTTTCGAACACTAGGAGGGTGCATCTTCAACATTGAAATTATTTAAAAAAATATAAGACCAAATTTGTATTTGCTGATCCTCTTTGAAATATGCGCAATAGTTTACTCAAAGAAAAGAATTTCTTCAATTATGCAATTTCCCAAACCAATATACACAAAATTTGCAAAAAATTCAATTGAATAAAGATTTCTAAAATACTTCAATCATACAAAACACAGCGTACTTCTCAGTTCCATCACTCTCAAAGTAAATATCTCTAATCTTTTGGAATGGCCTTACATCAAGCAGCTACTCCGAACCGGCCTGATGGCACTTCCCGACCGCCCGGTCCACCTCCAGTGTCCTGTGGCCCGGTCCAGCCTCGTGGCTTTGGGAACCTCATGCTTCCACGTCGTATACTTTTGTTCCGAAAAGGCCCTCAGAATACTTAAAAACTCTCTGCCTCGGCAGACGGCGGCGCGTGAGAATCTTCACCCATTGCCGAAATCATGCGCTGCTGAAGCGTCACCCAACTCACTGAGTCGTTGCACGGGATTGGCGACGACATCATCGGCTCAGCGGTGGCCGGAATTGGCCCTTCCTCCGTTTCTGTCGAAGTCTAAGTCCCCTGACGCCGCAAGGCTCGATGGAGTCGGGGCGTGGGCGTCACGCGCCGTCGAAGTCGGAAGTTGAACTCCAGATGGGCTGACCCGGTGCGCCGAGGATCAGGGGAAGGTTTCCGGCGGCGTCGGAGAGCGTAGAGGCCTACCTGGATGAGGCAGGCTCATCGACGTTGGACTTCAGGATGCATTGATCTGAAGGGCGACGGGGTAGAGTTTTCGCCGGCAGCCCGGGGCGGAATACCACTCAGGAAACTCCGTGTCCATGGAGATGTAAGGTACTGATCGATGATTTCGCTGATCAGCTCCGAATTCGGACTCTCAAAATTCTACTCGACCCACCTCCAGATGTCACGGGTTTTGAATCATAATCGGAATCTTCGGAAAACATGATGAATGAATAAAAATTAAAATTAGAAATGGGAAAAAAAAAAAAGTTTGTTGCTGTGATTGTTGAGATGGAGGAGTAAGTGATGAAGGAGTGGGGGTGAGGGAGGATGGGATATATACGAAAGGCAAGTGGTGGGTCGGATGTTTGCGTGGAAGGGGTGGGAACACGAATAAAGAAAGAGACAAGCTCTAAAAGAGTGTTGTATTGGTTCAGTGCCAGACAGAGAGAAAGAGAGAGAAGTTCGTTCGTGGTGGGTTCCTACTACTTCCTACTGCAGGCGTAGTCTAAGTTCAACGCGTTTAGATTTTGACCGGAAAGTAACGGGAGGTTAAGACTTAAGACCGACGACCTTCAGAGTTTTAGACCCATTCCAATTCCCATGTGCATTTACAGAATTGCCCATATTCCACGTCATTAAAGATTATCCATTTCCTTATGCAGATTGGGGTCATGGCGACATACCACTGAAATTACAATGTACAACATGGCCATTTTCCTAATGTATTTGAATAAGGACGGAATGTTTTTGTCGTTTGGCGCCGCCTCCACTCAACTCTTTACCTTATTATTATATGGAACCAGGTTTCATTTAGTTTAAAATCCTTTTCTTTCTAACCTCTTTTCTCATTTTCGCCAGCACTTGAGGGGATGGTTTTTTTTTGTCCTTTACGCTACTAATTTAAAATTTTTAACATTTTTAATGTTTTGTCATTTGTTTTTATAACTTGTGGTTTCGTAGTGCTGTCACAATGATTTGAGTTTTGTCTCGTTTGTGTAATGGACTTTTTGTATATGAATGGTTGAGCATTAGCGGTTCGATAAAGATAAAGGCATTAATCAATCATGTCGTTAATATACTTCCTGAGCTTAGAAATTAATATTAAATCTGTTTGTCACACGAATTTAATTTGAGTACAGTTACATGTTTATTTAGACCGGAGGTCAAGCCAAATTAAAAATCCAAGTATATAAACTGAAGCTCGGATGAAAGGCTAAATTGCACAAAAAGTAAAGGTAT
Organism: Tetrastigma voinierianum; assembly: GCA_016808115.1. Lineage (NCBI taxonomy): Eukaryota > Viridiplantae > Streptophyta > Magnoliopsida > Vitales > Vitaceae > Tetrastigma > Tetrastigma voinierianum. The sequence goes on along the minus strand of JAEQBH010006529.1, from coordinate 42,789 downwards.
TTTTTGAGATTTTTAAAATTTTTAATTGATCAATGAAGATAAATGAGACTTTCAAGAAATGGAAAGAAAATATATAAACTTAGGAGCAGCGTCTTTAATGGAGGCATTGAATAGTTTCTTAAAAAGAGAGAAAGTAGGAGTAATGGAGAAAAGTAAGAAAGTAGAAGCGACCGATTATTAAAGGATTCACATAAAATGAATAAAGCTCTTCTGAAATGACAACTAATTAATCAATCGGCCCGCAATGATAGTAATGACAATCGGAACTGATATTTAAGCTTTTGATTAGCTTTCGGCGTTAATTAAGTTAATCCAAGTTTCTTCTAATTTCTTTAGCATTGTTGATCTATTCATTCATAGTTTGACCAAATATTTTTTGAACTTCGTTTTAAATAATTTTTAGATATACGGCATTGCTCTATTTAGATTATGGGAGCCCATGCAGAAGCGAAACTACTTAATACGATTAGAAATTTGATTCTCGATACATTTATTAGTTCTCATCTTTGAATTTCACGACCGTCATGAATTTTTCGATTATCGTATGTATGTTAAAGTGAAATTCGCAAAACTTATCACGCATTAAATCGCTAGAATTATCGAATATGTATCTTTAAAAATTTAACTGTTATTACTATTAACTTAGATACTATATTATCATTTAAAGTTTTTAGAGAATTTGATTTTGTATTTCTATCAAATGTATTACTAGTTTAAATAAAAAATATTATTCTTTTTTTTTAAAAAAAAGTTTGATTAGTTCAAAATTCGTTTCATTTTAATAAAATATATATTTCCCATTTTAATCATTGATTTGTTTTACTGGTATTTTTTTACTTTCTTCTAACAAATCGAGACCGTAAATTCTGTTCATGTCCCGGCGCGGGTTTGAATTCACGAGGCAATTTGTCCTCGTGTCATGTTAAATATCCGTGTGTCATTATCGACATCTGATATTCATTTGCATTCATTAACCCTAATAAGATATAATTGTATGAAATTAACAAATTTAATACGATTCAATTAGTGATTGGTTAATATGACATGATATGTATAAACTGTTTATTAATTAGGTCATTTAAATTAATATAATTTATAGTTAATTCATCAATATTTAACACAAATAACATATTAAGTTGGTTATTTCAGGTTGAATATTAATTTATATAATAATTAAACAGGTCAATTCAGATGAATTTTGTGTTTTATGGATTGACATGAATATAACAGTTTATCAGAGAAATGAGAGAGAGACGGATAATATAAGGTCGACACGAGTTCCTTTCATCTGATTATATTATTCTAGCCCAGCACCAAAAAAATATGTTGTGACAAGAAAAAGCGGAATAAGCCATTGTATTAGGATTAGGAAGGCGGGAGTGGAATGAGCGTGAAAAACGTGGGGAGTGATTGAATATCTTAATGTTTGCTTAGATTATAATATATTAATATGTCATATTATGAGGAGTTTTAGACTCAAATAGTTTATTTTAAAAAAAATTATAAAATTAGTTTTTAATCCCGAAGCTAATGCAAATAATGCGTTAGGTATAAAATTTATGAATGCCGTTAATGCCGATAATGGTAATTGAAATTTTATCGAATATCGTTTAATAAAAAATACTTGGTAATTGTATTTAAAACCGTGAATCTTGTTATTTACTTAACGAGGATATTTCTGGAGTTATAATCTTATATAATTTGAATCTGCATTCTTTGGACGGTAATTTAATTAAAAATTAATTTTGTAATTTTAAAATAAATTATTTGATTTAAAAGCTCTGGTATGTGGTATTGCTGGGAAGCACGACGACATCTGTTTCAGAGGCAGGAATGAGGAAGCAACAAGGTTTTTTTTGAGTAAAACTCACTCACTCTTTGGGGGAGCCTTTGACCAGAGAGAGAGAGTCCTCTAGATGGATATATTGGCACACGCAAGCAGCCATATTTAATCCCAATAAAACCCCTTCTCCGTCCATTGTTTTTAATCCAGGGAGAATTCAGAAAAATGGTAGGTCCCATAAACAAAGTACAATTATGTTTAAGTGCATTTGTTGGATCGATATGATTGAAAATATATATTTTAACTCCTCATATCATGTTAAGTTGTATTTTTATAACAAATTAGCCAAACATGTATTCTTTTCCTATAAAAACCAATTTATTTTAATGAGTTTACCAATTACCTTATATATTTGCTACATCGAAGAGAGAATGTCATTAAATCATATCTCCTTCTCTCTTCAACATATTAATGTCTCATTCTTATAATTCATTACTCATGTTTGTTATAACGATGATGCATTCAATCGAGTGAAAATGAAAAGAGAGAAGAAAGATTTTGAGAACTAAGTATATTTGTATGCATAGGAGAGAGAAAATCAGCAAATAAAATATCTTTATTAATATTATGTAGGATAAAAATGTTACTTTAATTATAACAGTGGCATGGGAAAGAGAATAAGGATATTTGATTTGATGATTTTTTTTTTTTATATTAACATAAATATATGAGGTCGATAATCATTCATTAAGATTAAATTGGTTTTTCATAGGGAGAGAGTATGTATTTTCATTAATTTGATATAAAAGCAGCTTAATATAATCAGTTTTTTCTCATTCATATTGGTCCAATAATGCACTTAAATATAATTGTTCTTAGACAAAATTATTCCCAAAGGGTCACTTACCAACATAATTATAGAAGGTCCCTTGTTTCAAGGGATAAAAATGCCCTTTGAAAGTTTCATTTCAATCAATAGTTTCCCTTCAGCATGCTTTATTTTTTTATTGAACTTATTTTGCATCATCTTAGAGGTTTTTTTGTCATTGTTTCTCAAATAAATTTTCAAATTGCTATTATTATATTTTAATACTGAAAAAATTCATTCCTTCTAATATTAGTTTTTAGAGTTTATTTGATATTTTGTATGATTTTTTAGTTTTTATGATTTGTTTGAGGTTTCATGATTTTAGTTCATGTAGAGGTGTCTTTGTGAAAAAACTGCTTAAAAATAGTTTATTAAGCAGATTTTGATGGTAAAACATATTTCGAGGTTTATTATTGTGTTTTTTTTAAAGAAGAAGCAAAAACATTACATAAACCACTAAATAACAAGATTTTAGATAGCGAATAAATCATAGCTATATCAAAGGAATTAATAAGTACAATACACATTTATAATAAAAGTTACACTAAGAAGTACAAAAAGATTATAATAACATTGTATATATTGTTCTTTTCATATTTTCAATATAAATAAAATTGATAATCCTATTGATTTAAATTTTATGAATCGATTTTATAACTGTATGTGAAAAATAAAAATATTATATAACACATGGATATGTGAAAAATAATCAAGCATTATCAACATTTTTTTTTTAAAGAAACATTACCAACATATTTGAATATTCTTCTAACTAACATTATATTATTTAGGCTATAAGATAAGTATTTCAAATGTGAGACATATTATAATATTTAAATTAAAAATAAAAATCATTTTTAATCTTTTTATGTTTCTTGCACAACAAATGAGTGGTAAGTTATAACAAAATCAATAGAGATATAACACAAATGGTGTATATTTACAATATAATTTGCATTTAATTGTAAAGGGAAGTATAATTAAGGGTAAAACATAAATGTCCTATATTTGAAATCTAGCTTAATTTAAAATAATTTATAGTTTTATAAATTTCATATAGGTTGTCGATCTATACTTTGAACATTTTGTAATTTATTTTTAAATTTTATAATACAAATATTACACAATACATGAATATGATGAAAAACAATATCAAAAATGTATAAATATTCTTTTAATTAACACTAAGTTATTTAGACTATAATAATGTTTATAATTTTTATTATTTAATGATCTAATATCTCATACAATTTTTATTTTTTAATATAATTATTTTACATGAACCAAAGAAATTGCCCTTTTCTGGATACTGGATTGATTTTTCGGTGTTGGATTAAAAAAAAAAACATTTTTTGAGGTAGTTCATTGTAAGGCTATTCCACCCCCTTCTTTTTTTTTTTTCTTTCTTTTCTAATACATAGGGAATGGAGTTTATTGATTTTTTGTTTTTTTATTTGTTGTTTTTCACAATGTTTTAAAAATCGGACCGGATCGATTGGACCATCGACATGACACAAAACCGGTCCTATTGACCATACAAAACTGTTTTACCTTTGAACCGGACGTAAATCACCTAAACTGATGGTCGAACCGGTGAACCGCTTGAACTGAGCGGTACTTAGTGAATTGAGCAGTTCGATCATTTTTTTTTTTTTTGAAATTTTTTAAAAAGTTAAACAAGGTTATTTTGGATTAGGATTTTTTTGTTCGACCCTTCCTAACCGAGATTCGATCTCGGCTACGGCTTTCTCTCTCAATTCTCAACTTTGTTCCTCCCTTTCCTACTCTGGTGGTGGCAGCGACAACATCTCCTCCTCTTTTCCAACTCTAATAGTGGCATCGTGTCTTTTTCCAACTCCAATGGTAACAACAACAGCAAGTAAAACTCTAACCCTAAATCCTCCCTTCTTTATGCTCCCTTTCATTTCATTTCCCTTCTTTACATTTGATTGTAACTTGAAGTGTTTGTGATTGGGTAGTTAGATGTGCTTTGAAATTTAGGGAACCTCTGCTTTTCCTTATTCTCTGTCACGACAAATCCATGTTCGCAGACACCAAAACTCAATATTTCTAAAATCTTTGGTGAACCATTTTGGGTATTTTATATCTCCTGAAAATTAGGCGATGATGGGCTAAAATTGATGATCTTCACCATTCATTACCATCCTTCGTAGCGGCGAATGCCTTCGTTACGGCAGATACCTTCACGTCATGACGAACTGCCCTTCATTGCAATGTACGTAGCTCATGCCATTCTTTCATATCAACCTTTTTGTCGCGATAGGGTGATGTTTATGTAACGAACCCATAGCTCTATCCTTGGCAGTTCTTTGGCTCCGCGCTGACGAAGCAACTACAACAATTCCAGCAATTTCATCTAATTTGGATTTCTTCCATTTTCCATCTCACTTTGCTTGGTTTCCATTCTATGGAGATTTTCAAAACACGATTTAATGAGGGATTAAGGCATTCTTTAGAGATATTGGTATCTCGAATTAAAGTTGTATAAAACACTTGAAAAGTACACTAAAAATGCTAACAAGATTCACACTTATCAATAACCCTAAAAAATAATGCCTCATCTAACAAATGGAAAGCTTGTTCTACAAATTTGAGGATAAGTGGAATACCAAAAATTAATCTAGTATTTTTTTTCTTTCTACACAAACAAATTTGCGAAATGGCTTCACCTTTGTTGAATAATTATTTTATATACCATGTTTATGCTTTATTTTTAGTTTCTTACATAAATGAATATTCTATATGTTTTTGAAATGCAATTTATCACATTAACTATTATTTTTCTTTTTACAAAATTGTTAGGAAATAGAATCAAACTTGACTCAACCTTTGGTCAAGATTCAACATCAAATTCACATTCTATTAAACTAGACAGACTTAACATAGGAGCATGTTTGAATAAATTTTCAAATGGAAGAAAGCTCTTATATGCATGTATTTGCAAAAAATTTACTAAAGGTGGGGGAATTCATAAAACTAAACAACATCTTGCTGGGATAAAGGGGATATATTAGACCATGTAGATCGGTTTCTCCCAATGTTAAATGCCGAATGGAAATTCCTTACAAGAGGTTGTAAAATCCAAAAGCAACTCAAGCGCATTGTAATTTGAAAATCCATATGGTCCCGATGTGTCACAATTTGAAGGGATGACAATAAGATGAAGAAGAGAGGTTCAAACAAAGGCGCAAAATCTTACAAGACCATAAGTGAGTGGAAAGAAAAATCAATAGATGTTATTTTGCCAAGACTACTCGATAGGCTCAACCTTCCACTAAGAGTGCATTAAGCGAGAAGGAAGCTATTTGGAAGGCAGATATAGTTTGTTAGGAGATTTTTTTTTTTTTTTTTGTGATGCATGCATCCTTAAAAATATTGTAAATTCCTTCTACTTCAAACCAATGTTGCATGTTATAGTTGCATTGGTCATAACTATAAAGGGTCCAACCTACTATCAAGCTGCGGGTTAATCTTTGAAGGATACTAGAAAGAAAGATTTCATAAGACAAGAAAATTTCAATTTATGGAAAAATGGTAAAATCGTAATTTCCGTCAAAATCCGGAAATTTTTCTAAATCTTGGATAAGCAGTTTCCGTTGGAATCGTCTCATGAAATCTAGCTGCGATTGAATTTACGTCAATTTCGAGAAGCAATCAGAATTTCGCCTTGCGCGTTTTGGCGTCAGCGTGTCGGGTGACGTGGCGACGTATGGCGTGGCGAAAGTCACCTATATACATGTACTCATGTGACACATGTTGCTCGAGAGAGAAATTAGCGAAATTGGGCGTTTCAGATAAAGGCTAAAATGCTCCAAATCCAAGAATCAAGGCATTAGTGAATAGTTAAATGATAATAGGATCTAAATAGAGAATAGTATCGTCTACATCAAAAGGAAGTCAAAACGGGAAGAGGGAATGGAGATGCAAAGTGAGCTTTGTTCTTTGAAAACTCATGAGAGAGAGTGTAACTTCTGGGTTTCGGACGATCCGACCGTCACCTTCTTCGACAAGAAGGATGTTGCTCTATTTGCTACAGCCTACGCGTGAGCTCCTGAAGCTGAAGGAGTTTCGACAAACTCCGTGAGGTAAAGGGTTTCATCCTTCACTTGGTTGCACACTTTGTTTAAGTGCTTTGTGGATGGTTCTGCTGGCTCGAGGCCTCAACGGTCGCTTGATCGGCCCCAAATCTTGGAACCGAGGCGTGGAAATTTTGAAACTCACTTGACAACCGTGACTGCCCACTGACTATTTGGGTTGCTAAGGAATTTATGCTATGAATTGTGTTGTGACGCAGATGAGGCAGGAATGGCTATTGGATTTCAGTTCACAAATGTGGAACCGTTTGATTTGGTGAGCGCTCAATAAGAACTCCGGTGGTTTCACTGCTCATATGAATAGTGTTTAGGAAACATTTTTAGAGAAACGGGCTCGATGAGTAATTCAAATTGAATTGCTCGTATTTGTTAATTGTATCTATGAGCTAATTTTTGAGAAATGGATTGTGAATTTGCATGAAACGTTTGTGTGGATTGATTATGTTAATATATGCATGATGATATATTCGCATGTGTTATATAAATTGGGTGAAATAGTATACGTACTCATATGCACCGTAACCTAAACTAGTATGTGCATGACATGAATTTTCCGAAAAACGACTAAGGTTGCGAATGACTTCACAGGATGATTTTCCGAGAATGGGGCTGGGAGACAATTCAACGTATCATTTTCGATGAGGAACATGACTGCTCAGAAGTTCTCTAACACACCCGCCTGAGGGTAGTCCCATATTTTTACCGACATGTTCGTAGTGTATTTCCGAAAACAACAAGATTTATTTTGAAATGATATTTTTCTCATACATGAATGAGTAAGTGTGAGGGAGCTCAGAGGACTCGAGTCATGGGTTGGTTAAGTGTAGACATTCAAATAGGATCATGCATTTACTTGAATGTGTGTTTACTTGAGCATCGTATATGCACTTAGTGGAGAGTAAATCTATCAGGTGATTCCTAATTACTGAGCATTAGCTCACCCCGTCGAAATTATATTTCACGTATTGTGGGGAGCATGAGGAGACCTGCTCACCTAGAGGCCGACATCAAGAAAGCTCTAAGTCGTGGCTTTGGTGTTTTAGTTGACATGTATTAGAATTCTAGAATTTTAATATATGTTGTATAAGAGTAAATTATTAACTCTTGAAACTATGGTACATAGTTGATGTATATTGATGAGTATTGTCGGAGCAACCCAAGTGGCCATTTTTACCTATGTTATCCCGACAGATGCGTTGATGGATTGGACAGCGGTTCTCGCAGAGCCCCCGCATAAGTGGTGACTCTTCCGATTGTGAGCCGCGCCGTCGCCTCGACATTCACGGTAGCTCCGTAGTCGACGGCACTCAACGGACAATCCCTGCCAGCCACAAAGTTCAATTACTAGATTCTTATTGTGAAGCTTCGGGCAAAGTTGGGTGTACAACAATGGGTGATGGTCAATGTGATAATAGACAAAGAATACTTATCAACTTCATGGTTTATCGTCCCCAAGGAATATCATTTATGTTCGCTGACGCTTTGGGAGGACATAAAGATGTAAACAACTGTTTCACTATTCGATGAGATCATTACTTGGGTCAGCCTAAGCAATGTGGTTCAAATGGTCATTGATAATGTAACAAATTATGTACATGTGAAGATTGGATTTCATGAATATGAACACATTAATCGTCACTCAGGCAGCTCATTACCTTAATTTAATCTTAAGGATATTTGTAAGTTGGATCATATTGTTGAGCTTGCAAGACGTGCATCAAAGGGGATAATTTTTATGCATAATCATGTTGCTTTATTAAGTTGGCTAAGAAAAAGAGAAGGATGGACAGAGATTCTCCAACCTGGTGCAACTCGCTTTGCTACTACATTCATTGAATTAAAAAGCCTTCATGATCACAAACATGATTTGCAAGCTTTGATGACTAGCAAGTTCTTTGTAGACTCTAGATATTCAAAGGATAATAAAAGTAGAGTTATGGTTTCTATCATCTTAGACCACAAGTTTTGGAATGGTTGTTTCATAGTTGTGAAACTCATGGCTCCACTTATGCACTTATTGCGTATTATTGATTGTGATGAGAGACCTTCGATGGGATATGTGTATGAAGGCATGTATAGGGCTCGTTTGGGCATCAAGAAGCTGTTCAATCATAACAAGAGACTATACAAGCCTTATACAAATATCATAAATTAACGATGGGATGAACAACTTCACAACAACATTCATTCAACAACTTATTGGATGAATCCATGTTTTCAATATAATTAAGAAAACTTTTGTAACAAGCCTGAAGTCATTGGAGGTGTCATGGATATAATTGATCAAAAAGTCATCAAAGGCAAAAACAAAGTGATGAATGAGTTAAAGTTGTATTGTGATCGATTGGAAAGTTTTGGAAGAGAGCTTGCCTATTCTTCACATGAAATACTACAACCTGGTAAATGATACTTCATTTATTATTATTTTTTTAAGTAGTTATATTTTAATATATACTAATATACTTTAAAGTATAGATTGTTATATTTTTAAACTTACCAATGATTTTTTATCCTTTTTTATGTGTAATGAAAACTAGATAAATGGTAGAGGTTACATGGATATAGTACACCAAATTTGCAAAAGTTGGCAATTCAAATATTGAGCCAAACTTCATCATCTTCTAGGTGTGAAAGGAATTTGTCCGTGTTTCTTGTCCGCATACAAAAAAGGAACATCAAAGGCCGAATGATCTTGTATACATTCATTATAATTTGAGGCTTAGATGATATAACATTTCCTAGTTATTTTGAATATAAATTTTATTTGAATAGCTATGAATAGTCAAATGTTTTTCTTTTAGTTCTGCTAAAAGAAAAGAAGTTATGATCCTATTGACTATACATGTATTGATGAAACCGAATTTTGGATAATTAATGAGGATGAACCGGGAGAGCTAGATCTTGAAGAAATGGAAAATCTTTTGTACGAGGGAGGGTCTCTTCCTATACAAGTTGAGACTGTCATTTACCAAATTGGTTAGAAGAATATTAAATTTATACATTTTAAACATATTATTTTAATTTAAAAATGTTTTCTATCGATACATATTTATTGTCTTTTTTGTTGATGATGTGGATGATGGTGGCATGACTTTAGAAAGAGTTGATTTAGAGAACTTTAATTTTTCATTTACCCAATTTGACTTTGCACACCTAATTTTCCAAGCAAATGAAAACTTTTATTTATATTTTTATTCATGAACTAATTAATATGAAGAACACTTCATATTGACATTTCATATGCTGAGTAACTATGTAAGTGTTGTGGTTGATATTTGTATTATGGATGTTCTTAGTAATTCCTTGATAATTATGTCATTGTTACTTTATTACTCATGTGTAGAAGTACAATAGTAAGGTTTTGATAGACATGTAAAACCCAGGAAAATTAGAAATTTTCGTGAAAATGGCAAAATAATAATAATAATAATAATAATAATAATAATAATAATAATAATAATAAATTATTATAATGATTCAAGGAGACTTGAAAAATTCTCTAGATTCAGATGACGAAATGGACTTCACCGTTGGATTCGTCTCGCGAAATTTAGTTATCCAAAAAATTTTAGTTGAATTTTGAGACAGTCGAATTTTTCACGATTTTTGAGGTAACAGACGTCTAGTGATTCCTAGGGACGATATTTTTACGAGAATCTCAAGAGTTAGGAAATAACTTGTAACACCCCGAAAGATACCCTAGTTGTTTTCAACATGTTTAGGGTATTTTGTAGGCATAAATTAAAATTTTCGTAAATTAACTGCGAAAATATGGAAAGTTAGAAACCCGAAAAATTTTATACAATTAATGGACAAAATAGTAAATTGTCCAAAAGGTAACAAAAGATATGAATTAATAAGATTAGAGGCCAAAGTTTGAATAATAAGAATTTAATGTAATTAATGGAAGTTGGGGGGATTAAAAGATTAATAATCAAAAACCTTTATTATAAAAAGAGGTGTGGAGACCAAAAATGCATTTTTGGTCTCCAAACAAGAAGCTTACGGGAAGGAGGAGGAAAAAGGAAGGAGAAGAAGAGAAAGAAGAAGAAGAAGAAGGAGGGGAGCAAATCCAAGGTATGGATGCTTGACTTGGTATAACTATGAATGTTTGATGAATTTCATGTTTTATGTGAAGGTTCATGAAATTGGATGGTTAGGAGCTTCATTCCAAACCTAGAGTTGTTAGGATTACATCTTTAACCAAAGGTTTCTTTGAAAGTAGGGTTGCCAAAATTCAAATAGCACAAGATTGGTATAAAATCCTCATTTTGAGGAGGGATTCATGGTAATTGTTTAAGGGTTTACAACAAACTCTACATATCCTTTATAATTGGTTTATGTATGGTTATAACCCATAATATAGTTGTTTTGGAGGTATTCCATGACAGTTTTTGATCATGGATGAAATAGCATGAAAATGGGAGAAAATACCCATTCGGGCACTTTCGGTGAATTGTACCAGACACTGAGTTTCACCGGTACAATTTCGGTCCTGTCATTTGGCTAGTTTGTACCCCAGACAACTTGAAGCTTGTAAATTCTGCACAACTTGTTCCGGCTTCTTTCTGCTCTCGACCATTTTTCGTATTTTGGCTATAATCTCGTTTCATTTCTTATCCGATTTGAGTTATTCAAGCGGCAATTAAAATAGACTTCAAGGAGAACTGTTGCTATTCACAGGTACTCCTAAATTCTGCTTCTAGATAGCCCAAAATTCACTCAAAGTAGGGATATGTGCAAGCCCATTTCCTGCAATTCAAGACCATAGATTAGTCCGGAAGTTGTTTCTTGACAGAATCTCGAGCTCTCTAAGTTCGACTGGGTGATCTCCAGTTGAATAGAACCTTAGCAATTTTAGCTTTAAAATGAGTACAAAGAGATAGTGCCAATATGAAGTTAAGACCCCGGAAAGTCAGTATTTCAACCGGTCCGGGTTAAATCGGTAATGACCAGCTGGTATGAAAATGCTATAACTTTGCTTGATGATCCGATTGATCGATTCCAATTCCTGGGTAAAGTAGATTCATAGAAGAATAATAATACATAAATAAGACGTGATTATACACGCATCTTACTTTACCAGTATATGAAATACGATTTGTCAAGAACACATAATATGGCTAAGAATGCCCTATTATAAAATAGTAAGTGATGGAATTCATATAATTATAAAAATGCCTAAGACCAGTTATTAAATGAAACAAAGACTCGACGAAAGGACGACACTCTCTCGATCGTGTTTCCTACATTAGTACTTCCTAGATTCTCCATTAAGCAACGACACTCTCGATCGTGGCCAAGACACAAGATTTCTGAGACTTTCGATTAGTGCAACGACATTCTCTCGACGTGTTTCGCACATTAGTACTCCAAGACTGATTAGTGCGACGACACTCTCCGTCGCTGCCTCGCACCCCGCTGGTGCCACGACATCTCCGCATCAGAAGTATCTTCTGGATACTCATGGTGTCAGGTCTTACCTATTTATTATTATCGGGTCTAGGTATTCTACAATTATATGATCATAAACGACAATGAATAAGAGGAAATGAAGGTGTATCGTTTCGATCTCGTAATACCTACTGTATTTCAATATGAGTAAGCTCAGAACTCCTACGGTGAGACCCGAATAAAAATAGTCCTATAATACAAGATCGCCAAGAGGTACCTACTAGTACTTCGCACAATGAATCTATTTAGTACCTACTTCGTACTTATATATAAGAATAAGCATAAGTAATTGTATAAATTCATGATATGCATGGCCATGTAATTTCCAATATCCGTTATTGTTATATGCTAAACATGAACTGTACATGCATATTATATATGTTTCCCACTAAGCGTAAAGCTTAGCACGTTTTTAACTCAGAGGCCAGAGAAGATCGTCCAGAACTTCCGCATTCTTCAAAAATAACACACGACTAGGTTCACTGCGTAGGTTCCCGCACTCGACAAGAATTGTAAATGTATAGTTTTTGAATATGTAATGGGACTCAGATTGTGATATGTGTGGTAATCAGAACCTAATTACTAAGTGGTAGTTTTATTTTGCATTTTTTATACGATGGATATATTACAAGACTTGATATACCAAATGTCTAATTAAGTGCAAAGAGTCCCAAAGACATGGTCTCGTCCAACTCGTCTCTGATCCACCATTCGCCTGCCGAATCTGGGGCGTGACAAGTTGCATCGAGCCTAGGGTTTAGGCGTTTCGAAAGAAGTCAAGATTTCGATGCACCTACGTAGAATGTGTCAGCCTAACGCGATGTCTTTGTTCTCGCTATCACCTAGAATGGATTCACCTCGTGAAGCCGCGATGAAACAACCGGAAGCATCAACTTTGATCTATCCGCTTCCGGTCCGGTCCGAGTCAACGATGAATGAAACAAGCCTGAATCGAAGCATTGATAAAAGTCTCTCGTGATATGGCAAGGGTCTTAGATCGACTCACCGCTCCGCGAGCCCGAGTGATGGTAAATATGAAAGCATGGAGTGGAAGAATCTTACGGTACAAGAAGAACCCACAAGCCGAAGTTTGGGCTTGAAAACTTGAAAGGGTTTTAGATGAAACGAATGTCCAAAGGGACCAAAAGGTCACATGTGTAGCTTTTCATCACAAGAAGGTGCAAATTATGATCGTGGAAGCTGGTTCTGAGAAATCCACTACTTCCAGATCCAGTTACATGGGATTACTTCGTCACCGAGTTTAATACGAAGTATGTCACAGATGATTACAAGGAGTCAAAATGGAAGAAATTCTTGACTCTAAGACAAGGGAAAATGACAGTGGCTGAATATGAGAAAGAATTTAGCCGCCTTAGTAAATATGCACCTAGTTTGCCTTACTAAAATCTCGTATGTGGACAATTCGAGGAAGGCTTATGAAATCTATTAAAGATACCTCATACCAAGCATTGGGCTAATAAGTCAGAATTTACCACCGGGTACAAGCGGCAGAAGATCGAGAACCAAATGAAAAGTCAAGAAAGAAAGAAAGAGAAAAGTTTTCGGGCAGGGGTTCCTCTCTTCAGTGGAAAAGACATAGAGAGTCACAAGTTGATTCAAGATGTGGTTCAGCCTACCAGGTAGGAGACAGGACTCCATCATGACACCAAGTTCCTAGCCGAGGCATCCTAACTGACAAGAGGAAAAACATATGCCCGCATTGCCATAAGAATCACGGGCTGTGTAGACAATAATCAAGTTGTTTCCTGGTGGGAGTACAGAAAGACGGATAGCCAACTCCGTCCGCGAAAAGGGAAGTTCTAAAACCCTCAAGGAAGTAGTGCAGAGGAGGGTCAAATGCACCTCCACGCACTCGAGTAGGGTAGAGTGAATTTTGGCGGCTCGCAAGGTAGAGGTAATGCTTCGAGACAAAGAACGCCCCGCTTACTACGCGCCCCAAGACGAGCTTACGCGATGAGAGCTCGAGAAGATCCGATGATACCGGGTTATTGCAGTACATTCACTCTCTTTGATATCGAAGGTTGTATGCTTTAATTGATCCAGCTCACACATTCATATATATGCATGGAACAATGAGCGATAAACTCCGCTCATAGCAGAGTCATAGATTATGACCGCTTTGTTACAAGTCCTTCAAGTACGCAGCCAGAGCGTCAACTGTGTGTATAAGAATTGTCCCTAATGGCCCAGATAGGGAATTCTCTGGCCGATCTAATTGCTTTGCCTTTTCATGAGTTTGATTTGACCTGGGAACGGATCAAGTTATCCAAACATCGCCATAGCTGAATGATAAGAAAGAGTTTCTCGCAAATGTCCTCGACTCTGGTCGGCGGTAAGAATACAGTGGTATCCGACCGAATTAGCACTCCAAAGTTATGTCAGCTATGAAAGCCGACGTCGAGAAAAAGGCTAGAAGCTCGCTTTGATTCTGACTCAAAATAGAGCAAGTAAATTTAGAAAATATTCTTCGTTGATTAGGAGTTCCCGATGTGTTTCAAGGAGTTACTCTGAGTACCACCTCGAACTAGAAGTGATCTCTATTGAAGCTGTTCGTGGAACGACTTATTTCAAGGGCACCTTACCGTATGGCTCCAACTGAACTAAAAGATTTGAAGACTCAACTACAGGAGCTATTGGATAAGGGTTTCGTTCGACCTAGTGTTTCACCGTGGGGTGCGCCGGTTTTATTTGTTAAGAAGAAAGATGGCACTCTCCGAATGTGCATTGATTACCTAAGAAATAAATAAAGTAAATGCTTAAGAATAAGTACCCGCTGCCAAGAATAGAAGATTTATTTGATCAATCGGAGGAGCAAGTGTCTTCTCAAGATAGGATAGACTTGCGATCTGCATATTATCAACCTCGTGTAAAAGAGGTCGATGTCCCGAACAAATTTTCGTAACCTGCTATGGCCACTATGAGTTTCGTCATGCCATTTGGGTTGACTAATGCCCGCCGTATTTATGGACTTTAATGAATGTGGTTTTCCGCTCATTTGGATCAATTTGTTGTGGTATTTATTGATGACATCTCGGTATTCTAAAGCGTACAGGAACATGAACACCATTCGAGGATAGTGTTGCAAACTTTGAGAGAGAATCGCTGTTTGCCAAATTAAGTAAATGTGATTGGGCTTAAGGAAGTGTCATTCCTAGGCCATATTGTGGTCCGCAGAAGGTATTAGAGTGGACCCAAAGAAAATCAAGCACCTGTGAATCAAGTAACCTCCGAATGTAACCGAGATAAGAAGCTGGGCTTAGCAGTTATTACCTGAGATTTGTGCAAGGATTTTCGCTATAGCATCCTCAATTACTAGGATTACTCCTGGCGGAGTGAAGTTCGAGTGATAATAAGTGCCAATCCATTTGAAAGATTGAAAGAAATATTGGGTTGAAGCACTGCAGCTGATTCAAACTTACTTCGAAAGTAGGATTACAATGTGTTGTATAAGGATGCTCGAGGATAGGTTTGGGATGCATATTGATGCAGGATGGGAAAGTGGTGGCTTATTCTTCCAGGAAATTGAAGCCGCATGAGAAAACTATCCCAATACCACCGATTTGAGTTAGCAAATTGAGTGTTCGGGGCTTTGAAAATTTGGCGATTAATTATTTATATGGAGAAAATGTAGAATTTTCACCGATCATAAGAGTCTCAGTCATTTGCTAACTCAAGATTTGAACTTGAGGCAACGCTTCTGGTTGGAATTATTGAAAGACTATGACTCCAGATAATCGATTACCACCCCTAGGAAAGCAAATGTAGTGGCAGATGCCTTGGAGTAGGAAAATGATTTCGCTTCGACCTTTGAAAGATTATGATCAGAGATTTCAGACTAATGAGCTCATTGCCCACCGAATGTGATAACGGATTTAAGACAAAATGATAGTGAATGTCGTAAAAATGATGACAAGCTACAAGAATCGCTCACCGTCAAGACCGAGACAAGACTGATTTTGCCATAGATGGAAATGGAGGTTTGTTGTACAAGAACAAATTATGTGTACCGAATGATATGGAATTGAAAAATAAAATATTATGTGAAAGCCACAATACTGTTTTCACCATGCATCCTGGAAGTAATAAAATGTACTAGGATATGAAACAGTCCTACTGGTGGCGAGGGATGAAAAAGGACATTTCCGAGATAAAGCAGTGTCTAACGTGGTCGCCAGCAAAAGCCGAACAACACCAAGTACCATCATCCGGTTTATCAACTCTTCCACTCCCCTAATGGAAGTGGGATAACATAACTATGGATTTCGGTGATCCCGCTTTCCCCCACCCAAAAGAAAATATGATGCAATATGGGTAATAGTGGATTGTGATCGACCAAGTCCGCCTCACTTATCGATTCGACTTGACTACTCCATGCATCGTTAGCTTAACCTTTATGTGAATTAAACGAAATAGATTACATGGCATTCTTAGTTATCGATAGTGTCCGACCGCGATCCTCGATTTACGTCAAGGTTTTGGAAAGAGTTACAGTCAGCTTTTGGTACGAGATTGAATTTTAGCACTGCTTTCCATCCACAACCAATATTACCGAAGAGTGTGATCCGTACAGAAGATATGCCTTCGTGGTCATTAGATTCCCTAAGTCGGGATAGGCACGCTCCACCTGTTGAATTTTCCTATAACAACAGCTTATCAATCCAAGATTGGTATGGTCCCCATGAAGCTTTAAAGGTAAGACGATGTAGAACTCCTACGTATGGATAGAGATGAATGAGCATAAGATTATCGGTCCCGAATTAGTAAAAGACACAAGAAAAGTTCGTATTATTCAACAGAGATTAAAAGTCGTCAATGATGCATAGTCAGCCTTATGCTAATTTAAGAGAAAAGACATGTAGATGTAAGCCTGGAAGATAAAGTGTTTCAAAGTTATCTCCGTGGAAAAGATAATTCTGCTTTGGAAAGAAAGGGAAACTGAGTCCATGATTCATTGCCCTTATGAGATTTTGGAAAGAGTCGACCAAGAGCTGCATCATGGCACTCCTTCCGAGTTAGTCAAATTACATGATATCTTATGTGTCTATGCTTTCAGAGATATCGCTCGACCCATCGCACATATTACCGCTCAAGATATACAAGGCAAAGATTTCACCTTCGATGAAGAGCCGAAAGCTGCTCTAGATCGTGAAATAAGACGCTTACTTAAACAAGCAAGTTCCACTGTAAAAGTGCTTGCAACATCACGCAGAGCGGAAGAAGGGAATACGGGAACCGACGACAATGAGGGTACAATACCTCACTGGGCTTCGTGAATTTCGAGGACGAAATTTATTTTAAGGGGGGAGGAATTGTAACACCTCGAAAGATACCCTAGTTGTTTTCAACATGTTTAGGTATTTGTGCATAAATTAAAATTTTCGTGAAATTAACTGCAAAATATGAAAAGTTAGAAACCAAAAATTTATAGCAATTAATGGACAAAATAGTAAATTGTCCAAAAGGGGTATCGTATATGAATTAATAAGATTAGAGGCCAAAGTTTGAACAAGAATTTAATGTAATTAATGGAAGTCAGGATTAAAAGATTAATAATCAAAACCTTATTATAAAAGAGGTGGCACAAAAATGCATTGGGTCTCCAAAATGCTGCTTACGAATGATATGAAAATGGGGTTATAAGCAAGAGTAGTTGTTAAGAAGAAGAAGGAGGAGCAACCATGCATACGCCACTCGTATGGAACTAAGGAATGTTTCCTGGATGGAATTCTCATGTTTTATGTGAAGGTCTATGAAATTGGATGGTTGTGAGTCATTCAAACCTGTAGTCATGGATTACATCTTAACTAAAGGTTTTTGAAAGTGTGGTTGCTAAAATTCTAAATAGCACAAGATTGGTATGAAATCCTCATTTCTATAGAGGATTCATGGTAATTGTGTTAGGGCTTACAACAAACTCTACATAACCTTGCAATTGGTTTATGTATGGGTTATAACTCATAATATAGTTGTTTGGGAGGTGTCTATGATAGTTTTGATCTATGGATGAAAGAAGATGAAAAATGGGAGAAAATACCTAACTGGCATTCTCGGTGATCTGTACCTACAATTTGAGCTTCAGACTTATACAATTTCGGTTCTGGTCATTTTTATTGCTTGTACCGGTACAACTTGAGCTTGTGTAATGGTACAACTTGTTCCCGTTTTCCTGCTTCCGACCATTTTTTCTCGTATTTTGCCATAATCCTTGCTCATTTCATCCGATTTGGAGTGATTCAAGCGCCAATTAAAATAGACTTCATGAGAACCAAACATATTCAATAGGTATCTCCACCCTGCTTCTAGATAGCCCAAAAATTCACTCAAAGTAGGGATATGTGCAAGCCCATTTCGCACTGGGGCTAATCATATAGACAATCCGGAAGTTGTTTCGACGTAACCCGAGTTTCTGCTCGACCCTGGGTGATTCCAGTTGGAATAGAACCTTTAGCACCTTAGCTTTAAAAATGAGTACAAAGAGATAGTGCCAAATATGAAGTTATGACTCTGGAAAGTCAGTATTTCAACTGTCCCTGTTAAATCCAGAAATGACCACTGGGTATGAAAATGCCATAACTTTAGCCTGATGATCTGATCGATCGATTCCACCTCGGGTAAAGTAGATTCATAAGAATAATAATATTATAACAAGACGTGATTATACACGCATCTTACTTACCAAAGATATGAAATACGATCTGTCAAGAACACATAATATGGCTAAGAATGCCCGGCTATAAAATAGTACGATGGAATTCATATAATTATAATGCCTAAGACCAAAGATAGAATGAAATGAAGACTTCTCGATTCAGGCGACGACATCTCTCGATCGTGTTTCTGCGACATTAGTACTTCTAGATCGATTAGTGCAACGACACTCTCGATCGTGCTTCGCACATTAGTACCGGCACTCCGACAAAACGACACTCTCCGATCGTGCTTCGCATTAGTACTTCCTGCATTCTCCGATTAGTGCGCACGACACTCTCTCACAAGGTTTCGCACTCCCGCTTGGTGTTACGACACTTCAAGATCGTAAAGTATCTTCTATTATTCATGGTGTCGTGGTCTTACCATTTATTATTATCAAGCCCAGTATCTCTTACACTATAAGGATCAGCGTAAAACGAATAATGAATAAGAGGAAATGAAGGTATCACTGATCCGTAATACCTACTGCATTTCGAATATGAGTAAAGCTCAGAACTCTCTACAGAGACCGAATAAAAATAAGTCCTATAATACAAGATTTACCAAGAGTACTTACTGCAATTTCCTCTTCAGATAATGAATCTATTTAGTACCTACGTAATTATATAAGAATAAGCATAAGCATCATTGTATAAATCTATGATACGTGATGCATGTAATTTCCAATATCCGTTATTGTTATATGCTAAACATGAACTTATACATGCATGTTATATATACTTCCACTAAGCGCAGTTTAGCACGGGTTTAATCCGTGTAGGTATTGTGATAGAAG
Source organism: Tetrastigma voinierianum (assembly GCA_016808115.1). Classification (NCBI taxonomy): domain Eukaryota; kingdom Viridiplantae; phylum Streptophyta; class Magnoliopsida; order Vitales; family Vitaceae; genus Tetrastigma; species Tetrastigma voinierianum. Next base: position 23,062 of record JAEQBH010006529.1, on the reverse strand, counting down.
ACGTCCGAGAACTTCCTCCGCACTTTTCAGACCAACACACGACTAGGTTCATCATAGTAGGTTCCGCGACTCGATCTCCAAGAATTGTAAATGTATAGTTTTTGAATATGAACTTGACTCAAAGATTGCATATGTGTGACCAGAACTCCACTACTGCAGGTTTTATTTTGGATTTTTGTATATGATGGATATATTGGCAAGCACTGATATACCAATGTCTAATTAAGGTGTAATATCCCAAGATATGGTCTCGCCCGAACTCCTGCCCGATCCGCCATTCGGCTCGCCGAATCTGTGGCGTGACATAACTCAAGTTAAGTTCATTTAAAAATAAATCGAATCCTGAACAGAACTCAAAATAAATTGTTTCAAGGTAGGAACTGGATTCTAACGAGGATCGGACACGTGCGCTTTAAGAGTCACTCATCAACTTAAGTCAAGTTAGGAAAAGGGTTTAAAATCAATTTTGGGTAGAAAATGAGGATTTCAAGGCTGAGGAAGGAAAACCCGTAGAGGAGAAAAGATGGTGTAGAGAGAGAAGCTTCAACTTCTCTCTACGATCTATAAAGATCGGGTGGTCGTCTTCCGACGGGCCAAGGTTTAAAGTCGAAGTACTCGGCGAGGGCTACGCGTGGATACTAGAAACTCCAAGTTTTTAAAAAAAGTGGGCACGGTACGGAAGGTTCAAGAAGTCGAAACTGGTTTGTGAAGTGTTCGCTAACTTCCTGGCCGTTGCTCACGCCAAGAGGCAAGTAGATTCTTCCTACTTTGGTTATTTTCAATCTAGGATCGCTTGGGTTGGGATTTTTTAATGCCCTAAGGGGCTACTTGGCCCTTTTTGCCTGAATGGGCTGTTTGGCAAAATAATGGGTTATGGAATAAATACCTGCTTTCAATTCCTGTAAGACAATTCCGCTTGCATTGATTTTTCGTTAGAAAAAGGAAGAATTTGACTAGTATCCTTCAAGGAAATTGTAGCCCTATATGAACTTGATGTTGTGGATTTTGAATCACCAAAACTGGGATCTATAACCCAAGTTATGGTCCATTTTCCGACTACCACTGTGTCAGTCCCGTTTAGCCGAACTCTACCGTCTGTATTTTGGGGCCAGAAAGTGAAAATTTGGACTAGTATCCTTCAAGGAACCTGTATCTCTATCTGAGAACTTGATTTTAGTTTCCGACCGCCCAAATCGAACCTCATAACTTAAGCTATGTCTGCTCCCGACTACTACGCCTAGTCATGAATGATTCAGATCCGCATTTTTTGCCACACCGGGTATGAAGGATCAGAGTATATCATTGCTTGAATTGAGTGATATACTTGGTTGAAATTGTGTTGAAGTCAAATTGTGTGTTCTAATGGTTTGGCTTGTGATGTGTTTGTGTATGAACAAGGTCATTGCATGCATGGCTTGGTTGAAAGCTAATTGTAAACATAGTGTCACAATTAAGCCTAAAGTATAAGGAAAGTCATTGCTTGATTGGTGATGACTTGTAGATGTCAATATATGTGTGTATAATATGTTGAATTGTATTGTGTGGTTTATTTGAAAATTGTATGTTAATTGATATGATTGTCCAAATGATGCATGGGTATTATGCATGGTTTAAAATGTCCATATGACACTCATCATATATATATGGCATGGTAGGGTGTAACGCCCGATCCCGGTGTCTCGCTGACTAATTACAACCTATGGAATATCTCACACAGGTCTCATATCATGAGACACATGCATGAGTAAAACAAATTACTCAGCCCATACTATATAACAATACCTGAGTTATTACATTACTCTTAACCAAACATATATCAAAAGTCGGAGTTTTAATACATGTTATACAAAATGAATACCAAAGCCACAACCCGACTTCTTTTAAAACGTGTTCTAAAGTGAGCGTCGTCCTCCTATACACTCCTGCACCCGAAATAGTGATCCTCGACAGTGAGCAATGCCTAGTGATAATTTCCTTACACAGGTTACTCCCCACCTAAGTGCACATGTCATGGCAAACAATCACACTCAAGCAAATACATGATCCTACTTGAATGTCTACATGCCCAATCTCATGTCTTGAGTCCTCACTGACTCCCTCACACATGCTTAAGCTAAATGCGAGCAAAAATACAGTTTTCAAAACAAAAACTTTTTGTTCTCGAAAACTTACTACCGAGTTTCGGTAAATATATTGGACTACCCTCCAAGGCGAATTGCTGGATATTTCTCTGAAACAGTCATGGGTCCACCTCCAAGATGAACTGTTGGATAACTCCCCAAGGCAATTCTTCGAAAAATCTTCCTTAAAATTCCTTTCATAATCGTTTTATTTTTTCTTTCAATTTCTTTCATGTCATGTACTACGCTACCATCTAGTGGTGCCCCTGCGGCATATAGAATGCATTATGCCAATTCCACAATATTCATGCTAATATATTTTTCATGTATATATTAACAAAATTAATTCACACAATTCATGTTATTCAATTCACAATCAATAACACCAAAATTAGCTCACATAGGCTAATAACAATCCAAGCAATTCATTTTGAATCACCCAACAACACAAAATCACACAACCAATCACGTGAACAAGTGAAACCTCGTGCTCCGCACGCCCACTCGCCACACAAGTAGTGGATTTCTTCACTATGCCCAAAGATTTTGAGACTCCATAACACTAGCCTTCCAAGCCTCAACAAATCCTCATCCATAAAATGGCTCTTAGCCAAAGAATAAACCAAGTAGGAAAAGATCCTCACCTCTTGAGTTGCCTGGACCCCACAAAATCGGTGCCCACGTACTCTTGCCGCGTAGACGACTTTGTTTCCTTACATCTCGTCGAACCGACTGGCCCGAACGACGGGAAATCTAGAGAGAAGTCACACACTCTCTCTCTAAAATCTAAAACTCACCCTCACTACACGTTTTCTTCTTCAATTGAAGAAGAAAACTATTCCTCTTTTGTTTTATTCACTTAAACTTTTCAAAAATTCCATCCTTGTCCCTTCATTTAACTATTTGACACATGGCTTAATCTAAGCCATTCATCTCCATCATCTCACTAATCATGCAACATGTGTCACATGGGTACATGTAGGTGACTTTGTCACATCACACGTCTCATAGTGTCGCTTTATTAAAGACCCGACAATTCGGTAATTAAAAACATAAAATTCCAACTATCTCGAAATTTGATGAAATTCGACGTTGTAGCTAGATTTCGTGAGACGATTCCAACGGTGAAGTCTGTTTCGTCATCTGAGATCTAGAAATTTTTTGGATTTTTACCGAAATTACCATTTTACCATTTTTTAGAAAATTAGAATTTTCCCGAGTTTTACAATAGGCATGGAATGGCATAATTGCATTTCATATGCACAGGGATGTCGCATTAAATGGGTGCATGTGCAAGGTCATAATCATTTATCATTCTTGGTGAGTGGATGGTGAGCTCGGTACTTTGGACTAGTCCAACGAAGTCTCACAAATGCATTTCATAGCTTTGAATAAAGCGGTTTATCGGAGACTGTCCAATGCTTTTGATTAAAGAGGTTTATCGGAGACTGTCCAATGCTTTTGAATAAAGGTGTTTATCGGAGACTGTCCAATGCTTTTGAATAAAGTTGTTTATCGGAGATTGTCCAATGGCTTTGAATAAAGCGGTTTCTATCTGAGGATATCCAATGAGTTTAAAAACAAAACAAAAAAAGCTTTTGTTTTCGATAAAGGGTCATCATGAAACACCAATGACAAGTTCTTACACTTGGCATAAGCACGTGTGAGGGAGCTATGAGGACTCGGGTTAAAGGCATGGTGAGTGACACTTCATTCATGATATTGTAGGCATTTCCAAAGGTAAAAATTGTACTTTACTTGGAATGTTTGATTGTGTGAACATCGTACGTATGTGTACTTAAAGGGGGAGGCCATTATGGGAGCTTACTCTAATGAATAGCTCACTTTATGGGACCCCCTCTCGTGCACAGGAACGTGAGGTATGACGCCGCTCACTTGAGGCCGTAAGTGTGAAGAAAGTCGATTGTGGCTTTGTAACTCATTATTGTAAAGAAGCTTGAAACAAACTAGTTCTAGCTTGTATTTTGTGTAAAAGGGATTGTAAAAATATTTTGGGACAACCTTGTCCTAATATGTGATATTTGTAACAGTGTTGCAATTAAACTCTCGGTGACTCTGGCACTAGTTCCTGTATGTTTTATAGTATGGGTGAGGCCCGATGAGGTCACTTTTATCATAAGTGACCCTGGAGGTCATGGTATTATATCAGCTATGTTGCCGTGTTTTTTGTGATAAGTTAGATTTCAGTGTAGCTCCCGTACAAAGGAGACTCTGTCCAATTTTTTTTTAAATCATGGGTCCTGGAAAAGGGGGCATGATGGTGTGGTACGGGTTACCTGACAACCATGAGTTTTCCACGGGTTGACGGGTTGTCAACAGACCCCCGGGTTTTGGGGCGTCACAACTTGATATCAGAGCTTAGGTAAATGATTACCTAGAGAGCTCGAGTGTGGGTATCCACAGCATAAATTCCGATACTAGCTCACATGCCTTAGTATCATAGCGTAGGTATACGAATACCTAGGGCTCGATGGGCATGAGTGTAGGACATGCGGTTATAGTATAGAGCTTAGGTTGTGAACAGTGAATCATAAACACATAACTTTTCCTGTTTGCTTATCTATCCGATTTTTAAAACATTGGTTTTTCATGTCTTAAAGGCAATTTTGACATTTTAGTAAAAAATGTCCTCCACACAAATTATCAAGAGGTGATTATGCAAAAGGGAGTGGGGTAACCCAACAATTTACTCCCAAGGGTCACCAAGATGGATAATCCTTCATAAGGCCTCTTTTTGATAACAAAAATACCCCTTGACTAAAATCCACCTTTAAAGAGACATGAGGAAAAAACTTCCTATATTGTCCTTACATTTTCTTTTCTGATTTGATGCAGCCTTCGACGTCTCTAACTAACCTTTTGCAAAAATTGTTGAGTTCTAGCATCTCATTTTCATCACAGTATGTAAAAATAAACTTCAAATGACTATTATTATATTTTATTTTGGAGAATCTTATTAGTTGTGATTACTTTAGTTTTTAGGGTTTATATGAGATTTGTTTAATTTAGCTTTAAAATTTGTTTAAGCGTTTTATGATTACGGTTTATATGAAGCAATTGTTTATATGAAAAATAATTATAAATAATATTGGATAATTTTGATAAGATTGTATGTGAAAAAGATTGTATTTTTTGAAAGAAAAAAAAAAACAAAGCAGAAAAAGACATGATGTTCCTTTATTCAGATATGCAGGGTTTGTTGCTGCCAGTTATTTCTCTTTTGCAAAAAGTATATTCTTGATAAGTGAAAAACATAATTTCAAGTTTCTAAGTTTTATAAAACATTGAGAAAGATTATATATATATATATATATATATATATATATATATATTTGACATTTATCTTTGAAATTTTTAAAGATAATGTTTGATATTTATCATTGGGTTTTATATTAAAATATAAACTAATTCAAAATATAAAATTGAGATTGAGATGACATACTAATTTTAAAAATTAAAATTTTGATATTTATCATGAAAATAATTCACTTTTTATTCTTATTTTATAATTTTAGTTCATCTTCGATTTTTTAAAGATAAATATTTAAAATATAAATTTATTCAAACATATAAAATTAAGATGAATTTGAGGAAATAAATTATTTTTGAAATTTTAAATGAAAAGAGATATAAAAAATCATAGATGTACAACAAAAATAGTATATGTTTACAATACACAATAGATTAGGATAATGCTCTATTTATTATATTTTATATATTTTTAAATCCACCAAAATCAAAACTGAACTTCCTTTTTTACCTAATATTTAAACATTGTATATAATTGATTTCCAAACATGTTTATGTTTGTTATAGGATAAACTAATCATAGTTATATCAAAATGAACAAAGGTATAACAAAAATGTTGTGAATATTGATTATAAAAACCCTAGCCTCTCCCCTTTTCTCTTATTTGTTTCTCTCTTCAGCCTTTCCTATAGCAAAGAGGGTACCTTTTTACCGAAATCACATCTCTTCTATTATTTTCTTCTCAATAGTGAGCTATTATTCCACACAAACCTAGGTTTTAATTTGTTTTTTTCGTGATTTTGTCGTCGACTTGTTGTGGCATGTGGTCACGTCGTCTTGTTACGACGATTGGTTTTTCATCGTCTTGTTATGACATTTATTAGTATGTGAGCGATTCAGACGATAAAACATATTCGATCAAACAAAGACAATAAATCAAATCATGGTCATCAATATGTCGTAGAACTGTAGCTCCAAAGTATTCTAGCTCATTAGTAAAATTATCAAATGTATGCTTTAGTTGATTCATTATACTATTAACCTGAATATTATGTCATCCTTTAAAATTTCTAGAGTTTAATTTGATTCAATGTTCTATCGAATGGGCTGCAAGCAATACACTTTAGCTAACACTTTATTTTATCTTTTATGTAATAGGATTACTCCTTTTATTTGCGGAAAATTGTTTCTTTTAGAATATTAAAGTTCATATTCATATATAATGATTATAGTGTGCTCAAAATGATTATTTACATGTGTCATAATATTATCTTACTATTACAAACCAATAATTCCATACATGTGGCTTCGTTGTTGTAGTCAGCCTCCTGACAGAGGCAACATGTCCTTCGTGTCTAACTTTGTCTTTGGTACCTACACTTAACCCATACTACAAATAGCTTAGGAAACAAATACAATATGGATAACCACTACAATGATAGTCTGAAGACATCACATGAATATGAGTATATTTCCCCATTAATTAATTCATACTCATAATGTTCATTATTCCAAGAGTTTGAATGACATAATTAGTACAAAAGAGGGTACCCATAGGTACACTGCCACATTATTATATGTATTAACTTCAAAATTAATCATTTTCATGGTGTTCATTATTAATGACCCATTTCATATAAAAGTTTGCCTGAATAGCCCAATAGAAGGTGGATAACGGGAAATCACTATATAGTAGGTACTTGTAGTTACATCACGGTATAATACGTATTTGATCCAAACTGATCCGCATCAAGACCCAAACTGGCCCATGTAGTCGCTTTCAACCGGTCCAACGCCAAAGCTACAACAACAAGAGTCTCTTATAGGCATGCCCATTCATTCACACTGGATCATAAGTAGACATTCGGGGCTATGTGTTTCAATAATGATTATGATAGTATTAGTAATATTCATATGGTATTCATAAATAATTTTCTATGATCGAATAATAATCATGTAATATTAGTCCATGATTCAATTTTTTTATGTAATACTCATTAACATGTCACATTTATACATATGAGATTCTTTCATTTCATTGCAAAGTTAATATTCATGTCAGGGTACTATTCATGTGAATAGTGAAAAATAGTGTCTTGACTCTCTCACTCCAACGCCGTGGATGTCCCATCCAAAGATCACGACGTCACCTAAGCATCGCAACTCTGGAATATTAACTAACACATCTCAAGTTCATTTCCAACTATAATTTTGACCCAATAAACGAGGTTTTTAGACAAAGTGATCTTCTAAAAAATTGTTCAGCTATGTCTAAAGCTCCAAAGGCTCATAGATCGTAATTTCGGGACCCTTAAATTTAGAAGATAGGTCAAACATTCCGCATTCTCGAATAGTTTCCGTGATAGTATTGTGTTCTCAATTGACGAATTTCTAGGAATAATAGAGAAGATAATGTGGACTCATTCTTTCTTCATGAAAGTTACTCTCATGGTGTTCAGTTTTAGAGATTTTGATTTCATACCATTTGACTGGGATGACCAATATGTTAATCCAAACAACATGAACTACTAGTAGGGACAAAATCAAGATTCATCAGAAACCTATTTTCGCATTTCTAAATAAGATTTGAATCTCAATTCTTTCTGGTTTATTTGTGAAGCTCTGGTTCTTAGGTTTCATATCCAACCTAAATCATACACTTGGCGTTCACAAGCCAAGTTATGGCCAAAAACAAAAACACTGTGCTTTAGGAAATTCAACACTCTAAAAATACATACAATATGCCTTACACATTTTGGTCCTAATACCAGAAAATTCCAACCCAAACCAAAACAATATCAAAGCCAACCTCAAACCCAACTCAAACCAACAAAAAATATAAATACGGGGAGAGTTAGGATTTTTTTTTTCCTTAACCCGATTGTCTCAAAAGCCTAAACTCTAGCTTTCCTTCTCATCCTTTCCTCCTCTTCTCCTCCCCTTCCTTTCCTCCTTTTTACATGAACAAAGAGAGCTAAAGAAAATGGAGAGAGCAAACCAAAAAATTTGGTTATTCTCCAAACACCACCGGATGCCAAAACTTCCTAAGCCAAAATGGAGAATTTCCTTCATAAGATGTTGTTGTCTTCATGCAATTTGACAATCAACTTATCAAAATTCTACAACATATAACCTTTTAACTTAATGTCCCTTAAGACCCTAAATTGAAAAAATTACCATTATCCTTTTGATTTTTAAAAATTCTGTTATATCTTTTTTCACACTGAATCTTGCCACCAAAAAACAATACCGACTTCCATTATACCCTTAAACATGTCATATAACTAATAGGTATAATTTGAGGCGTTACAATTTTCCCATAAAAAAAGAATGTCTTGAAATTCATACTTGAATTGAAGAGTTACGTGAATAAGGCCCTTATCATTGATTATGGCTCCCAAGTTGCTTCTTCAATACCATGTATGCTACAAAGTAATTTTACCAAAGGAACTTATTTATTTCAAGTAGCTTGCTTCACTTCTCAAGCTAGAATGGATTTTGGTTCTTCATCAAGGGGCTAAGTCCAACTCCACTTGAATTGTCTTCTGTACCTGGTAAAATATGTGATTCATTCAAATGCATCTACGGTTTCGACATGGAAAACATCATGTAACTTCTAGCCACCGGGAGGGAGAGCAAACGATAAGCTCACTAGTCCACCTTCTAAAATCTCATAAGGGCTAATAAACCTTGGACTCAATTTTCCTTTCTTTCCAAACCTGAGTATCTTCCTCCACGGTGATACTTTCAAGAAGACCTTATCTCCGACTTCGTACTCTATGTCTCTTATTTTCATATCTGCATACGACTTTTGTTTATCACTATCAACTTTTAATGTTTGCTAAATGACTTGAGTTTTTTCTTCTGTCTCTTGCACTATGTCGTAGACCACTACTTTATGCTCATTCGTGTATGTCCAAATATATGTGTCTTACATTTCCTCACACATAAATCGCATAGGGGCCATGCCAATACTTGACTCCGATAACCGGCTGTTATAGTCAAATTCCACTGAATGCACACATCCAACTTCCTTAAAATCCAAACGCACATCCTCGTAGCATATCTTCTAGCACTTATATCACTTTAAGTCGAGTACTCAAAGTTGACTTTAATTCTTTCCAAAACCTTGATGTAAACCTTGGATCTCGGTCAGACACAATTAACTATGGAATACCATGTAATTAAACAATCTTGTTCACATATAGTTCAGCTAGTCAATCCATGGAATAGTCAAGCCAGACTGGTAAGAAATGAGATGACTTTGTGAGTCTATCAACGATTACCCATAATCGAGTAATGCGTTTCCTCCAGCGAGTATGGCGCCGGTCACAAAACTATAGCAATGTCAGTTCCATTTCGGGATTGTGGAATTGAATGGGATTTACTGCACTGCATTTCGCACTTGGTGTTCAACTTTCACCTACTGGCAAGTCAAACATCTGGATACATAATTTGCTATATTGTTCTTCATCCCTTGCCACCAATAATACTGCTTCAAATCCTGGTACATCTTGTTACCTCCAGGATGCATGGTGAATATGGTATTGTGAGCCTCGTGCATCAACTTCTTTAATTCCTTGTCATCCGATAAACATAATATGTTCTTATAATATAAACTCCATCATCCACAACTAAATAGTTAGTCTTGTTTCGCCTCTCACTAACAGATGCTTTGTCGCACTAACATCTTTCTTCCGAGCATTAATATCATCCGTCTGCCAGTTTAGCTTTAATTGAGTTAATAAAGCTCCATCAAGTGTAAATCTCCATTTACTATGCTGCAATGACAAAATTGAAATCGTCTTTATGCTTAAGGCGTCAGTCACCACATTAGCTTTTCCTGGGTGGTAGTCCAATATGCAACATAGTCTTTGAACAATTCTAGCCACCGTCGTTGCCTTAGGTTTAGTTTCTTCATGCCAATGTGTATTCGAGACTTTTTATGATCCTCAGATAAATTCTACATCTTTCAATATATAAGTAGTGTCCCCATATTTTCAAAGCTTTATTAATTATCGCAGAGCCTAATTCCAAATCATGTACTGATAATTTTAGTTCTAATCGCTCAATTTGTCTAGAGACATATACTAATTACCTTGCCATCTTCGCAGATCAATACACATCCCATCCAACTCAAGCATCAATATACATGGTGTGTTCTCTACCCGAGTATCGAGTCACCAGTGCTTCAACCAAGATTTCTTAATCGATCAAAAACCGACTGACATATGTCATCCCATTCAAACTTCACCCCTTTCCGGAGTAACTTAGTAAGTGTAGAGGCTATGACTGAGAATCCCTTTACAAATCGTCAGTAATACCCAGCTAAGCCCAAGAAACTTCTCACCTCTGTTACATTTCGAGGCGATTTCCAACTTACAATCGCTTCAATCTTAGCAAGGTCAACTCTAATACCCTCTACAAAAACAATATGGCCTAAGAATGACACTTCCTTAAGCCAAAAATCACACTTACTTAACTTTGGTAAAATAACTTTTTCTCTCAAGATCTGCAACACTATCTTCAAATGCTAGTCATGTTCCCGTGCATCCTTAAAATACACCAGGATGTCATCTATGAATACCACTACAAACTAGTCCAAATAAGGGTGGAATACCCTATTCATCAAGTTCATGAATGCGGTCAGTGCATTAGTCAACCCAAATGGCATTACTAAAAACTCATAATGACCATATCGAGTTCTAAAAGTTGTTTTTGGAATATCAACATCTTTCACCCAAAGTTGATAATATCCAGATTTCAAGTCTATCTTTGAAAAGCATACTTCGCTTCCTTTCAACCGATCAAAAAGATCTTCTACTCTTGACAATGAATGTTTGTTCTTCATTGTTACCTTATTTATTTGCCAATAATCGATGCACATCCGTAGAGTGCAATCTTTTTTTTTAACAAACAAAATTGACTCACCTTAGGGAGAAACACTGGGTCGGATAAATCCTCATCCTAAGCTCGTAGTTGAATTTTCAACTCCTTTAATTTAGTCGAGCCATCCAAGAAGGGGTGTCCTGCAGATGTGAGCCGCTCTAGTAAAATTCCACGGATGTGTTCACTTTGCAGCGGAAGACCCTGTGAGCTTTCTGGGAAACACATATGGAAATTCTTTCACCACCGGTATATCTTCTAGTTTTACTTGACCCCTCTTAGAGTCAATCACCAATGCCAAAAAGGCCTCACATCCCTTTAAGAAATCTGAGCTATAGCCGAAATTATTTTTGCATAATTCAGGACGGACACTATGCACTCCATTACCGACCAATGAGACATTTAAACACCACCATTTTCTTATCACATTCAACTATACCGATGCTTGCATACAAAAACTAATCCATCCCTAATATCAAGGCAAACTCATGAAAAGGTAATGCAATTAGATCAACAGAGAACTCTATCATGGATCACTAGGAGACGCTCTATACACTCCTGCTGACTTCGACACTATCCCCGTGGACTAAACATGCATGTCATGCCTATTGCTCTACCGATAGCATTTATCAAACCAATGCTCAAGTGCATAAGAAATGTGTAGAACTAGGATCTATCAAAGCATGCATTTCAATGTCATAGAGAGAGAGGAAAATACCCGCCTATAACCTCCGTGCATCTTGATTTTCATGCCTATATAGCATAGGCTCAGCTATGACTGTGAATGGTGTGGCGATTTATCCTACATGCTGCTTCCTCTACTTCATTCGTAAGCACCACGCCTCTACTCATGATCAGCGTGGTCGCTAGAGGTGCATTTGATCCTCCCCTACGACTTCCCCGGGGTTGGATTCTAAAAGCCCGTGTTCTCTTGACAATTTATAAGAGATGGTCTCGTGGCTCCCACATCCAAGCACCCCACAATCCATATGCAAATACCGTCGGCATGGCAAAAATGTGGGCATTCAAGTATTTCACCTTGGCTTGTTGAAATGCCCCTACCCTGGGCATCTGCATGCCGTGCAGTCCCGCTTCTTCCTCTGGGCAGAGGCAGAACCATGCACCGATTCAAATGATATTCCTAAATTTTACCGTGGAGGACTCAAATCTCGAAAACCCTCTTTATGATTCCTTTCTCAACCTCGTGAGTCGCTACACCAATTGATAAAAATTCATTGGTCAGAAGAAGTAAATACTGCGATGTAATTCGATAGATTCACTAGGGCCATCCTCAAATCGCCTACATCAAAAGGCTTTCCGTAAGGATCAAGTTATGGAGCATATTTTAATAAGGTGGCTAAATTCTTCTCATAATTCCGCTTATCGCCATGTTCCGTTGTTTCGTATTCATAAATTGCTTCCACTCGGCCTCTATAAGTTATATTTGTGATAAATTTCATCCGAAATTCCTCATGAAGAAAAACCTGGCACCTGGGTTCGAAGTAGTGAATGTCTTAGCACAAGTTTCCACCAATCGTAGGCTGCACCTTGCAGAAGTGAAATTGCACAGGTGACCATCTGTTCAAGAGGACACTTCACTTCATCCAACACCCTTTGTAGTTTCTCTAGCCAATAATTTACTTTATCGAGTCTTCTAAACTTGTACCATGAAATTCTTTCACGTGCTTTCTCACCATATCAATCGAGCTCCAGGGTCGTTAGCTGATCTAAAACTCGTGGCTATATCATGTGAAATCAGAAGCCTGTGAAAATTAGGAAATTTTCAAAAAATGGAAAAATGATATTAATAATAATAAATCATTACAATGGTTCAGTGGTTTCTAGAAATCTCTATAGATCCTGATAGCTTAAACTGGATCGCCCAGCTTAAATTGCCTCGCGAAATCTAGTGACCCAAAAAATTTTCGTCAAATTCCGAGACAATCGAAATTTTTCTTAGTTTCTAAGTGATAAGTAGTCGGGCACTCAGGACTAGATTTCATGCAATCTGAGCCTGAATGGCTTGAGCTAAGTTCATTTAAAACTAAATTGAACCCGAAAGAAATAAATTATTTTTGGGGGCATAAACGGACCGGTTTATGATGATATGTTCATATATATAAAAAAAAAGGATAAAATGAAAAAGCAAAACGGGGGAGACGAGGGTGCGTGCGTGAGAGGAGAATAGAGAGAATTTTTTATTTATTTTTTCTTTTCTTTGCTTCTCTTTAAGATTTACTAACCGACTATAGGTTCTCATTGGAGCAAAAAGGTAAAAGTCGATCTATGCACGTAGTTACGCTGGGCACTGAAAATCTCTGAGTTTTCATTAAACCTACGAGGTAGTAAATTTCTCCTACTTGGTTTATTTCTAGCCTAAAGGTCATTTAATGGCATAGGATTTACATAGAGGCCGTGAGAGTTTATAAATTCCCCCTACCCAAATTTTTAATGAGTGTAGGAATTCAAGAATTTTTCGGACTGCTTTCTGACAATCCTAGTTGAATTTCGACTCGCTTTCTGATAGTTCGGGCTGAATTTTCAGACTATTTTCAAACAATTCGCATGTGATTTTCTGCATCGTTTCGCGCCTGACCGGGTCGAGGTTTGGTTTTGATCCCAAGATTGATGTCTTTGGGTTTTGTGGTGTGTTTTGATATCATAGTAATAAGATGACGAACTGTGAAGGGACCAAGAGGTGCCCTATTTTATATGGGTTCGAGAATTAGGTAATTTTGTGTGTTATTGTTGTAAAATATTAAATAACATGTTGTTGTATGTAAAATTCATGTTAATATGTGCTTGGGTGATGTATTAACATGGAAATTGTGATAAATGGAAATTATATATAGGAAATATCATTATCCGGAATTTATAAATGTTTCATGTAGCTCTTATTGTGCATGTAGCATGACATCGCATGAAATGGCATGATTGCATTTTATATGCACAGTCACATCGCATCGAGTTGGATGTGGGTGCATGGTACCGTTATGCACCATTCTTGGTGAATGTGTGGTGAGCTCAGAAATGGGACAATGTCCAAAATTGAGACTCACGATTGGGTAAAAAAGTAATAATAATAAATCACGTGTGTTTAGGTGAAGCAAGATGGGGAAGATCCCTCTCCCCCCTCCCCAAATTTTATTCTTGGTCAGACATATGTATCCAACGATGAAAGTTCGCGAAAGTGTCGGAATGTATGCTATGAGCTCAGAGTCACGAGACCCCTGGAATTCAACCCAACAAACACACAGATCATACTGGAAAACATGTTGAACCAAGACACATCAAGAACACCAATGATCTTCAGGTCACTCACGCTGCACAGAGAGTCTGATCATCGGGTTGTGGGCTGAGGAAGTCTATCTTTGTGATCTCTTCCTCCTTCCTTCTTCCTTCCTTCCTCCTTTAAAATCCCATAAGTGGAAATTATTCATATAGGATTACATTATTTATATGGAATATGGTTTGATGTTTTATGTACGCCATTTCATGTGCATTTATGCAGGGAGTAGCCATTGTAGGAGAATTTTTCTACTAGGCATTTCTCACCCCATTGTGGGACCCCCTTTTAGGTACAAGGGGTGTATAGGGAGACGACGCTCCAACGAGGCTGTGATTGTGAAGAAGGTCGACATGTGACCTTAATAATACTTTTATAAAAAGTATTTTATGTAAAAAGAATTGTAATTAAATTCTTTTAGACTATTGTATAAATAGTCGGGTATGTAAATATGGTAAGAGGGTCATGATTGGACTCTTATGGACTATAATTAAGCGTTTTATTTTCATATTTTAGATTTAAATGTGAATGAATAGGTCCTAGTAAAGGGATGTATATCGATATTTAACATACTTAATTCCGGCGGTCAATACTACTCATTGAGACCCTGGCTGCAATATAGTAATTATATCATAAGTACAGTCAGATGTCGGGTAGAGTCTCCTAACAAAGGAGATCTTTATTCCATTTTAAAAAAAATATGATCCCTTACTAAATGGGACACAACAACGTGGTATCTGGGTCACCTCGAATCACAAGAATTCTCGGCGGTCGACGGCTGTCAACGACCTCAGGGATTTGGGGGTGTCACAAAATCTTACAGCGCTTAAATTTGACATGACAGAATATTCCCCGACTCACTCCCAGCGTGCCTCGAAGGACAGGAGGGGCCGGCTGATCCCGATCTTTAGGGTTACCACCTGGTCAAGACTTTCCCTACAAGATCTCGGGCCTGGCCATTTTATCTCAATTATAAAGAAACAAGGAAATCCTCGCATCAGCCAACCTAATGCTATATACATGCATTTCTAACCTATTAGTTATCCGTGACTGCTAAACCTTGTCTCATTACCAACAATTGTAACACCCTTCCCACCACAATGCCCCATCAACTGGCATGGTGGGCTCATCAGGTCAAGCTGAGGAGTGCCAAATCAGGAGCTATTATCCAAAACTTATGACAGTATTTCTTTTTATTTTTTTTATAATAGAATTACCCTTTTTATTTGCGGAAATCGTTTCTTTTCGTGAATATTAAAAGTTCATATTCATATATAATATGATTATAGTAGATGTGTTCAAAACACATTTACATGTCATACATTTATCTTACTATTACAAACCCCAACACCTACATCAGGGGCTTCTATTGTCAGGTCAGTCTCACCTGATGCAACATGTCCTTTGTGTCAAACTTTGTCTTTAGTACCTACACGGATAGAACACCCACGCTAAGAAAATAGCTTAGTGGGGAAACAAATACAATATGGACAACCTACAACGGTCATCGAAGACATCACACGAATATGAGTATATTTCATTAATTAATTCATACTCATAATGTTCATTATTCGAGTAGCAGTGAATGATAGAAATTTCATCACGTAGTACCTACAAAGCATCATATTGGCATTATAGATATGCATTAACTTTAGAATTAATCATTTTCATGTCGCTTATTACCACGACCCATTTCATATAAAAGTTCGGGCCGAATAACTCAATAGAAGGTGGATAACTGAAATCAATATGACTAGGGTACTTGTAGGCACATCACAATAGGCACATAAAGATTGATCCAAACAGATCCAGATCATGACCCAATGGGCCGTGAGAAGGACCTAAACTAGCTTATAATGACCCAAACTATGCTCCATGTAGTTACCCAAATCCAGGTCCGTAATGTAAAGAAGCTACAAGAACACTACCCTATAGGCATGCCCATCTTTCCACTACCCGATCATAAGCAGACATTTAGTTATATGTGTTTCAATAATGATTATAATAGTGTTAGTAATATTCATATGGTATTCACAGTCAATTTTCATGATCGACACACACCATGTATAGGAGTCCATGTGGATCTAATTTTTTTGTAATACTCGTTAACATGTCACATTTATATATATAAGATTCTTTCATTTCGTTGTAGAGTTACTATTCACATTGGGGGTACTATTCATGCGGAATAGGTGAAAATAGTTTCTCGACTTCCTCTCACTCTAGCATCGCACCGACTCCAACATCGCTGACGTCCCATCCAAAGATCATGACGTCACCCAAGCATCGTAACTATAGAATATTAACTAACACATCCCAAGTCCATTTCCAACTACAATTTTGACTCAAAGAACGTGAGGTTTTTAGACAGTTGATATTCTAACAAAATGTTCACTTTATGTCTTAAGTTTCCAAAGGCTCACAAATCAGGTCATTTTGACCTTTTTAAATTAGAAGATATGGCCAAACCTTCTGCACTACTCCTAGCTTCCAGGACAAGATATGTTCCCCCAATTGACGAATTTATGAGAACAATAGAGACATAATGTGACCATAATTTCTTCATGGTTACTCCTGGGTGTCTAATAGTAGGATTTTGATTCACATCATTTGGATCAGTTTGACTCAATATATGGTCCAAAAAACACGAACTACTCCCATAGAGGGGATAGAATCAGTATCTTACTATAAAAATAATTTTCAGGGTTTTTAGAGCAGGATTTAAATCTTGGTCTCTTCTAGAAATTTGTAGATCAGGTTCTTAGGTTTCATCTCCAACTAAAATCACCCAATTTGAAGGTCTGTAGGCCAAGTTATGGCTAAAACAAAAATGCAAGTTTTAGGAAATTTGACAAGACTTCCCTAAAATACCTACACGCCTCTTTACACATTTTGGTCCTTATCATCTAGTATTCCAACTCAAACCAGCACAATATCAAAGCCAACCTCAAACCCAACTCAAACCAACAAAAATACAAATACAGGGAAAGTTAGGATTTTTTTTCCTAACCTGGATTGTCTTGAAAGCTTCAAACACAGCTTTCCTTATGTTCCTTTCCTTCTTTTCTCCTTCCCTTCCTTTCCTCCTCTTTATGTGAACAAGGAGAGCTAAAGAAAATGGAGAGAGCAAACCAAACAATTTGGTTATTCTCCAAACACCACTAGATGCCAAAACTTCCTAAGCCAAAATGGAGAATTTCCTTCTAGAAGACAAGTTGTCATTTCATGCACCGCTTTGCTTTTTCCCCTTTGCTCTTCTGGGCCCCTCCATCTTTATTCATTAATTTGACAATCAACTTATCAAAATTATACAATAACACATAACCTTTAACTTAATGTCCCTTAAGACCCTAAATCTGACAAATTACCATTACCCTTTTGACTTCTCAATAATCTCGGTTATATCATTTTTCATTAATTTAACTATTAAATTCTCGAAACACAAATTTAACTTCCATTATATCCTAAACATTTCATACAACTACTAATGTGAAACCCCGAGAAAATCTAATTTTCTGAAAAAGGCAAAATGGTAATTTATGTCAAAATCCGGAATTTTTCTAGATCTCGGATGATGAAAAAGACTTCACCGTTGGAATCATCTCGCAAAATCTAGCTACCACTGCCGAATTTTGTCACTCCCAGATAGCTTCAAAATTTGCATCAAGCCGAGGCAACGAGCGTGAAGTATGACACTGGCACATGAGTGGCTCATAGTGTGCCAATGGCCAGGCAGGCTGCACGCGCCAACTTGAGCTCAAGTGGGGCCCATGTGGACGAAAGTGGCACCTCCTAATTGGAGGCACCTCCAAAGTAGATAAGGGAACCAATGAGCCAACGAGACCTGGATGTCAAGGGCTGAGAGACAAAAGAGGAATAAAAAGGAAAAGAAAAGAGCTTTCTTCTCCAAATTGTGGCCGGTATGTGCAAATAGAGGAGGAAAATCGCTTAGAGAGAGAAGCTCCAACTTCTCTCTAGAATTCCCGGCGATCGAACCGTCGATTCTCATCGGGCCAAGAAGCAAAGTTGCTCTACGCTGTAAGGGCTGCCAGTGGGCACCGATTTTAGGGAGTTTCGACAACTCCGGGAGGTAGGGGTTTTCTCCTACTTGATTTAACCCTTTAAGAGCTACAATGCTTTGGGTCAGGTGGAGGCCGTGAGACGTTTTTGGTCGGGTCTCAACTGGGACCAAGTGTTGGAAATTGGGACTATTTTCAAGGGTCCTTAGACTCCATTACGACTCATTGGTCCATGTGTTATAATTTATGTAATAAATTATGGTTTGGGTGTTATTGGGCCGGAAATGACCATGGATTTCGATTCCACGATGCTAGGTGAGAGGTTGCCCAATGATGCCACTGTGCAGCTTGGGACTCCGTTAACAAATTCCTAAGCCACACGATTGACCAAAATGTCCATGTGTTATTTGATGAAACTGCTTTGAATGAATGGTATTTAATTGTATGGAAAGAAATCAAGTTAATACTGAAAATTTAGTGTGTTAACATGAGTGATTGAATTATATAAAAAAATAACTGTGTGAGAGCCACTGAATTAAGTTGAATTGTTGATTAGCTCATGAGTTTAATTTTATGTTATTGATATGAATTAAATAAATATGTGATGACTATGTGAATTTGTTAATATATATGATTGAGATATATTAGCATGAATTGTTTGAAATGCATAATGCATTTCATATGCACCTGGCACCCTGTAACGATAGTGAGTGCATGACATGAAAGTAGAAAATAAAAAGGAAAAATGATTGTGAAAGGAATTTCCAATGGAAGATTTTCCAGATTCGGTCGGCATTGTCCAATAAATTCACGCTGAGGAGCCTTCGCAGAGTTATCCAATTTAATTCGCCTTTGAGGTCGCCTAATAGATTTCAATAAACTCTAAGAGTATGTTTTCGAGAACAAAAAAACCTTTTGTTGTGCACAAAGTGTTTTTCCTACATCAGCTCTAGTATGCGAGGGAGTCAGCGAGGGCTCAAAAGGGAAAGGGTGAGTCAGATTTCTCATCCATATCATGTAGACATTCAAGAGATCATGTATTCATTGAAGCAGGTTCGCTGCCATTACATGTGCACTTAGGTAGGAGTAATCCAACGTAGGAGATTATCACCACTGGCATTGCTCACCCCGCGATAGGATCACATTCTGTACAGGGAGTGTTCAGGAAGAAGGCGCTCATTAGAGGCCGCTTTTGAGAAGAAAGCCGACATGTGGCTTTGATTGATTATTTTTGTAAAACATGTATTAGAATTCTAAATTTTAATATATGTTTGTATTAAGAGTGATGTAATTAACTCTTGAACTATTGTAATATAGTTGGTTAGATTTTGGTGACATGTATACAAAGTGGCCATTTTTATTTATGTATGGGTTCATGATATGACACGTATTCGCAGTTGATTTGGTCAACGGACACCTGAATTTGGGACGTCACAACTAAGGTATAATTTGGGGTGTTACAATTTCAGCGTAATTTAGCATATAAATGCGATCAAAATCATAACTATGAGAAAACACCATATGCATATCCTTAACATCATCTAACTATTGAAGTACGTATCGACAAACTCAAAGGGTGTAGTCTAAATGTGTTTCCATTTCGATCAATATCTAGTCGTTCAAAATGCTTTTGAAATAAATCATCATATATATATATATATATATATATATATATATATATATATACATATCTACATCCAAATACATGCCATTTTGTTAAATCCACCCTTATATTGTATTTTTCTATCCTCTCTAACTTCAATCTCCCATCTTCATGAAGGCATCCATGAATGGAATCTTTGGAAGTCCATTTTACCAATAGGGAAATAGGTCTTTCTTCTATAGCAATTAATGAAACAAATCTATTTCACAATATCACAACAAAAGTTTGATTTGCATAATAATTGCAAAACACATAAATGAAAATTGAATCAATTGGAAGAATAATTTAAATACAATAAACAACTTGTTTCATCTAATAAACATGGTATATATTTTGTCATTCAACTATATTATATTGTATCATAATGTTAGGGTTTCTAGTGTAACTATATTTCATTTTTATTATACTTGTACTTTCTAACTAAAGGACTTTAATTTTATCCAAAACCTTCATATATTAAGCATTCAACATATCAATTTATAATAATACTCATAACAATTTTATTTAATAAAATAAAAATGTTAATATATTTTTATAAAATATTGTTTTTAATTATACCATTTTTTATCAAAAAGTTTTCCTCATTCACTTACCCGTCAAGAGAAAATATTGCTTGTGATCTACTAGAGCTAAATAATTATAATCTTAGGCAAACCTAGCTACATATTTCTTACCAAGTGAAATTGGGAGGGCTACATTTCTTAACAAGGACTGTCACAAGAGCTGTTACAAGGGATGTTATGAACGGATGCTACATGACTTGTTATGTGAGTTGTTACAAAAGAGTCATGATAGTGAATGAGTCTACTCAAGATAGATTCTCCCAGACCACGCCCATTGATGAAAAGGCAGAATGTGATAAAATACCCTCAACAAACTTCGATAAATGCAGAATTATTGAAGAGATAATGTTGTATAAAATATGGTATCCAAAGTAGATAATAGAGCAAATGTAATGAAGCACCTATAAAATATTGACTAGAGACGATCAAATTGACACATAAAAAATTTTGAGAGATAGCGAAGGGTAGAAAGATAGTCTCAAGTATTTGTACACTTTGATTCATCAACCCAAAATGATTATTATTTTTAAGGATTATGTCAAGTGAATATGAGTAGGTGCCTAGATGATGTAGTCGGGGCAAAAGAGGGGATTAATTTTTGTAAAACCCAGAAAATTCCAATTTTATGAAAAAGGTAAAATGGTATTATCGGGTCAAAACTTAAATTTTCTAGATCTCATGAGAAAAGATTCTCTCATCAATCTATTCTGAATCTAGCTACCACGTCGAATTTAATCGACCCGAGGAGATACGAAATTTCATCAGCCTTCAAGGCACCAGGCTGGGTGTCAGATGACAAATTCAGAGAGGCATGTGATGTGAAAAGGGTCACTAATATATGTATCCATGTTAAATAATATGTTACATGATTAGTGAGAGACAGATAAATGACTTAGATTCAAGTGTCAAAAAGTCTCTAAAATTCAAACTAAGTAACAAAAAGGGAATTAATTGCAAAGAAAAAAATATATAAAGACATCATCTTCTTCTCCATTTGGCTGGAACGTGCAGTGAAGGAGAAAAAACTGGTTTTAGAGAGAGAAAGTCCAACTTCTCTCTAGATTTCCCGGCATTCGGACCGTCGGTTCTCGTCGGGCCAAGAAGCAAAGTTAATCTACGCTACAAGGGCTACGCCTGGATACTGATTTTGTGGAGTTTCGACAACTCCAAGAGGTAGGGGTCTTCTCCTACTTGATTTATTCTTTGGCTAAGAGCCATTTAAATGACTTGACTACAAGGCCTAGATGGCTTTGCTTTCAGTCCCAAAATATTTGACCTAAAGTGAAGAAAATCCTAGTGTGGTCGTGGAATGTTTGGTGACCTAGGCCTTATCTGCTCATCGTGATTTGTGTGCTGTTCTAGCATTCAAATGAATTTGCTTGAATTGGTTATATTAGCCTATGTGAGCTAATTTTGGTGTTATTAAGCTACAATCAATAATATTGTTGTGGAGTTATTCCGTTATATATGCATGTTTTATATATATTAACATGAATTCTTGAAACGATATACGCATTCCATATGCACCGGACACCCTGTATCGGTAGGTGTGGCATTTAATGACAAAACCCAAGTGGTTGTCCAAACGATGAATTCTTTTGTAAAATTATTGGGGTAAAATAATAATTTTATTGAAAGCTGTCCGAAGAATTGTGTTGGGAAATGTCCAACAATTCACGGAGGGGCCCATGAATTGTTTCTCAAGAGTTACCCAAAAATTCACCCCTGATGATCAGTCTAAATGTATTATATCTGAGGGTCATTCTCAATTAAAACAAATATTTTTTGCTTTAAAATGATTTTCATACACAATCAGGCATGTGTGAGATATGGGATTGGGAATGTAGACATTCAAGTAGATCATGCATTGCTTCAATGTGTTTAGCTGCATTACATGTGCACTGAGCGGAGAACCTGCGTAGGAGATTATCACTACTACACGCTTTCTCACCGTTGAAGGAACATTATCGTATAGGAGTGTTCGTGAAGACACGCCACTGTGAGGCCGCTTAAGAAGGAAAGTCGGGTTGTGGCTTTGATACTTTACAACATGTAATAGAATTCTTAATTTAATATATGTTTATATTAAGAGTGAAATTAACTCTTGAGCTATTGTAATATAGTTGGTTGTTTATATTCTGGTGAGTATGATATGTAGGCCAATGTGGCCACTTTTACTCGCGTATGGGTATCATGATATGAGACATACAAGTATTCCATTGTGTTAACCCGGACCTTCTGGATCGAGGTGTCA